>OZ012695.1:40493617-40736117 GCA_963942565.1 Maea johnstoni | reverse complement strand
TTTTATGCCATTCTTCCAGGCTATGAGTGCTACTTTTGGATGAAATTGTATTGTTCAGATAATACAGCCTACCTCGCTTTTCTATATCGAATACAGTACCATCTGGGGCTTTTAACTTTGCATAATTTGGACTGAAATTGACTGATGCCCCATTTCCTATTGCTGCTTGAACTGAAAATATGTCTTGCTTGTAAGAGGGTATATACAAAGCTTTCTTGAGTGTTACATTTTGAGGATTTCCATTGACATCATACAACAAAATACAAGCATCTCCTCTTCCTGACACAATACCATTTGTTTTACTACCATCTGCTAACTCAATGTAATGTGTTCTTGTATCAAAACTGTCATCAAAGTTCACAAATTTTGACTCATCATTGATAATGTGAGCAGTTGCTCCACAATCGACCAGAAGATCATTTGAGACATTTTGATAGACACTATCAACACTTTCAACACTGACTCTGAAAAAAAAAAAAAAAAAAAAAAAAAAAAAGAATGGGCTTCACTTTCATTGTCATTCACTGCTCTTGCATGGTCTTTCTTTCGACAAAACTTGGTATCATGGGATCTGTTCTTGCATTTTTCACACCATCGATTCTTGCCAATTCTACTGTCTCTGTTTCTGCATTCGAAGGATTTGTGACCTCTCTTTCCACATGAAAAACATGTTATGTTGCTCCTTGCTGGAATTTCCTTAGTTTTCAAAACACTGTCTTCTCTGTTGCTCCCTGTGTACCGCAATTGCTGACATTTTTCAGTCTCTTCAAAGCTTCTCAGGGCTACTTTGAACTCTGCAAAAGTCATTGGCTTCTCCTTTTGAGTAACCACGGTGGAGAATGTCTTAAACTCTGAGGGTAATCCTTTCAAAACCATGGTTATCAGCAAACTGTCACTAATTGTTTCTCCAGCCGTCTTCAGTGAATTTGCTGCAGTTTCCGCACGAATCATATAGTCAGTCACACATTCATCCGCAGACATTTTCAAAGAAGTCAGTTCTGTATATGGAGATATGATTCTCGGTTTCCGCCTACCTAAGTAGTGTTCCTGCAAAATTTTCAGCGCTTTTCGTCCATCATCCTTTGCATCTCTTATCACCAGAGACAAGCTCCTATCGTCCAAGCACTGTACTAATTCTGCAAATGCATCAGCATTTTTGTCCACATCAGGAGGGCCTTCCTCACCTTCTCCTGGTACAATCACATGGTAAAGTTTCTGCAATCTCATATGACCCAAAAATCTCACCTCCCAAAGTTCATATTTGGTTTCATCACCATCAAACATCAGCCTCTGCCTGCTGGGCCCATAACCTGTTGAGTGGTAAGCCATTTTGGGAAGGAGTAGTAGGAGGAAAAACACACAACCTTTCATGTTACATGTCAGAACTTTACTGGTCAAGACAAAGAGAACAAAGGAAACAAAAGGGTTACACAGTTAACACCTTACAATACTGGAGAGCGCACAGTTCAATACTCTAATGATAGATGGCAGCACCATATAATCAGATGTGCATCTAATTACAATAGTAATTAAGTTTACATGTTAACATGATAATATAACATTTTATCAATAATTATTTTTTCATTTTTCACGTTTTATTGTAGGATCTTGTCTACAAATACTGAATGCTGCACGGTTGAGTGGAGGACCCCTACCACCTGATGGTGTCTATCAAATTACTGTTGGATCCGACACCTTTCCTGTTTATTGTGATATGACCCTCAACAATGGTGGCTGGACAGTTTTGCTTCATGCTAATATGCCCAGGTCCGCCAACGACTGGACATCAAATAACATTGAAAAAAGGAATGAGAACGCTCCAGGATTACTTAGCCCATTTTCAATCCTGTACAGAGGAGATTCCATAAAAGCAACTTCGAGATATAGACCTTACTTTGAGGTAAGATCTAAAAATGGTTCTGTACTATTTGATATATCGATTATTGTCCTTCATGGATGGCGTGGTCCCATGCGTTGCAACCTTAAGAATATGCTGTATGTCTGTTTATGAAAACCAACGAAAATTAAATAAAAATCGTGTTATACAATTGTGTAATTTCAAAATTTAAAAAAAAGAAAAAAAAAAAAAAAAAAAGAATATGCTCTTACTGTCTTTTTTCCAGTACCGTCTTGAAACGGATAACCGGCAGACCAATGGCGGCATCTGGAAAGCACCGGCACACTATTCCTTCACGAAGAAAACCCCCTCCCAGACAGAAATTATAGTTATTGAGAAGTTTGGTACCTGGAATGAAGGCTTGACAATCTTCGATATCAAACGGCGCATGCCCTGGTTGCCTGGGGATGACAGAATTATGCTGTATACATCTGATGACCTCTTTCAACTATTGCCACACGGTGTGGTCATTCAATGGGTTCAAGACTCGTGGCTCTACGGAACTGGGGCGTTCTTGTGGAGGGGTTTTATTCCGGGTGCTTATACGGGGCGAGTGGTTTACTCATTGCGTGAGGAACCGGGTAGGTGGAATTTGTAATTTCACAAAAATTGATATTGGAATGCAATATTACTTTCCAACCTTCAGACTCAGATCTGTTAGGTTCATGTGCTCAATTCACAACTTGAAGCGAATTGAGACAAGGAACTTGAACAAGATTGGATTCTAACAAAAATACAAACTATATTATCTTAATTGAAGGAAAAACGATGTATTTAAAGTATTTTGATTGCTTTATTACCGAATTACCACATCATATTTCAGCTTAGAAATTTGCAATTCCCCAATGGTTTGTGCTAAAACCTGGAAACGGAAAAACATATCACTGATATTTAAATTTTTATAATTCTTTAAATTATTAGATTATCTAATTTGAACGAAAAGTACGCATATGATAAAACAAATATGGGACTTTGGTTTCGTGCAATATCAATTTTCATGCACTTTATGGAAAGTTATATTGCACTCAAACAAGCGCCTCGTGCAATATCATTTTTCAGAGGGCAATAAAAATTGATATTGCACTCATCAAAGTGCCATATTTGTATAATATCATAATATATTATATCACACAATATCGCACTATCAATGTAAGTTGTCTGTCAAAGATATATGATCAATATAGTGATATCATTGTTTTCTTTTTCAGAGGAAATTGATCCAGAAAGTAAGTCTCTCTCTCTCTCTCTCTCTCTCTCTCTCTCTCTCTCTCTCTCTCTCTCTCTCTCTCAAAAGATAAATATAGACGAAAAATAGGCCAGACAAATTGTTTAGGTAATTTTGCAAGGTTTGACCATACCAAAGTTTGAAAGAGAAAAGACCACTATCACTGACTTCCGTTGAGTGATACTTACGTAACTCTTAACAAAGTTGTAAATAATAATGTTCTTAGCCACTCGTATCCATACACACACACACACACACACACACACACACACATATATATATGTATATATATATATATATATATATATATATATATATATATATATATATATATATATATATATATATATATATATATATATATATATATATATATATATATGTATACATATATATATATATATATATATATATATATATATATATATATATATATATATATATATATATATATATATATATATATATATATATATATATATAATATCTCAATAAACGCCTATGGCATATACTTGTTGTATATTAAACTGTATAATTATATGTTTCAGGAGATGGGAAATGCATACGCCTGATGATGAAATACAATTTTACGATAGAGATGGGCTATCTGGAATATAGAAATGATATGAATGTTTCAGTTGCATGTAGGTTTCATACACACACTCCGTACTTTCATTCTTGTAATAACCATCCCCCTGCTCGTTATATAAAGAAAGTAATGCGCTATTGACATCCTTTTGCTATAGTTGTAATGGTAATTCATGTAACCAAACGAAGACTTCCAATCAAATCATAATCAAAATATTCCTTTGGTAACAAGGCATCTGCATAAGGGTCGGACCAAACTAGGTTAACAAAGAACTTGTATTTTGATAAATGGTTTGTATTCAATATATGTGCTGTACTTATTATCCTGCACTCTGTTGTGAGAATTTACTGTGAAATGGAGTTGAACATCTTACTTTTATTTTGATTCACTTCAAATCTAACTCATCAAACATAGTAATATCTAAAACGCGTTTGTAGAGTGATTGTTTAACAACGCAGTGACAAGTTTCAGTCGAATACCTCACAGAATGTCTCATTATTATCAAGACGATTTCATATTGGGTTTGCTCAGACGATCCTGTCTCTCAATCCCTAAAGCTTGGTTCCCTTTCTCAGCATCTTGGTTCTCCCTCGCACATTTTGAGTAAATGTGCGAAAGGAATGTCATACATGTGAACGCTCCAGATGTTGATTGATTAACGTTTCTATGAGATAGCTGTGTTAATAAGTTTATGGTATAATCATTGGCTTTTTAGGTGTAAATGTGGCAGCCGGTCGACCTACAGAACAGAGCTCTACCTATTTCGTACATAAATCAGACTATGCAGTTGATGGTGATTATGAGTATAGCATGTCCCAGACTGCCGGGGAGGCTAACCCTTGGTGGCAGGTGACACTTGACCGAGACTACATCATCGACAGAGTCGTAATTCAAACAAGAAAGGATTGCTGCTGTGCGATATTGTTTCACCTTTTCTTTTTATTTGTTTTGAATAGACATGCCTCAGCTTTGAATATACTTTACAACATGTTTGAACAACACCATCCATATGTAGTCTTTTCGGTCTTTTTTGGCAAAAACATAGTATTTTATAGCCATGCAATTATCAATTTGACCATTTAAACATTTTGATTGCCACTTTAAGTCCGAAATTTTAACATGTATTGATAGACGTTTATAGCCACAATCCTTATCACAATCATGTAATTACGGTGGTCTAGAAAAGCATGTTTCAATTTATGCCACTAAGCAAACAGTCGAACTTCGTAATTTCCATTTAACTTATTTTTTTCGCCAGATTACAGATGATTTGTGATTAGCAAGTTGTAAGTTGCGGGAAAATTCGAGCACCCATTAAAAAACATTGCCTAGCCCGAACCTAGCAACCAAAAGGGTTGATAAGGTTCATTCTTTAAATTTTCATGTGTCTTCATCCAACTATAGATTAACTTAAACCTGATGAACCTGTTATATGTGCATTGTACAGGCAGTTTACGGGAAATTTGACAACGGTAAGAGTATGGTTTTCAAACACAATGGATTCATTCATATACAGGTGAACTCGGCTACCCCGGACCACTGTACGCCAGACTTTTGGCTATGACGGACAATATGCTTGGTCCCAGTCCCATGCATATCGAGTACGGGTATTGGACCATGCGTAGGCAGGATTCCGTATGCCGGAACTAGGCTAACGCGGACCACTATCACGGCACACATGATGCTAATTACGATGTAATTAGCATTGTGTATGCCGGACAAACACATGTCTAGCAGTTGGCTTATTCCCGCCGAGATTAACACATGTGCTGAGTTAATTACGTTCGGCCAGACAGCACTCAGTTCGGTTGTTCTTAGCAGACAAATACATGTATCATAAAAGTCCTGTACAAAAATTCAATTCTGTGGCATGCTCAACTATTGTGGCGCCTTAGTCTTGCCAATGTCTGCAAAACAAAAGCAATCGTTCCTTCCTCTGTCATAGCTATCATTTTCTTCTACATAATTCTTGTTATGATTGTAAAGAAGCTTGCGTGCACGGTGATTCACTATTAAACTGAGTAAGTTTTTTGTTGTTCAAGTTGAAATATAACCATATGAAATATTTTAAATCGCTCTGGTGGTTGTTTGCTCAGGACTAGGCGAGATGATCTTTTTGTCTTTCCGCCTTTTTCTGCCAAATTAGGTGTGCACTTATGATAATAAACCACGCATGACAACTAGTTACATGCTCATCTGAGAAATCTAAGAAAAAACAACTTATAACTAGGTATCTAAGCCGCTTTTCAACAAAGCTCAGTGGGCACTGTAATGTTTCCCCTGAACATTCAAAAATGATCCCCTCATAGTTCAGAATGAAAGGTGCATGGATATTCAGGTGAGAATGTTTACAGAATGTTCAGAGCTGAATGCTAAATGAATCATGAAGTTTTATCTCCCAATTATGGCCACTTTTACTCTCAAAAAGTCGTAACCTATATGAAAACTACATGTATCTAAATATATTGTGCATATAATGCCATGAACATTCCAGGAATGTTTGGACCTGAAGATTGCAGGAATGTTCATTGTTGGTGCATGACATTCTAATCAAAATATAACATTCATATGACAACAAATAAGAACATTCCAGAAATGGTCGGACCTGAATCGTTCTGAAATGTTCATAATTGGTCCAGAATATTCCGACCAAAATTGAACATTCATATAAAATTGAGGTAATAGTTGTACCCAGTAGGAGTAATCAGAAACTCTTCTCATTTTGTTGATTGTTCTGACACGAATTAAACGTAAATACTATGTATACGTATATACATTTACGTATATAGACCAAGTATCAAGAAGGTGCATGGTATTCATCGTTTCCTTTATATATATTAAAGCTGGACGTTTCCATGACGTAGCACTTCAGGTTGGAGAAGCTAAAACAGAATGTGGAAGATTCTTAGGAACTGCAACTCTGGGTGAATTGGTTATCATAAACTGTGACAGTACGGAGGGAATAAATCGTATTCGCCTTGAAATCCAGACACAATACGGCGGAGACATTCTAAGTATGAACGAAGTAATTGTGCTTGCGTTCCCAGCTGCACCAGGTAAGTGAGCACGTCTGCTTGCTCTAGTTTATATATATATATATATGTATATATATATATATATATATATATATATATATATATATATATATATATATATATATATATATGTATATATATATATATATATAATTATATATATATATAAAAATATGTAAATATATATATATATATATATAAATATATATATATATATATATATATATGTATTGTTGAGTTCATAAACGTAAGAACACGCGTGAAGAAGTTTTAATTCTCTATCAGTTTATAGATGGCAGCATGAGCATTGCTTAAAGCAACAAGTTAAATTCTGGACGCAACAGGGCTTACATCCTATGAGATACATTTCTATGTAACGTGTCCAATACAGTAGTAGTTTACTTGATATCTAATCTTGGGGAATTGGTAGGGGAGGTTTTCTCAGACTTTCCAAATGAATCTGCATTTGAACCTTCAGTAGTTAAAATATATCAAGAAAGTATTGATTTTCGAGAAGGTATTGACTATCAACCGGACCATTTGAATAAGAACTGCTTTCTAAACTTAAGTTTTCTGTATGGTTTCGCTGGTGTAATGGTTAGTGTCTTTGCTTCCGAATCCAGCAGCACCAGTTCGATTCCTGGTAGTGGCATCTTTTTTCTTTTAGTTAAGTGCTTCATGTTTGATATGTTTCATATATTTACTCACGTCATATTAATTATCTTTATTTATGCAAAGTCATCTTAGTGATCTAGTAAGATTTGTACAGTTTGTTTTTGCAAGCAGAACACTATGATAGACAGAGCTCCTGAAAGCTGTGGTGATACACTCGGCCAGTCACGAGACAGACCTGAGCTGTCCCGAGGGATATGTCATCCAGTCGAACTGTGCTGCGTGTATATAGGTTTGCACAATTTAGGGCTGCCCAGGCTAGAAAGGAACCCTGGCTTCTGTAGGCTCAATTTGGATATGGGTCATCATATCGTCAAGCAGGGCATGTTGTGCCCTTGCTGGTTTTGTGCTGGATGCGAGTTTGACAGCTTGCAGCAGACCATATAGTCTAGTCAGAAAGGGGGGGGGGGGGGGGTAGTATTCACCCTACGAAATCAATTTCTAATTGGCGGTTTTATACAGTAAAAAAATACATAGAAAAAAGATTTGCTGTGTTAAAAAGTTGACAAAAAGTTCCAAGTGCCATTTTTATGCAAATTAAGACGCCATTATCCAAAAATCTCTATTTGTCATATCTATGCCAATTTTACAGATAACTGAAGAATTATTCCCACTATACCCATATTTTGAGGGTCAAATGTTATCATGAGAACTGTCTCAACGTAGCTACATGTACAGTTTGCATGTGAATATGCAAATTAGTTCTCTGAATGCTAGATATAGAGCAATCATTTTGCAATTTTTCAAAACTTTTGACAAACTTTATTATTTGGGGGGTCACATACATACAAAAGCACCCCGTATTAAATATCTAAATGACAATCTATTTTCTGCTAAATGTAATAAAAATAAGCTCAATAGGATGCCCAAGCATGATTTTATGAGACTTTCTTTTCCCCTACCCCAGTGTGGAAAAAATGGCACTAAATCAAACATGAAGCACTTAACTAAAAGAAAAAAGATGCCACTACCAGGATTCAAACTGGTGCTGCTGAATTCGGAAGCAAAGACACTAACCATTACACCAGCGAAACCATACAGAAAACTTAAGTTTAGAAAGCAGTTCTTATTCAAATGGTCCGGTTGATAGTCAATACCTTCTCGAAAATCAATACTTTCTTGATATATTTTAACTACTGAAGGTTCAAATGCAGATTCATTTGGAAAGTCTGAGAAAACCTCCCCTACCAATTCCCCAAGATTAGATATCAAGTAAACTACTACTGTATTGGACACGTTACATAGAAACGTATCTCATAGGACGTAAGCCCTGTTGCGTTCAGAATTTAACTTGTTGCTTTAAGCAATGCTCATGCTGCCATCTATCAATATATATATATATATATATATATATATATATATATATATATATATATATATATATATATATATATATATATATATATATATATATATATATACATATATATATATATATATATATATATATATATGTATATATATATATATATATATATATATATATATATATATATATATATATATATATACATATATATACATATAAAGACAGTTGATTTCATATTGCCTCAGTCTACCCAGCTGCAAAATGAGTACCTGGCATTAATAAGGCAGTGCTTAGAGCTTGTATGCTATATACTGCCAACTGCCCTAGCATATCCCTAGGTGTATTGAAATGGTTTCCAAGGCCTGCTAAGGAAGGAAGGTCGTGTGAACATTTCGGTGGATATAAGACTAGAAACCGAATACCTTTATATATATATATATATATATATATATATATATATATATATATATATATATATATATATATATATATATATATATATATATATATACATATATATATATATATATACATATATATATATATATATATATATATATATATATATATATATATATATATATATATATTTATATATATATATATATATATATATATATATATATATATATATATATATATATATATATATATATATATACATATATATACATATATATATATATATATATATATATATATATATATATATATATATATATATATATATATATATATATATATATATATATATATATATATATATATATATGAGTAATTCAGCTTTGGATTTCCTAGGTACTGACGATTGTGGTGAAGTGCAAGAATATCTCTTAGAACCAGAAAAGGCTGTCAACAGGATTGAGTTTATCAATGGTACAACCATGTTCGTTAGATGTGAGTATTTGTGAACATTGCAAATTATCACCTCTTTTTACGTCATATTATACCGATTAAGGAACTTTATATGTATGAGAATGAAGACATATAAAAGATGTATTATTTCATTTATAGTAAAATGATCAATATTTCATTTTCATACATTTAACTATTGGGGTATCTTTGAGTTTATATATATTCATGTAGTTATGTAATTATACGTGTATTTATGTTTTTGTATGTTAGAGCATGCATGCAATCATGTATGTTTGTATTATGATAGTATGTATCATGGTAGTATATATGTATGTATAGATAGACGCATGCTGTATTTAACTATGTATATTTACGTACAGTTTATATAATTTGTGCATGCATATAATATATTTGTTTACGCATACATATTCGTGCAAAATGGTGACCTCACAATCTGGAATATTTTTCTATTGTATTTATCTTACTCCTTCCGCTCACTCTGTTATATCCATTGCTTTGCTAGTGATGAATAAGTATCAATATAGATAGGTCTAAATAAGGCAGAAACAAAACATAAGAAACAGTGTATTTTGTCCATACATATAAGGCATAAACATTCTAATTGAATATAGAAATAAAATTACTTGAATACGAAGTATATGTATAAACAAAGTATTTGAATGTTAAACATACTCAATGGGATACTACTTTTCACATGTTATTAGTGGTAAATATTTTCTATCATTGACTAGGTAAAAATCTGGCTATTGGTCGTCCTACTGATCAGAGTAGCTTTCAACCCGGCAAGGATTTCTCTTTGGCAGTAGATGGAGATGTTACAGCTGGTTATTCCGAAACACAAGCAAGTGCAAGCCCATATATGGAGGTGGACCTTGCACAGGATTATATTATTGGCCATGTAGTTATATACAGCAGAGCAGATTGCTGTGGTACGTAGTGTATATCTAAGAGAAGCTGCAAACTCAAGCTATATTTATGTGTGACATCGAAGGCTTGTAGCCATTTCTCAATCTCAGGCACATATCGTTCCAGTCTACCGCGATTGCAACGACCTGTATCTCTGCCGCCACATCACCACATTACTCTGCCACTTTTGAGCAGTTCCATTCTTTATCATAGCATGATCGTAAAATTGTACCAAATGTAATGCTCCTGTGCAAAATTCGCTATTTTATTCCATTAAATCGCGCTATCCACGATATTCAATTACATTTCTGTCACAATGCGTGAGCACTATTTTGGTGAATAATGATGAATTGACCATAATCAGTGGAAGATAGTATAGCAGAATTTACACTTTTGCCGACAAAATATCTTACTTTTGTCAACAAAAGTGTAAACTTAGAATTCTGTTGGACAAAATTGCAAGCTTAGAATTCTGTTGGACAAAAGTGTAATCTTAGAATTCTATTGGACAAAAGTGTAACTTTAGAATTATGTTGGACAATAATGCAACCTTAGAATTTTGTCAACAAAAGTGTAAGATATCAACAGAATTAAAGATGTTACAAACGGCGCCCCATATGTGTGTGCTGTGACCATTGTCTGGAAGAGCATTACTACCAAAATTACAAAATGCAATCAGATGTAATTGGTAGAAGCGCAAAGAGCAGATACTTGAGCAAATTTGCTGTAACAGTGGAAAAGTCCATATTACCCAGGGGGATCAAGTTTTTCATATGCCCAAGACTGACCAAACACAGCACCCGTGGCAGTTTTGAGAGTCACCAAAGACATCACTTGCAATAGCCCAGTAGTACCACATACATATATTCAGGTTACTTTAACAAAATCAGTGGAACCAACCAGTCTAGGTAGGCAGGGGTGTTGGTCAGCTTCTCTGGTTTTCTTCACCACCCACATCTGTTTAGTCATGACATACCAGCAATATGCCAGAAATAAGAAATGTCGAAAAACAAAATCTCACATTTCACAAGAATTTTTTAGATGAAAATGAAGAAAATCCCCCTCCCCCCAAGGAGCATGTATTTACCATTCCTTTGTTTATACTTGCAGCTGGCCAGATGCATGATATCACTGTACTGGTAGGACAGGTTGGAGCTTTGACACAATGTGGCATCTTTATTGGAGTTGCAGAATTGGGAGAAGTTTTCTCTATCACATGCTACCACATAGTGCCTGCTCGCATTGTTCGTATTCAAATTCAAAGCCTTGCAGGAGTTTCAAATGATGTTCTAAGTTTGCATGAGGTCAAGGTCTTCGAGCGGCGAATGGGTAGGTATTCAACTTTAGGTTGCGTCTCCCAGCCTTTTGCGCAGTGTGAGGATTTTTGCATATGTTCTAAATTTGATAAGTTAACAGTCATAACGCTTTTCCCAAATCAATTTACATGATCACTAGAAAAATGGCATCACACAAAGTATGTAAAGTAAGTGAGATTGGCCTGGTCACTAATGTAAGGCCTTTTAAATATCTTGTCCGGGTATCACACGTTTGTAATTCTAAATTGTTCAGCCATTTGGTTAAGCCCTGTTTACCCTGTAAAGGTTCACCCCAGCGGTTGTTGGCGTTTGACTGCGGTTCTCCATGAACCACTAACTGAGCCACCAGTGACTGCGGTGATCTATGACGCTGTTTGCAATGTTTTTTTCAAAAACCACCATGAAATGGCAACCTTGGCAGAAATGTTCATCCTTAATGGCATAGGAACCTTGTACGCAACGCTGTTGACCACAGTAAGAATGACGATATTCTTATGCTGCAGCTGTTTGCCAGCAACTGCCACAAACCATGCTTCTACGCGATTGCATTACAGTTTTGTTTGGATTACGAAAACGGAGGAATCACTTTGGTTTAACCACGGTCTGTGGCGGAAGAGATAGACAATTGGTGTGGCTGCAAGGTCCTTGGCAGTTCATACCCAGTGGGCACTGTAACATTCATGGAACATTCCAGGAATGTTTCGCCGAACATTCAAAAATGATTCTCTCATAGTTCAGAATGAAATTTGTACGAATGTCCAGGTGAGGATGTTCATAGAATTTTCAGAGCTGAATGCTTAATGAATCATTAGGATTCTAAATGTTGTCTGAACATTGGAAGTTGTCTGCACAGTGGAAGCACTCACTTACAGTGCCTGTATCATGATATGGAAAATATCTAAATTCAATGTTTATATGATTTCAAATCTGAACATTCCAGAAAGGTTCAGACCTGAAGGTTTCAGGAATGTTCATGACATTCAGATCAAAATAGAACATTTATGTGACATTTGTGAGAATATTCCGACCAAAGTTGAACATTCAAATACTGTAGAATAAGTATATATTGCACTACAAAATTTTTGCGAAAAGCCGATTTTTTGGGTTTTCACGTGTAGTTTATTTCGCGAGGGAGCGACTTTAGCGTGCCATCTATTGAACCAAACTAATCAAAAGATGCAAACATTCGGCGGCCATCTTGCGGCTATAACTTGGCAGAAGTTTCCCCAAAGTTGTGCTAATTGTAATATGATACCTTGATAACTTATTCATAAGTTACCAATATGTCATGTTGTAATGATTTTGTGAAGCTATTGCATGTATTTCTCTTCGTTTCAGCCCCGGATCGGCTACGAGTGAGAATCACGCTATACTGCCATATATATACTCGCTAACTGCAAATCAAATTCTTGCCATAAATTGGCAAAATTCAATTTGCAACGAACAATATCATTATTTCTTTAACATATATTATTCTGATAATTATCAGCATACACATATATGTATGTTGATGATAGATCAATTGTTTTCATCGCAACAACCGTCTTCCTTTCATGATAGCGTCTTTTGTACAATGACGGCGGCCATATTGCTTCTCGTAAGAAATCCATAACTTGCACCAGGTTTCCCTAAAATTGGACAGATAAGTATGCGAATTATGATGTGATACAATGGTAACTTATTCATACGTTACCAATGTATCATATCATAATGGTTTTGTGAAGTTTTTGGACGGATTTTTCTTTGTTTCAGCCTCAACCATCTAGGGGTGAAATTTGCCGACCGAAGTGCCATCACATCCAGTGGTGGATAGCGTATCTATGCACCTGATTGATCGCGTGCAATAAGTTTGCAAGGGCGATACGAGTTGCGTATTTGCGAAATAATCGCACTCGCGAACTTTGCCTGTTCTACAGTAATATGCAGGTAATAATTGTGCTCACTGGGTACCGGTTGAAGTACGGTTGCGACAAGATGGTTGTAAGGTTTTACACCTATCCCTTGATGCTTTAGGATATTGATATGATTATAAGTGGCAGTAGCTAAAATTAATCATAACCCCAACTGTATGTTAAGATGGCACAGAAAAGATGTTAACCTTTCCAAGGTCTGACCAAAACCGGGCCAGAACGGAAGCGTTGGAATTCCCCAAAGCATCACGTCGCCATCGGTATGCCGTTATCATATTCCATACACCGCCACACCATGCACCACAACCTCACTCCCACCTCCTAGAACTGTGTAGGCACCATCAGGAAATGCCCAGACAACGCCAGTAGAATACAATGCACAAAAAGTGGGGAGTTTCACAGTGTTTTATAGCAATAAAAGGAACCACCATGGAAGGCCGAACACAGAGCACAACCTTGACAGTGTAAACAAGGCTTTTTCCTTCAGTGTTAACTAATGTGCTTTATGCAATCCCTCATTTTTCAGTATGGGATATCTTGGCCAATGCAGTTAATAGTGTGACATGCTCCACATTGAACTGTGACAACATCTTAAAGCATGGCTTGAACATTCCCCTCACTGTTACGGGGTGGATACAGGTGAGTTTATGGAACCTTCAAAAATTGTAATCTCAGATAATCATGTATCATTCATTATGCATAGTACATATTATCCACATATCTTTGTGTGTGTGTATATATATATATATATATATATATATATATATATATATATATATATATATATATATATATATATATATATATATATATATATACATATTCTAAAGCAGAAATATGATGACTCCAGTCGATACTCTATATAATCAAGCCAACCACCAGTGGTGAATGATTTTAATCTGTCAGTGTCAAGGCATTAGACCACTTGGCCATCAGGGCCGACCGAAGAGGTGTATGATCCTCATATGCAGGCTGGACATTAAGCCAGTGTGATGGCCTTGTTGGTGCAAACTTTTCTTAAAGAGGCTAAGAATTTTTTCACCAATCCCTGAATTCTGTTTTCCTACGAAAGGACCAAAGCTTTAAAACAACGAAACCAAAATAAAAAAAAAGACGAAGTATGCACAGCAAGTTGGGCTGTCAGATAAAAAAAAAAGCTGAATCGCATATTATTAGGTATGTGTTGTTCTATTTCAGATAATGCTGACAAAGGCATTCGCCCTGTATGCCATTAAAATCAAAGCTACGGCAATTAAGGATGTGACCATAACCTACACATCAGCATCTGAAACGGTACGATATATATTCAACAATCGATTTGTAATGTTTCATACCAGCTATGGAGGCTCCACCTATAGAGTTTTCATCAGCGTACCTACATCAAAGTCCAAGTACTAAGTAACATATATCTAAATCTTACATATTTCTGTTTTGTTTGGGTGGAATTTCGGTCATTTTTTCATACCGCACCTCAATAATGCCTTGCCAGTTGTTAGTGGTAGGTGAAACGTAGTAACCGAAGAATATCACCGCCTAACCTGTAGTCACAGGTAACTTTCCTGAATGTTTGCTGTAGTGGTTACCAAGATTAGACATATGGCTATTTATCATGATTTAAAAAGAAGTATAGATCTTCATATAAAACAGCGGAAGTCAAATGAATAGATGAGCGTCATTTTAAAATATTTTGTGAACTATATATAAATAGTTAACAAAATATTTCAAAATGAAGCTTTATTGTGTAGCGAACACACTTTTATGCTTATCCCCAACCTATACACACTAAGCACCTTTACCGCGATAAAACATGATCAAGTCCACGTGTGTTATTGCAATGTATTACAGATTCTATTGAAAGATCTACCAATTCAGTATCAACGCTTTTCGATAGCAAATTATACACAGATGATCAAACTGATTGTTGATTCCACTTATGTTGGAGTCCCAGCATTCCATCAGATCAGGCTTCATGGTTATGGTAAGTATGCGTGTTTGGTTTTCGCTGCTTTCGCTAGCTTGTGCCTTACCATGATAATAAAAGAATCAGCTACTTTGTCACTTTTTCTGCCTTAATTCGAATAAGACATGACTAACCAGTTGAAAGTGGGGGAGGAAACCGTATTGTCCTGCAAAAAACACTACATAGTATCCCAAGTCAAATACAACTACTTTCTTTATTATTATCATTATTATTATTATTATTATTATTATTATTATTATTATTATTATTATTATTAACATTATGATTATTACTATTATTATCATCATCATCATCATCCTTATTCGTATCATTATTAGTATTGTTATTAAGGGGGCTCGGGACCTTTGCACCTTTAAATAGGGTGTGTGTTTTTTTTTGATATGTGAAAGCTGAAAAGGTTTGCTACTTATTCTTGGGAATTAGAACTCTCTACTAGATCTACATATGGAAAAAAAACAGGACCTTTGTGAAAGCTGACCACTAGAGGAGAGAAAATCCTCAGGCACCCAGTTGTGATGTTTATCTAAGATCTTAATAGCCCTTCCTTATCTGATCTTCCATGGGAGTGTGCTTTACTGGCAGATAGGTATTTAAGAGTTAGAAGGTTCCTGCTTTCTATCCTCTGTTTGTATGGAGGCAGGAAGCATCAGTTTACCTAGGTGAACAGCGTTTCCTATATATAGTTGAGGTATAGGTGAGGGGATCACACTTAGCTGCTGACCCCTGGACGGTGCAGAGTCTGAATGTATCCTTTATATAACACAATTGGCATTTAAGCTCCAGAAGGAAGCAAAAGAGGAGGTTTGCATGGAATAAGATATCTTCTTTACCAGAAGATGGGGACTCGATACATTATTCATTAACTGTTCATAGTGCCAGTTAAAGAAAGCTTAGACTGCTGGATACTAGTTCAAATGACAGTGGCGAGGCAATTGAAGAAGCAAACTCTGAGGAAAGAGACACTGATCACGATCGACTTAGGATAAATGACGGATTCTTGTGATTTTTGAGAAAGGGTAACATGAAGACATATTCTGCCTTCAAAATAACTTGAAAGACAGCCACCAGGAAGGTGCAGTGTGTGCATACTGCCTTGATGGAATATAGAACTATGGCAAGAATTTGTTCAGCCCTATTTTGGAGATGGCCAAATGAGGGTTGTGATGGAGAGAGGACAGCCTGTCCTAGTGTTGACAAAAATGAACTATTTCATCACTTTATGCTATAAACAGATAATCAGTTCTAGCAGGATACCTGTGTGGAAATGACAATATATAATGCTCTTCAAAGGTTCAATGCAGCTATGGATCTGCCTCCTGCAGTTACTGTACCCCAAGGTGATCTATTCCATATATCTTGTTTCATAAGAGAAAACCAAATCATTATCCCTCGCATCAATATTTATTGGAGGCCAAGAGTTCAAAAAGAACCAACTATTTCCAAAGACATACCAGTACTAGTAGCACTTATAATCCTCATTGCTATAGAAAGAATGGTCATAATTGCATCTCTGAGTACTTGCATTGAAATAGTCAGAGTGCAGGCCTTTACACAGCTTTCTGAAATCACCATACTTCATAGAAAGATGATATTTTATTACATAATTTAAAACATCCTTGGGCAGGTTATGTTTGTTTATTCTTTAGATATCTGTTCTAGTTATTTCCTAATTCGACTTCAAAGATGAAGAAAAGTGGAATTCTACAAAAAAATATTGATCATGACTTTAACTTGCATTAAAATCCTTCCCGAACAAAATTTTCAGAAAACAAAAAATGGCTACCTGCCTAGGGATGTCTTTTATCAAATATGTAAACATCAACAGTGTCGCACCTATATTGAATTCATGAGGTTCTTCGCAATAACATATGCATTAGAAATCCTCATCTCTGCCTTCCAGCCCCACCCCCGGGAAATCGTGAAGATGTCACACAATAAGATTAAAATATATGAGCTCTCCAAAGTCCAAGCTTTCATGAAATATATAGTTTATCCGGGTTTTCTTGTGCATTGACCAAACTATTGGTCAATCTTTTCATGATTAGAGTAGAAGTAATAATATCATCGTTTTTATGGTCATTAATGGGTTGCAACTTAGGTAAGTACTTAGCTGTGTACCTGTACGTCATGACTTTATAGATTAATTTATCAATATACTCTATAAAGTACAAAATGTTTTACGATATTATGAATACATGTAGTATTTTCCATAAATTTTCAGATGCTAATGAATGGAGCGCCTGGTTGGATTCCCCGCCTGGTGCAAGATGTCCGATAAGAATGAGGGAATGTCTCAATCCGTTTGTGGTGAATAACCCCCAAAGTAACTGCGATGGAGACAGTGTCCAGAACATAACATTTGGTGAGTTCAGTTCAATGATTCACTAATGCTCACAGTAGTTACAAGGAGCCTGACAACTTCAGTGATTATAGGCATAAGATTATTTGGGAGAAAGACTTCGAGAAAAAATCTTTAACCAGAAGACTACCAACAACCTCCTCCGAATGTATTGTAAAATCATTTGACCTTTTATAATTCCAAATTTATCGTTGGAAGTATTATATTTCTTATAGAGGAACTTATGCATTCATTAATTGAAATACTAGATCTTCAACCAGTTTAAACACGTACAGTTCAAGGACCAAATTTACTGCACCAGTCTACTTGAATATTGCTGCGAACCCCAATATCATTATACTTCTTTGAGAACATGTACTTAATGATTGTATATATATCCACTATTTGGATGGAAATTAATGCGGGCCAGTACTGAAGTATGATCTTTTTCTTGTTTGCATATAATAGTGGAAATATATACAAATACATTTATGATTATCAATCCGTGAGGTATTTGCAACATTCACAAAATGTTACATCTATATAAAGAGTAAGGCACCATAATCATGCACTATAAATTATTACTAGGATCTATATATTGGCATGTGTTGTTCTTTTTCTATTAATTCAAGATTATAGAAGAATTTAAAATATAACCATACCAGACACAGTGTTTTAAGTAACCAATTATAACATCATCAAATCGTGATGATAGCAACCCCTTAACCAAGCCATAATGTGAGTACTCTTAATCAAGTTCAAGTAGAAACATACAATATATACATTGATATGTAAGTATTAAGATTCATTACTTAATTCTATACATTTTCAAGTATCTGCAACCCTATTTCTCTCACATGGCCTACTCGATATCAATATTGCCCTTAATACTTATATTTTGTCTTATGTAGAATTAGATAAAACGTCTCCTGTTATGTACAGAATACCTTGACTTAAAATATATGGAGATTTCATGAGTGAAAGATTGTTATCAGTGCCAAATTATGTTTTTGCAAACAACATGATGGTTGCATGACAGAAACGAACTTTCTCCTGACCTTCATGATGTTCAATATGTTTTACTCATATCATCATTTCTACTTCTTCCAGTTCACGTGGAGCAGGATGCCTATGTCCCAAGTTTCAAGTCTTCATCTGAGAAACAGAAAATGGTAGACGAGGATTTGAATACATGCTTTAAATTGAGGCATATTGATATAAAGGTTGTCACAATAAGTGTATGCATGTCATCAGCAATGACAAACGCCTCATCCTTTCAAGTTAAATTGACGGGAAAGAACTTAAATTGTCTAGCCAGCTCAGAAATACGTGTTCTAGTAAATGAAAATGATTTTTCTGAGACCATGTACGGTAGTGCACTGAAAAACAAACACTGTAATGCTATCAGTGAAACCACACCATCTCCAGGACTTACACAATGTACTTATGCCTGCACCAATGTGTCACCAAGGGTGCTTTTTTGGTTAATGTTTTTCCCATCCAGTCGAGGGGCTGAGGAAATCTGTGAAATATCAGCCTCTATTTGATGAATCAATACTCTGTTGGTGTTGGTGTTTGAAAACCCATTCTTTATACAGGTGAACTGGCTTAGTCCAAATAGATAGCACCTGGTAAAGACGCAATTCCTCATGTGGAGTGCAATTCATACATACGTAACGATCAGGGTAAAAAATGAATTGAATCAAAGATCCTCTGACATTACCTCAATAGGGATGGTAAAGCGCCTTGGTGGATCTGCCTTTCTTCAAACTGCTTTGGCGGTATTTCAGAATATCTGTATTGCAAGGGCACCTATTAATCCCGGTGTGATAGTGCTCAGTGACCCCCCTCTCTGGTGACCCGAGAGTACAAAACAACGCTGCCAGGGTGATCACCCTCACAACGAAGCACGACCATATCACTCCAGTACTTAAGGAACTGCACTGGCTACCAGTCAGGAAGAGAACTGAATTCAGGATTTGGCTACTGGCGTACAAGTGTTTGCGTGGGACTGCACCTTCTTATCTGAGGGAATTGCTGAAAGAGTATGTCCCACCACGGACACTGAGATCAACATCCAAGAACTTACTCTGAAAGCCGAGAACCAACGGTGACAGATCGGTTAGTGCCTGTGCCCCAAAACTATGGAATCAGCTCCCAGATAATATTCGGGCAGCTGGGAGTGTGGCAATCTTCAAACAACAACTGAGAACACATCTGTTCAAAGATGTATATATCAATTAACTATGTAGATATCAACATCTATCCTTTGACAACGGATTGGAATGCGCCTTTGAGCATGTCTATATGGATATTAGGGCTCAATACATATTTGGTCTAATAGCTCTGTGTAATTTAATGGATCGTACTAACGGATAATTCGAGTGTAACTGTGCTATTCATTTGTAAAAATAGTTACCATAAGGATCCTTGCAACCTAACATCCTGATTAGTATTCACAATATACGTTGCAGATGAAAACATGAAGATATTGTAGATATAACCCATAATTATATCAGATTATTACCATTGATGACCTTCAAACATCTAACTAGGACTTAAAGGCTAATAAATCGTAATCTCTGCTAGATGATTTAGTGTGCTAAATGTAAGCTTTATTTACTGCAAAGCTGCTTAGGTGACAGCCATAATGGAAATATACCGTTGTTAAAATGTTTAAACGATATAAAAAAAAATCAAATATATATCCAAAAATAAGTATTGGATACCATACAAATACAACCATGCTACACAAATAATTATTTATTGTAATTCAAAAGCTAATGTTTATGGAATGAGGGTTTGGATTGTAAATTGTAAGGTTGTCAAGTTGTCAGGTAGGATAAACATATGGTCAGACTGTTTCAAGATCAGCCAAGCACAAACCAGTGAACATTATTTGGCTATATTGCTTTCTGGTATTAAAATCCAGGACTAGATGATTAGAATTGTAGCGTTTACGGTTGGTGATAGAAAACACTTTCTGATGAGGAGTTAACATACGCTAAGTCTGGGCCCGTTTGCACATACGCTTCTATGATACTGAAGAATGAAATTCTCAGTGACATACTGTAAATCACTTAAATATGGCGTGAACATTATATAGCGAAATAACTGTACTGCCCTGGATAGCTTGATCTAATTATAGCGGTGGGAGAACCCCACTGTTTATTTTTACCCACATAAAATTGCAGTTAGGGATCAGGGGTCAAGTACCTGACCTCCAGCTCCTGCCAGATTGTGAAGGCAGTGGTTAATGGCTGTATGCAGTATCCATGTGCCTCTCCTTGACTGGACTTTTGTTCTGCCCTTCAATATGTATATTGGGCAATTTAATAAAGATGGGATTTTAAAATAACGCTTATGGGCGGAGTGCTATTATCGCCATATTATTGTTCCCGCTATACTTAAGTGATTTACAGAATCTAAGAAATAATCATTAGATATTATACAAAAATACACACTACTCAAAGACTGTTGGCTCTTGTATTACAATTGCAAATGTCTAGGGTTAGATGGTTTGTATTGCAATTAGCAAGTTTGGTGATGAGAAACTCTTTCAGATAGCGATTCAAATGTTTGAGTCTGTTTTCAGTACAGCGTATAGCAGTGGACACATTTGAATATCTAAGTATGTAACTTGTGATATTAGAATATGAAGTTTTCAGTGACCTATCTACAAAAATAATGATTGGGTGATCTACAAATATATACACTCTGTAAACATTCATTTGTTTACCCTCTATATTAAAAAAAACATTTTCTGGAGAAGTCAGTGGTTCCTGCTGACTCTTCTCCAGTCATTTTAGTTATGCTTGAAATGAGATGAAGAACCAGCTCTTAACATTTCCCAACAAAAGTATTACATTACAACAATTATCGACACTTTAATAGATAGATAAAAATAGCATACCACTAACTAACTTCAAATGTGTTTTTATATCGTGGCATACGCAAAGTAAATAATTTTCGAAAATGTGACCCAATCACGGTCGACGAATGACAAATGCGGAACTGTGCTCTATTAATACCCATGAGCAGCGATCAAACAAGATGCAAATACACCCACAGAGGTGTTAAAGGTACCTAATTCGGTAATGTGACAAAATTATGAATATTTCTTTCAATAGAAATATTCTAAACTATTTACAATTTCGATAAAGTTAAAGTTGAACAGTTTTATTCAATCAAATAACTTGCAAAAGTAATATTTGGTTAACTACTCTAAGCACATGACTGTACTCAAATCTACCTATATAGGTAGCACCATTAGCTTCAGTCAGGCAAGCACAATCAATGATTGTTGCATTTTCCCAGGCTCTCTCTTGATTTGGCATCAGATCGGGAGCGCGAGCTAGGGGAATGCTATTATTGGTTAAGGGTGTGTCGGTGGTTCGCCCCGATACCCTCCACTGACCTTGGCAGTGTCCTGCCGTGTGGACCACGGCGTTGCCAATGACTGCTAGCTGTCTCTTGACCCTGTCTGAATTTGAGTCCCTGCTGGGGCATGAAAGATTGATGCCTTAGACTTGAAACCAAGCAGCGGATTGGCTTTCCCTATCCTCCACACCTACTCACATGCGCCCTAGCAGCAACTTGGCAGAAAAACTGACCAAAAATGAAAATTCCAAATTTAAGTTTTAGCGTGTTCCTGCGTGGCAGCGTAAGCAGGGTCTACCAACTGCAAGATCGCATTATCATGCGATACCTTCACTACCCGAACCCCGAGAATACTCGTAGCATTAAGAAATTACGAACATATATGTAAATTTAACTGAATGACCAAAGTTCGTGGAGAATAACTAGGACGACTGCAAATGACATGAGCTTCAGACGGTTAAACACCTCATTTATCAATTTCATCTTTGTTAGCCGAGCTTTTTGAACTTTTGGTACATAAGTTAGGTAGCCCTAAGTGTGTGGTCGCAGGGATACATGTGTGCTCTAATATTTATTTCATTAAAAGAATTGCCAAACCAAAAAAAAGGATTTCTCTAATTCCTCCACCTGTAACAACTACCGAAATACGCCCTAGCCGCAATTTGGCAGAAAAAACTGACAAAAAATGAAAATTCCAAATTCTGGTCTCAACGTGTTCCTGAGCGGCAGCACAGGCAGGGTCTACCAACTGCAAGATTGCAGTTCGTGTAGAATGCGATACCTTCACAACCCTACCCTCGAGAATACTCGTAGCGTTATGAAATTACAAACGAGTTTAGATCCTAATCAGATTTGAGCATTCCCGGCATGCTTTGCAGTCCAGTGACGTCACTGTCAATATGGGTGCTCGCCATGTCCTCGATGTAGTTCTACCTAGTCCTTTCAGATAAAATTCGCGATTAAATGGCTATCGTTCACAAACTCAAATATTTTCTTTGGCAGCGATATATACGCATATATTCTTCACAGAAGTTTAGAAAATATTCCTTTCGTTTTTATTGAGATCTTTCACCACAAACGTGCTCGACAATGCACGTCATAGCAGTCGCGGTAGACCAAGCCGGTGTGCCGCAGATGCGAAAACTATGTGACTTGTTTTTCAAAAATTGGATTAATAAGACTTCATTTCAAAATGAATAATATGGCCAACCATATAAAGAAAATTTGTTTGTTTGTCAATATTGTTTTATATGCCATTATGAAACTAAGTGTAGCTTTACATGAGCTTTGGCCTTCCCGCGGCGATCTAATACCGCAAAGCATGCCAGGAACGCTCAAATCTGACTGGGATCTAAACTCAAGCCTGCGAAGACGCCCAAGATAGAACTAGAAATAATCATGAGTGAAGTTGCAATCAGATATCTGGGTGCATTGATCGTTTTTGTCAATTTGAAAATGTTCATGGCTACTTTCTGCAGGGCGGGTACTTTCCAGTTAAGTTCAAATTTATAAATCAATAGTTGTTGTTTTGTTTTTATTTTTGCATTTGCACCATTTGAAATTAGCCTAAAGTATGCCTTTATTAGGCAGATATTACATGCACCTGGATGGTAGGGCCTTTTTGCGACTACTGTGATCGCTTTGACATGTCCAGGGCATCATGTTTGATTGTTAACCCACATTTACCACCTGCATTCACCAATGTCTAAAGATAATTGGTTTCGCATCGTTTTCTAAGGTTGTCCTGCCACTGAAGAATCAGTGATATTAATATTTCATATTTTCCTTTGGATATAGCTCCATTCTCTGAGTGCAATTTAACTGCCAGCAGACTCCCCGCAGGGCTTGTTGTTTATGAATAACAATGGACAATATCTATGGATAGATGGCTTGGATTGTAATTTGAAGGATTTGTGATAGGAAACCTTCTCAGGTGACAGTTAAAGTTAGAGCATATACAGATGGCCATATCCTACTAAATTGGACAGTGGTGTAATTCATAGCATGCATGATATAGAATAGAATGATATAGTTGTGCTAAAAAAGGAAAAAATGCAAAATATGCTCAGATCATTTCCACCCTTTTACCCATCACGGTAATTCAAGCTACACAAAAGGTTAGTAGAATTCAGTCAGTAACAAGCAATAATGGAATAAAGTGATGCATTAGCAATGGAATTCGAACCAACAAACCAGGAAACCAAGACAGAAATATATTTATTATACAATAAGTGCTGAGTGCAATTGCTCTACCATTGTGCCCACCAGGTTCGAGCTGCAACAGTTGTCAGTGACCCAAGTTGAAAGATGGCAAATTGGGTGTATACTATGTTAACCATTAGAAATGACCATTTTTGAATAAACATATATTTAGGGAGAGAAATATATGGGGGTCACTAGTAACTATGTAGGACACCGAGAACTAGTGCGCAGTGCCCTGAGGGTCACTGAGCACTGGCAGACACTGAGCACTGTTACACCGGCCCATTGAGATATTTCAGGAGAATATCTACTTCAGATGATAAGGGTATCCAGATGTTAGTGCCCGGGAGCTCAGACAGTTGGTCCCGGAGCAAAGGTACCTGTTCTGTGGTAACCATGATATTTCTTTTTATAGCAAAAGAATATAGTCCGTGGGCTACCATGGCCTACGCTGCATTTATGAAATTAATTTTTCTTAACTCTAAGCAAACTCTTCTGTAAATGTGAAAAATAATACAGTATTATTTGACAGTGTAAGGTAACCTGAAACAAAATCCACCAAAATCTGAAGATATTTTTCCATTCTTAACACATTTTCTAGATAATCTGAATATTCATAATTTGGTATAGCTCAGATCTGATTAACTGCTCATTTTAGCCCATATATTTACCATTTATGCACTTCACAAGTGGATCTTTCTCAGATGTCCTTTTTCAAAATGTCATGTTATGTTGTGATTCACCCCAAATAAGTTGGTACATAGCTTCACTTTCGCTGCTGTGCTTCAGAGACAAGACTGAACACTGACAATGAAACTCTCATGCTGTATGTCTATTCAATCCAGCATACAAAGATCACATGATTCTACCAGCAAGAGATGATTAGCCCTCACGTATTGAAACTTGATTATTGCCATTCCTTGTAAACTGATCAGATGATCCAACACAAAATACAATTCTTACAAAAACATTTCCTCTGTATAACTCTTAGTCACCTTCTACACTATCATCACTCGGAATGGCAGGAGCGGATCCACACCAGTTTGCATCGATGCATGTGCATCGATCAATCTTGGAAGTGCATCGATTCATATCAAAGTGCATCGGTCAATTTCTAAAGTCCACGCTAACCATTTCCTGAATTTTTTGGGAAGCAGTGGTGGCGATCCTACTCTGGGAGGTTAGATTTTTACGCAACGACGTCTTGTCTCTGTAGGGCAGGAAGTAAATGACCGTACATGTGTATAATCTAAGGCTCCGAAAGACCAGGCTAGCGAGTATTCTCAGGAGAGTCTGGCTAATCGCCATCACGCCAGGTGCGGCAGGATGGGGAGGGGGGGGGGGGGGGGGGGGGTGCGGCATCCTCTCCCATCATCAATTGCACTTCTGACTCAGTGATGCATCCCGATTAAGGGTGCACCAGAGACAATGCCAATCTAGTCTCAACAACAATCTTCACCAGTGACTAAATATCGTCTAATAATTCTTGTTTTGTCAACTATGAATGGTTAAATAGGTTTGAACAATTGTGATTTTTTAGGAAATGTGTATCTTTTCCGAAGCCTTGTGTTTAGACCAGAAATTGACACATTTTCTTTATGATCAAGCCCCTGTAGGACAACGAACATACAGACCCTTTTGATGAGATTTTGATGAGCGTTACATAAATAAACTTGATAGTCTCAGAACTTTTCTATAACATTTATTGTAAGAAATAAATTAAATATATCACCTTTCTATCATCGTATGCTCATTGGGTTACTTAGTGAACATAGGGTCATTTGAGATTTTTATATCAATTAAAGACGATGCACTTTTCCTCATAATCAACTATGAATGTTTAGGCTATCACTGGGAAAAGTAAAATATTTGCTGTAAAAACGGCTCCCACAGGCTTGCTCACACTCTTAAAAGAAGGGAAAACCGGATATGTAGCGAGAGACGAATTACTATATGCGCTGCAGTGAAGGGCTGGACATGCCTGGGGTCTCTGATCTGCATCAGCGTGAGGTCACGAGGGATCACGGTCCAATAAGGGCCCTCGTATCATTTGCATCGAATAGAAACCTGAGCGCCAACATGCACAGAGCACGACTTTTTTTGGCTATTCTCTAAGGCTAGCCTATTCAGGTTGACCGGCTCGTTTCATATTCCCTTGTTTTTATTTATCTAAGATACAATTAGGGGAGGTTGTTGGTCTTTCTTCATTATGGAATTTCTTCAAGACACAATCGCTTCAAATTAACATGCATTTAGAGTATCTTATTTACCAGATTTGCTTTAAATTGTGATATTTATAGAAGACAAAAATCACATACACTGTGATAACAAATGATAAAGTTATGTAAAATACCAACATGAGGAGAAGTGAGAACAAGGTTACCTACTAAATACGTGAAATATAGAAAGTTTCAAACAAAGTTTAGATATATTTACAGTGAAAATAATGTTCCATCAACTGCTCTGAAAATGCAGGGGAATGCATCTCAGAGCACCTACATATAAAAGATTTCCCCGGGGCCTTAAGCAGCCCCCGGACACCCGGCCGCAAAGGACTTCGGGCCCGCGGCGCTAGCGCCAGCGGCCGTAGGCCGCCGCACCCTCCGGGCCCCCTTATTTTTCCAAATTCTCCAAAGGTGCATAGCTCAATTTTTCAGGCTGGATCCGCCCCTGAATGGGTAATGAATCTTCAACATCACTGTCACTTTAATCCTCTTCTTTTGTCTGGACAACGCTCTCAAGGATGTTTTTCAGTTGCCGTGGCAAAATATCTCTGTCACACCACATTGGCTCAATCCGACCTTCAACCATCACCTATCCGTGACCATCTGAAGGATTTGGTATCCGATGCTCCGCAATATAGACTTTTCCAGATACCTACCTGTTAGTTAACTCTTCTGATATGTTGACGTAAAGCGAGTGCCATACTAAATGTTGAGTAAAATGACGCCATCTACAACTGGTGTTTTCAGTGAAACGTTGTTAAGACGTATCATTTCATCTGGCCACTGGTATGTCACATTTATACCTATTAAGAAGGCATACACTTTATGTGTATATGTTAACTTGCATAGACTATTTCTCTGGCTTAGTCTTTTTGTGTGTTGTTGAAAGAAAGTTCATGACACATTCTAGAATTATATAATTAGCTCTTTCAGTAAGTATTTAAAAACTTGAATAGATGTCTACCCTATTCTAAAAAGGGATATACTTCGTAATTAGCTCTACTTCGATTTAATATTCGGATGCAAATTAAATAATTTTTCTTCATAACAAACTTTAAAATACCCAGGGTTAATTAGCACACGACTTTCCTGATTATCTTTTGGGCTATTCAACCCTGGATTATACTTTGTTGTGAATTACTTCTACAGTGGAGATTATTTTTAGGTAATTTCCTGTTTGTCAAGAAATGGCTTCTGTTCAGACAGCTCTAAACCCATGTGCGAATAGGTTAGTGGGTTATTTACAGCCATATCACAAACCTGCCATCAACACCTAGGTAAAACAGTAAAACTGATACCTTCAAGAGAACTTCAGAGTGAAGAGGGTTAAGGTGATCAGAACCATTGCAACCTAGTAAAAAAAACACCGATTCCTCCACTTCTTACCAAATTGCTGGTATGTTCGTCATCTTCTGTACACAAAAGAAATTTTACTAGGAAACCCTGTTGATTCTTGTTAACTAAATAAATCCCAATATCATTTCAAGTCTATTATCATTTTGAAGCTTTTATTGGGCTATTTAAAGTAAATCCATTGCATATTCTTATGCACTGACTAAATTCAAATTTATACTTATGTACAGAGTACTATACACCCAGAGCGTCTATCCTGATCCATACTATTCATTTTGTGACAGTGGTCATAAATGATCTGAAAGACTCTCCTTAGATCTGTCTCTAACTCTAAAACAACTAAACTGCTCTAACTCTAAAACAACAGTAAGAATATTCTACAACTACTAAAATAGAATGCAATGATTAGACAGGAACTTCGGGTGAACTTACATTTTGTTTATTGACTATCATATGGCAAATGAACAAAACAACAACAATTTTTTAGAATAAATGGTGCCATTCGTTCTTTTATTTTTATTTTCCAACAACATTATTACAGGTTATTTATTGTAGAATGACTATTTTTTCCGTGTAACAATTTTCCCTAATTTCTCATTTTGGGGTGTTTCCGTTTGTAATATTTCCGAAGAGGTGACATATGTTTTTTTCCATTTTAAATTTTCCCGTTTTATGTAGATCTTTAATCTAAGTATACCAAAGAGAATAGTCTATTAAACTAAGGTCAGGATTTCTCCGTGTTTATTAAGTCCAGACATAAACAGTATTGTTTATTTCTGTCGTTAATTCCCGTTTGAAAGCATATCGAAAATGACGGGAAAATATAACTCACGGAAACTTAGCCATTCCACAGTATTCATATGATACAGAGTTTAATGGTTTTCTGTTCGTGTACTCCATGTTTTAACGTATACCATATTGAGAAACATATCTTCTGAGACATGAAAGCAAAATAAGTTCATTTTGCGTCTATGCATTACGGAAGGATTCCTCTTAGAGATGATACTTTCCTGTCTGCTTCTAGATTGATATCATCAGAAATCTCACTTCTTCGAATATAACCTTGATGGATTCTTCAAAGTAACAATAATCATATACCATAGTTCTTCATATGATATATTTGTTTACAAATTTCCTAGTCGCAAACGTTCTAAGACCTTATACTGAAACATTTTTGCTTTACATCTTGATAAAACTTATAAGGGAAAGTGTAAATTTTGTTCTACCCTCTGTAATGGATGTATGCTCTAGTGACTGATACAATATACAATTTTTGTTAGTGGACTTACGCACTTGGTTAGATTGGTGCTTCCTCTGGAAGCAAAACAAATATTTTGACAACAAAGCTACCCTATACCTAAATATATGGCCTACTTTTTCCTGGAACTTATTTCATTGGCACTATTTGATATATATTTATGCAACTGTACTCCACACAGTAATGGGTGCCATATCCTGTCAGGAGTGGGACTACAGATTCAGGTTTGTACTCCACACAGTGATGAGAGGCATAGCTGGTCAGGAATGGGACTAGATATTCAGGTTTGTACTACACACAGTAATTGGTGGCATAGCCTCTCAGGAATGGGACTATTTCTCCACACAGAAATGAGTGACACGGGATACAGGAATGGGAATGTACATTCAAATATGGTCCATCCACAGTAATGAGTGACAAAGCCTAGCAGGTATGAGACTACAGATTTACGTGTGTACTAAACACAATAATGAGTGGCATAGCCTAGCATGAATGGGAATATAGATTCCGTTTTGGCATAGTTTCACTATTCTTTCTTACTGCAATAATAATACGGCTTTATAATGCCGATATTGGTGGAAAACACTAGCCAATCAAGAAAAATCCTTAACCATTTAGTCATTTATAAACCCTTCACAAACAAACCTCACACCTCCAGCGAAGTAGACCAATTGGCTAGGGGAGCAATCTCTGTGGTGTTAGTAACAAAAACTAATCCAGTTTTAACATATCTAATTTTTTTATTAAGATTATAGCAAGCTTTGAATATTACTTTGTAAGCTGGCTTCCAGGTATAAGTTGCAGAGTTAGGCTCATATGATAGTTTACATATACTATAGCCTACAATCCTTTCATTACAATTTGCATAATCATACCAACTATCACTGCTCTTTTACTCACGCTGCTGAATAAAAGATCGAATTCAGTAGGCAAGCAACAAAGGCATATGACTCGTTATTTGAGTTCCATTAAAACTTGGTTGCCCCGAACATACATTATGGATATGAAAGATCTATATATTTGTACAAAATTTGGCACATTTGTAATTTTCGTTTTGACTTTGCTCCAAAGGTATGAAGTCCTGAAATTCAGAGAGACTTTTTTTCATATTCAACTACCGGTAAGTCCAAAATGAGAGACCATGAATTTAGACTGTGCAAAAGTGAGAACAAATGTATAACGCTTCCTTCCATATTAATCGTTCTTCAACATAAGTAACAAAAGTGATTGTTTTTGGTCCATTATTGTGGATGAAAGATAGCAGTTTACTAGTCATACCCCATTACCTGCTGGTAAGGTACCTTTCCCACCAAAGGACCTTACCGGAAGTACATATTTTGGCACAGACTGAGTGGTAAAATAAAGTAGATGGACAATTGAAAAGAATATCCCCACAAAAGCTACCTCTAGTATTGTATTCCCTCCGTTTAAGTGCATGTGCAGGTAACATGTTAAAAAAATAGGCTTCTATATAGCTACACCCTACGGCTGCTACAAGCTTGAATGCTTGCACACTATGAGCTTAGATGCAATCTTTTCTGTTTTGTTACGCCATACCTGATAGGACACTAGAGCGATAATAGTCCAGGACTGATAGCGCAAAGCTTTAAAGCGGTATGATCAATTTACAGCCTATGGCGGTGAAAATATGATCAATGAACGGTTTGTGACTGTCCAACTTTAAAAGGTTAGAAAATATCTATGTTTGCGGGAATGGGGGAGGGGGGGGGGAGCTTGGAGAAGTTCACAAGGCCAGAAAATAATGTATGCTGCCTTGCCCTTTTCAAAAATGATTTAGAAAAGAGGGGTGGGGTGCACTTAATTGGGCTCGGTGCAGTTAAACGAGGGAATACAGTAGCTACTTATAATTCTCTATATAGTACAGCATTTTCCCTTTCAAACTACATTTTACCAAAAACAACAATCAAACATAACTCAAATCAGTTTTCTTATAAATCCATTTTGTGTTATTCGTGGAACTTGTATAATTCCTCCATTCTAACTTCCTGCTTTAGAATCAAAGTTGAATAATTCTATGATATTGGAGAGATTTAACACAATGCCTGCTTGGCCCGAGTTAGATACTGGCAGAGTTCGGGATGCAACTTGGATAAGTATGCGTGTATGGATACTTTGTTTCCTCATTCCTTTTCCTCAATTCCTCTTCTATCTGCTGCAGTTTTTCTTTGAAACTGTAAAAAGAAAATACAATAAAATGGAGCATTGACAGGTTATACAGGGCTGATGATCTAATAGTAGAGCAGTCAAGTCACTCGCAACTTTCTCACATGTCGCGGATGGGATTCCAAAACGGACAGTAGTGACAGGAAGCCAGCAGTCAGTCCCAACACGTTAGACCACCACACGACCACCAAGGCATTGGGAGTCAAGTCAATTAGAGTTGTGTAAGTATAGCTTTGAACTTTATCATACAAATAATAATGCACAAATACAATGCTATGTATATCATATAGTACAGTTGAATTTGGAACTAGCCAATTTTAAATAGTAGAGAATATATATATATATATACATATATATATATGAATTCAACACTCAGCTTACTCAGTGTCAGTATCAATTTCAACCCACCCTCCCAATCCCATGTAATCATCTAAGTATAATGTAATTTAATACGAGTAGATATGCCACCGTGTAATATGTCCACCTGGGGCAAATTTCCAACACGGCAAAATGTCCAGATCTACAGTAAATATATATATATATATAAATAAGTATATATATATATATATATATATATATATATATATATATATATATATATATATATATATATATATATATAAATATATATATATATATATATATATATATATATATATATAAATATATATATATATATATATATATATATATATATATATATATATATATATATATATATATATTGAGATGAGTATGTGACTTGCTCCTATGTATATATATATATATATATATATATATATATATATATATATATATATATATATATATATATATATATATATATATATATATATATATATATATAGGCTTGTGCACAGTTTCAGCCGTTTTTTAAAACTAAATACGGATGTTTTGGACTACAAGGCGATGGGGACGTAACAGTAAATAGAAAATTCAAATGGAACAAATATGAACGGATCGTAATATTAGCGAATCTGACCCACTCGCTAAAGTCGCCAATTATAGTTCCACGTTAATATTTCGAACTTTACAGTTTATATATATATATATATATATATATATATATATATATATATATATATATATATATATATATATATATATATATATATATATATATATATAGATATATATATATATATATATATATATATACTAGTATATTAGTATATATATATATATATATATATATATATATATATATATATATATATATATATATATATATATATATATATATATATTAAATGTATCAGAAACATTCTTGTTGAGGCACAGGGCAAAAAGTCGTACACCATACAATCAAATAGCAGTGTAAAAGACTGAAGTACATTATTCTGTAGAAGGCCCCTTCAGGGGATTTGAGGACTTATAGAATATTGTTTACAGTCACTTAGAAAGTGCAGCATCTAGATAATATCAGATAGTTACGGTATATTTATCTTTTGCCAGAATACATCCTATCAGTATGTCAGTGCGATCATAAAATTTCAAATATATTAATGTGCAAAAATGTTGAGAGTTATTCTAAAATAGGTGGGATTTTCCAGCTATAAATTAAAGCATCTCTTAAACAGAGGAACTGTTGTTTTAAGGACCATGGTAGATGCACCTGTTGCAGGATGATGCATTTCTAAACTCACCCATTCAATGCTGATACACAATGAGGAGCATACAGGTACTGCTGTTCAAAATCACCCAGTGTGTTTAATCCTTCTGGTTCACCCAGTAACGTCCCTGTTGCCATCACTTTTAAGCAATCTCCTTTGAGCGGCATATACCTAAATATATCCATCTCTTCAATCTTGTTCTGAAACAAAGGGTTTGCTCTTAATGACTGTTATTGACATTTTAGTCAATTCACCTTGGTTCTAGTTGCCATAATAGTTACAACTTATATAACTATCTTCAAAATGCAATATCGTAATGATACTGGTGTTCAGTGTAATACTGACATTTCACGTTCAGGAAGATAAATTTCAAAAGTCTAGATTTATTGACATTTTAGTCAATCGGCATTTACTTTCACCTAAGTTCTAGTTGACATAGTAGTTACAACTTATATAACTATCTTCAAAATACAATATCTTAATAAAACTGGAGTTGTGTAATACTAACATTTCATATAGAGAAATTTCAGAAGTCTAGATTTACCACTGCTAGATGTATATTCATCCCACTCGGTGGAACAGTCCAAATATCAGAGGACCTTACAGAAACTTATGTGGATGAAGATATTTTGCTCTTTTCTCTATATTAACTTTCAGCAAAAATGTTCGCTTCTAACAAACATCAATGGTATCAAATGTCAATTAAGTTTTCACAGTGACAGGATCTCCTCATTTACACACATTTCAGAAATATATGGCTGTAACAATTGACTGTATCAGACACTAGAACGAATATGATAATTATTCCTCTGTATTGATATTTTCCAACATTTGTTAAACTAGATGATCAGTTCAAATATAGAGATAGCAGTTCTATTAAAAGAAACTATCATGCACAATCTATCCTGTTTATTTCGCCTAGTATCATGCACATTGCTTGAAGAGAACTGTTGATATGTTTACTGTACTTTTTTAATCAAAATCCTCCTAGTCAATGAAAACTGTGTAGACTGAATGGTAATGGCAGGGTAAATGAAAAAGTGTGGGTCTGACAAAAAACTTCACATGCTACCTTTATCTGCTTTATTGAAACATAGAAGAGTTTGCAGAAGGGAAAGAAAAGGATTGTGTCAGGACATGACCCATACCTTGCAAACTATTACTTATGTTACCGACAAACGTTTATTCTACCTCATGAAATGAAAAGTGCTCTTGACCAGATAACAACATCATCATCATCATCGTCATCATCATCATCATCATCATCATCATCATCATCATCATAATAATAATAATAATGATGATAATAATGATAATAGTAATAATGATAATAATAATAATGATGATAATAATGTTGGGCGCAACTGGCATCTTCATGTTTTAATATGAGTAGCAATCACTAATACATGCATGGACTAAAATACCTATTACAAATCAAATGGATTAAACTTATATACAGCAAACACATTTAAGCATGACCTTCATATGGCTGTTTCTCATTTAAGGATGCACTCAAATGTTCTTTTAATGCATAGCTATTTTGACCCAGGTACAGAATGAAACAGGCATGAAACAAGTATGCTTGGGAATTGATTCAAACAATATATCAAAACCAGGCTCTCATTTCTTTAAAGAATTGCTCTGACAATACCAGTATATGTGTCATTGTTAATAAGCTATGATTGATTTTTTCGTAACAATGTGCCATCCTTTCCTTGATAAAGAGATCTCTAAATAACAGCGTGTCATGTATAAAGAATTAGGTTCCTGTAATTAAGTCACCAGATTCTAAACTGACAAACAAATTTCATTAAAACAAACATTAATACATTTTAGCATTTATAACTAATAAGAAGTGTTACTTCTGCTATAGTGAAACTTGCCTTGTTGGTTGGTCTTGGTCCATTCATTTTTGGTGGGTAGTTTGGGGCGAAAGCATACTGTTCATATTGACCAAAGTTCACTGTAGCATGACCAACACTGCTGATGAAGATTAGTGATGTCACTGTGCTTATGAGGTCATCTAGGTTTTCATAACTTCCATTTCCCGGAACACCCTGCAGAAACAAATATGGATAAATAAAAAGGTTCTTTTAAAGGTGTTTACGTCAGGGCTCTTTCGAAAAGATTTTCAAGCTCCCACAATGATTTTTCTCAAAAAGATCATTTAAACTCTTTAGGGATGTAGAGCCTGTCCAGTGTGCTACCTGGACTCGATGCTGGGATCAGCTAAAGAGTATACACTATATCTGCATCCTAATATGTGTCATAAATACTACCTGAATAAATACCTAGAGATAGACAATGGCAGTTTGTTACAACTGTTTGTATGAATGATTGCCTGATACGGTAGAGTAGAGCAAGAATACACAAGTTCTTCTCTTGTATAGTAAGTATACCTTCATTCCACATCCACCTCCCTCAGGGAGAGAATCAGCACACAACTCTTCAGCCCAGGCTTGAAGCTCATAGTCTCCTTGGATGTCACCTGGTTCATCTGAAAGATGAATACTAAAATTACATTGTAGTCCTGATAGTAGTGATTATTTTCAAAACAGGCTGATAGCTATACAGGAAATCATGAATTGAGTATATAATAACAAACTCATAAGGTCAAACAGGTGAATAAATCAGTTATGCATTTTTTTTAAATTATGCATTACACATGAGACCCATTTCCTTCAGTATGGTTTCTGTTTCATGTATCTCCAGTGCAGGCATGAGGGGCAACCATCACAAGGTGCTTTAACATGAGGCCTCACTTGCTTTTTGTTTTGTCTTCACACTTACAATATTGGTGAGTGCATAGTAGATGAAGGAGCTTACCATAGTACTTGGATATAACGTCCATTGCATATTGCTGTATAGCAGTCCAGAGGCGAAGACAATCAGTCCTGTAGTGGTAATGAGGCAAAATATTGCACTCCAGTAGCTGAAATAATGTATTGTTAATGAGAAAAGAAATCATGTAATACAGCAGGTAACTACTATCACGGTATTTTCTCCAATACTCTAACAATCTTGCCTTTTTAAATGAACACAACTCTGCAAAGGCAGATAGATAGCTACCTTCACTTTGATATGGTGAACGTTAAAAGAATGAATAATGAAGACCTCCTATACATACATACCCCTCTAGTCTGTAACTGCTCGGGAAGGTTTCCTTGAACATCCAAACGCCATTCTTTCCAGACTTCAGATTGGAGTGATTCCACATGTTTACGGTCCATCTGCATTTCTTCATCAAAGAACTCTCCCTCACCTAGTAATAGCTCACGAGCAAGCCTGGTTGAATAATCAGATAAATAAAGGAAAATTCATATAAGCCATTTAAAAGGTATCTTCTTTCTTTTCATTTTTTAATATAGATGTAGTGGTTGCCAGTGTTCTGGCCATTTGTCCAGGGGCAGAGATTTTAGCAAAACCTTTTTCAAGATGTTATGGTCCCATAGCTATTATAAGAGGACATCTAGCTAAGGATTACGCTACTAAATGATGATGTCTCCCTTCAATTAGATGGGAATTAATGGGGTATGGGAAGCATTGCCATCATTACAATTCTTTTACCAATGAAATAAGGAAAGGTTTAAGAGAAGATAATGATAGTCTGATAGGCTATAAAGACCACAAAACCTGAAAAGACCTGGTTCTAAGAAGAAAGTTACACAGACTTCTCTTCAAGTGAATTAAGGGAAACGAAAAGCCTCATTATGTTGTAGATGTGTTTAAAACCAAAAGATAACTAAATGTCTCCATCGCAGAAAATACAAAAAAAACATTTTAGAATAAGAAAGTGTGAAAACTACATAGGTTCTGCTCAGTACAAACATAGTTCACCTCTCTGTTGAAGCAGCTATTGATACATAATGATACAAGCCGCCACTTTAGATTATCGATCTTAAGGTCTCCTTTCTCCTCTTTACACTATTGAAATAAATACTCTGCAAATGCGAATATTAACCCTTAATTGTCATGCTGGATAATCTGATTCCACCTTTCCCCAGCCACTGAATAGTCCGGGGCTAATACAGTGAAATTTACTACGAAATACACACATGTTTCATGATTAATGCTATCTTATCATTTTATAAAGTACACCACATATCATATATCGACTCAAAGCTCAGGGGTAGTGGTTCTATCTGAGACTATTTAAAGAGAAATCTAATGGTGTCTCAGACTAGTTTGTCAGTATTACAAGGTAAATTAAGTACTTTAGTAGTTTAAATGTATTTTTACTTTCTCTAAACTTAGTTAGATTTTTAAATGGTTTTGGTTTCAGACTCTTGGCGAGGGGGTTCAGGGGAACTTGGGGGCGTGCTAGATTGGTATGCCAGTCTTTTCATCGATACGTCAATAAACATACAATACAGGAAAGCAAAATGGGGAAAGAAAGAATATCCAGCCCCATCCCTATAACCACAGAAAACGCTTCTGAATTCCTATTTAGCTGCAAAATATCACCGCAGTGACTACAGAGTGGCAATTAGAGAATGGCTGTTTTGGGGTCCTCTAGTGGCGTATATTGCGCTACATAACCACAATGACTGATCTCTGCTGCATTGCTCTCCTCTAGCAGGTGTATTACCGCGACCGAACCACAATGTATCAACTCTGTTGTATTGTGGTCCTCTAGCAGGTATATTGCCACTACAGAACCATAATGAGTCATCTCTGATGTATCGAGGTCCTCTAACTGGCTAATTACAGTTATTGAACCATAATGAATTATCTCAGGTCCTCTAGCAGGTTTATTACTGCTACAGAACTGCAGAAAAGAAGTACGTGTTTGACCTGAAAAATTATTTGAAATTGATTCCACTGCTATACATAGCCTCAGTTCTTGAAAATGTCGGATTAATACATCTTTTCCTAACCTTAGAGGACCGTTAACAAGCTGCAAAAAACGCTACTGCTTGGTAAGGAATATCTCAATCTGCCCCATAAGTCACTTTCAAGTTTACATTTTACAGTTGAATTTGATTACTTACCTATTAACAGCCAGGACACGATAGATATGAGGGGCTAACAACCGGAAGACGGGGTGAGATGTCGACAAATTGCGTTTTGACGAAATTGTGATTGGATCCATCACGAAATGGGTAAGCCCTTGCAAATAAATAAAGAACTCATTGTAAAATCAAACAAGAAAATTTTACGCTCAGAACCCAAATCATCTAGCAAATATTCTGCCAATGAGTACTCACTCACTTGAAATGGGAATTGAATTTCAATTTCTTACGATGCATAACATATTACAAAACATATGAGTGGGCTACTTGTTAATAAATGTAACGGGGTTGCCCCAATAGCACACTGCCCACTTGGGTATGGGTTCGAGTCATTTGAGAAAGTTGCCTATGACTTTGTGTATATGCGATTTTCCTATTCCATTTCTATTTGCCATTAACATATGGCTAGTCATGATTCATTCTCGACATTGTTATTAGATTTTAAGAAACGAGGATATACTTCTAATTTCCTATATAGATCAACTTAGAAATGCGGTGATCTTGTTGCATCCTTCCAAAAATCAACAGTGTATCATTATTCAAACAGTACAAACTGTTACATAGAAGAACTGTACATAATAAACTCTTATTCAAGAAAGGTATATCCAAAACTGCAAATTGTCTCTTTTGTAAAAAATCTATTGAAACCATCAAACATGTATATATTGACTGTGAAATTGTTAGAAGTTTATGGAAGGCAATAGATGATTGGGAATGACTCATTTATGACCGTCATTTCAATTTCATATAACATCCAATATTTTTTGAAGATAAACACAATATAATCATGTGAAACAATTAATACTCCTAAGCGTAAGAGAAAAGAATGACTCTTGGCCATCTAAAAGGATGCCTATCAAAAAATTTGAACATAACCAGATTACATGAGCTGTAATCACATATATATATATATATATATATATATATATATATATATATATATATATATATATATATATATATATTATATATATATATTTATATATATATATATATATTTATATATCGAACCAGCCAATATATATATATATAAAAAAGAGGGTGCTACCTTGAAACCCATATCCTTTCTGTCGGGTAACCTTTGCCTGATACTATGGGTCTACTGGAAGGTTTCCTAGGGTTCTTGTGAACCTTGGGGAGTATATAGAACAGGAGGGTCTTTCCCTTGGTCACATATTCATATTTGTAACATTTGTTGTCTACTTTATTATCATTTAGTAGTTTCCTCAAGAAAGTGTTAATATTTTGTGTGTGTATACTGGATGGACCATTCGGGGTCTCACTGTAAAATGTAGGGTTTTATAGTTGTCTCAGACCTTCACTTACATATACATGTATATAACTCAGGACATCCTGGACTGCAACTGCTCCGCCTTTATCAGCGGGCTTAATTACAATAGACTTATTCGTTTAAATTGATTTTATTGCTGCCTGTTCACCTTTGGAAAGATTATAATGTCTGTTATATGATATCCCATGAGTCGAGTGAGTAGGTTCATCTCATTTTGTCTAAAAAAAGTTCCAGTGACGTAACGGGAGGGGTTTCATTTAGAGGGTTCTCTAAACCTAGGGTGACTGAAACCATTTTGATCATCGTCTTCTGATGAATAAGTTGGCCTACCATCTTCTTCATCTTTCTCAGGCAACGTGCTAAAGAAAAGTTGTCATCTCAACCTTGTGTAAAATTTATTAAGATCCTCTCTTAAATCACCAACGTTTGGTTTCCCCGGAGTGGGCCAAAACTTAAACCCCCTGTATAGAACCTTAATTTCACCCCCTGTGAGTTTATAGGAGGATTAACTAACAACACGTGTTTCCAACTTAGAATTGCAACTGTTATAATGGGTTTTCATGTCTACATACAAATAAAAGTCATACACTTCTTGTGGAGAAACTGTGAAAGTAACTACCTCAGGTATGACGTTATTATTAAAATCATAAGTCTTGGGAACAGGCATAATTAGAGGTATACATACACAGGTAAGGCTTATCGTCATGTCAATCCCTTCATTGCTAATGCCTAATTATAGATACTGTCCAAAATTAGATCCATTATAAGTCCCATTACAGGGAGAAAATATACGGTATAACCCCATGTACAACACGCACCCTGTAGATAACACGCACCCCCTCCTCAAGTCCCATTCCAGTATGTAAAATACAATACCCCATTTATAACACGCAGAGGGTGTTAGGGAGTGTGGGATTAAGTACTTGACCCCTGTACCGTAACCCGAGTTGCTAAGTTACTCCCCAGGCATGTCCATATTGAACAACTGAAACGAACGCTGGAGGGTGTGGTAGGGCCTAATTTTGTTACGTGGTGGGATGCATTCTCTTTCTATTTAATGATATTATGTATGAATATGAATGAATAAATATATAAATGTTGAAATTTCTTTATCTTATTATTTAATGCCAATTACTTGACAAGCGTCTGCTATGGTAGTATCAACGCTAACATCGGTGACCCGACCAGTTCACGGCTGGCCTAGTCTCTCTAAAATAACGTAATAAATTAGTTTTAATGACTGACAACAGATGTCGCCATTTTCAACCTTGCCCTACACGTCCCCGCACCCGTAGCATTGATATAAAAAAGTTTTAGTTTATGTACTAGTTGATAATACGCACCCCCTCCTTGGCATAGGTGTATAAAAGTGCGTGTTGTACACGAGGTAATACGGTAACTTAATTCCAAATTGTTATTGCAAAACCAATAATATCATATATTAAATTACATGCAACCGTTGTCATAAGCAATATGTTGAACATGTATAAAGAACTCTTAGAGGAAGGATGTGTGCACATTGCAGAATAATTTCAAAAAATAATTTCAACCCCATCGACCACCGGGGTCTAGATGATGGTCAGTTATTTGTGTTACAATTTGGTAGGAAAGATCCAGACTCAGGAAAGTCTTTAGTATTTTGTTTAATTTTGGAATTAATGTGGATCCATAGATTCTGATCCACTACGCCATTGGGACTCAATGTTTTCTAATAGCAAATGGTGGTGCCACTTCTCGCACAATTATTGGGTGTTTTAGGTTAAAATCCCTGTTCTCCCATCATAATCGTGTACAGCCTTTTAACCATTTTGTTATCATTTTGTTATATGTCCATAAAATCGTGTATCTATATGCATAATAACATGACTATGGAGAAATAAAAATCCTGTTGCACATGTGCAATAAAATAATGCAGTCTACCGGGATGAAATATGTGACACATTAGTTATGGACTAGTGTAATGTTAAATGAATACATCTTTTAAGGATGCCCTATGGACTAGTGGTGAACATGGGGTTCAAAGAGTGCGTTATTGGAATAAATGTCTGCTGTATCCTAAATAAAATACCTTCCATTACAAGCATAGGATTTTGTGATTCTCACCTGACCTGTATAAGCAGGTTGGCTTGGTCGGTATACGCACATGTAAGTACATCTTTTTTAAATGATTGACGTCTTAAGGGCTTATTTAGTCGAGAAAGAAAAGCAACACAATTACTATCAAATAAACATGCACATGCTTGACAACTATGAGGTATTTTTAAATCACGAATGGTTACTTTATCATGCAACAAGTCTATAGAGCAAACCCTGTATTGTAACTTACCTAAATGCAAAGTACTTTGATGGTAGTTTGCCTCCGAGCAATTAAACCAGCATTTGGCTAAAAGCCATGTGTAGTAGGGGTCTGAAGGCAGGAACACCTTTACACAAATAGAAAGGTAGAAATTTTTATCAGCTATGTTATAAACTTTAGCAATAATCATATTGTGTAGGTCAATGGTCAATATTTTGTATAAATACTGACTTGCCATATTAACATTAAAACCCAAATAACTAAATAAAAACATAATGGTAAAATATCAAAGTTAACGAGTATCACCAAATATTACCAATAATATAATTCGTCAGAAAATAAATGCCTGCTTCAAAATGAAACGTTGACTTTGAGGCTATTGCAATAATCCTATAGACAATAGCGGCAAATTAAAATAAGTCATTATTTCATTTTCATTATGCAGCACATCAGAAGTATAAACCATGGAGAGTATTGGTTTACGTTAATTCTCGAACAAAAAATGAAGCAATTGCTCATATGTTCCGCACGTTTGGTGCAAATAAATATATCATGGTTTGAAATATTGAGGAAGTTTAACCAGTTTAGGACATTGCGAACAACTTGCTACACTCTGTTGTTTTACATGCGTCTTGGTTTCAGAATAGGTCATTCTCAATTTTACTATGGGAGAGAACAGTCAGTCTGCTCCTAAAAGCAATTGAATATATCGAACTCACAGGATTATCCTCGCTTTTCTGTGGCATAAGCTGTATGGCTACACAAACAAGTTCATCATCTTCTCGCTGATAGAACAAGGCTAATGGCGCACATATCTACAAACAAACATATCATTATGATTTAAAGGTATACGATAATTGTAAAATACCACAATAGGTCCAAAACACAACACCCGCAACAGCAAATACATTGATATGTGAGTGGGTATGTGAGTTATTGAGGTTTTAAACCAACAACGTCCCAGAAAGAACATCTAGTGCCATGAAATATTACCAAAAAATGGTCCTTTGTAATTGTTGTAGAAAAGAAATCATTGTAATTATATCTGAAAGAAGTAAAGGGGGAGAGTGTAAGGGCAAGCATGGTATTAATATCCGTTCATGTTGACAAATTAACACATCCTCTTTCTTTTATAAGGCGAATAGGGTGCCATACCAGCTTAGGGTTCCCATTGGAGGTGCCAGCTCATATTGCACACTATTGAGCAAGTCAATATAGGGTGTGTCCCTTGTAAGGTCGGCGAGTGGAAGAATACATGTCATATACCAATCACATCAGTCAATCCAATCAGCAAAAACATATCATTAGTTATTCTCCATGTAAAAAAGGGATACAGCCTGGTATCTGCGAGAAGCCAGCCGTAACACACGAGGCCGGAGGCCGAGTGCGATACGACTGGCTGAACACAGATACCAGGCCGTATCCCTTTTTTACAAGGAGGATAACGAATTTATCATCAGCTCCCCCTTACTTTGAATATCAATTATGACAAGGAAATTGGATTTTTTTTTAATTTATTTAATTTTAATATTTTTTAGATATTTATTTTTATTTATTACTATTTCTTTTTAAGTTCGTGTTTTTTATTTTTATTTTGTATCTTGTGGTATAAAAAAAACGAGGCTGTGACCTGTATACTTGAGGTCAAACCTATAGTTACCATGTCGAAGGGGGATAAAACATTGAGAATGGGGATAAAACACTTATCCGGATCCTAACATTGGCAATTAATGAAAAGCAATGAAATACATCCGCATATCTGCCTCCTCGGCCTGACGCAGAAGCTAACGGCAAGGATTTCCCTTTTGAATCTGCGATGTACCAATCTATATCCATCTTAATTGCTTTCTGCCTCCTTTATTTCCAGATATACACCATTTCGGCAGACCATTATGCGCAAGTAGTGTTTTAAACGCCAAAGGACATTTTCTAGCGTGGTGGTGCTAGAAATGTCCGCCATCTTATTTGACGGTCGTCAAGAGAAGTGCAATCTGTCGTGTGAAAAAGTAGTTACGATTCTAGAGATATAAAACCCCTAATAACCATGGCGACGGAGTCAATTACGAGTATTGGGATACTAACATTGGCAGTTAATGAAAAGCAATGTTAGTATTGCAATACAGTCTAGTAAAACAAAGAAATTGACCAATCAGCTGCTAGTATCAGAGTGAAGCTGATGATAATGCATGTAATTCAACCTTAGCTGGGTATGTGGCCCAGAGGTTTTTGGTCATTACACATATTTCAGCAAGGATATGAAATATGAAAAAGTAAGACAATCCGCAATGTATAGCCTGTGACTGTAATTTGACTATCAAAACATTTTATAACTGATTGAGATGATTTTATTTAATTCTGAATTTGACATTTTAAAGTAAATAGCTTTGAAGAACGTTCGCCCAGACAGTATGTTGTCGTTATAACACAAGATTGCTCTTTTTAAACATTTGCAAAACATTTAAAGAATCTAGTTTCTTTTGCAACAACCATTCATGTGCCACTTATAATTTAAAACTGTTTTCGTGAGCATTTTTACCTACTCAATGTTTTTATAGGTGTTGTTTCTTACAATGACAATGGACCATTGTTTTCAACAGATGTTATGGTACTGAGTTGCCTCTGTGTGCCAATGTGCCTTGAACACCCATTTATAAGTTCATTTGTATCCATTTTCTGGTTTGGATAACTATAAGAAACCTCATATATCTAGCGAGATTACAGTCTCCATTCTTGAGCAGCCTACTCCCTAGAAGGAGACGAAACTAAAAGGAGCTTAAACACTGACCACACATCAACCCTTATGCTGCTGGTGGCTAATTTTGCCAATACGAAATGATGCGAAAAATCTGAAAATTGACCGAAACCCTGGCACATGGCTACTCAGGGAGAGCTTTCAAATGAATACCAACATGAAAGGGTGTAGATGGTTTTCAAAAATGTTTGCGTCCTTGTGCTTTGGACTGAAGTAGCCTTTGCATTGCAAGGGTCAAGGTTTTGACAAATCAAAACAATATGGGGCCAAATGGGCCGAAATTGAGCACTGGCCCTGAATCTTTGCAGTGTATGACCAAAACTTTGTGAAATTTGGCCACCAAATAGCTTGCAGAGATATGAAAACTTTGAAAAATTCAAATGACATTGATATGACATTTAATTACCTGGAAATGACCTTTTACTATATTTTCATCATATCCGACATTTGGTCAAGGTTATTGCCACCTAATACAGCAATGAAAGTTACTTAGACATGATTCTCTAGTATATATTTCCAAGAAAATCTGTTCAGAAAAAGCAATTTTCGATCTTTTTTATAAGGGATGATATGAAAATATATATTTGCTCTTCTTAAAACCAGCACCCCTACGAAGATTAAAAAACACTTTATCAGGTTGGCCTCAAGACGTAGATATCATTTTTTTTTTAAAGATCATCCCAATATCTGCATTCATCGCAAAATTATGTCATATTTTCGAAATATGCGATGTGACCTTTGACCTCAAAAATCTAAGATGGCCGCCCTCAGCGGCCATCTTAGTTTCTTCAACAAATTTAACATATCATCGCAACAGAAGCAGATATTGGGGAGGTCTTTTTTTAAATGATATCTACACTGTCAGCTCTAACTAGTTATGTGATTATCATCCTGGTAAGGCGTACATGTCTGCCAGTAGAAGAGGAAATAGGTATGTCAATTTCAATCTTCACAAAAAGAAATCGTTTTTGTTCTTTTTGCACTGTATTCTACAGTGCCTTGCTTAAAATCGCATGGGAGCAGATTTTTCATTTTCACCCTATTTTGTGAAAATGTGATTGGAAGAGGTACCTGTTGAGAAAATGATTTCTAATGTCATTTATCTTGTGGCCAACAATTGTGAGAAAATGAAAATGAATGCCTATATTGCTCTCAAGTGCACAATTTGGGCCCATTTGGCCCCAATTGAAATTACATTACTATTAGATAATATAGGCAAGCGAATTGAAATGCCTTTTGTTAACACACACTCCAGGGCAAAAGACTCACAAAGAGGGCAGTGATAGAAATATGAAACACTGGTGGGAATAAGGTACTTCACTGGCAGGTGCCAAATGTAATGCTTACAGTATGGGCTGAACAGGATTTCCTTGAATAAGAGAGAGAGGGAGAGAGAGAAAAAATTCTTACAATGAAGCTCTCATTCTCCATATTCAGGATATCCAAAATAGATAGATCAATCAGGAAGATTCTGTTGAGTGCCATTGCTTCATCCAGCGAATACCCTTCCAAAAAAGGCTCCACCGTTTCAAAAGTCACGCCAAAACTGCAACATAAATGTTTGGACTTTAAATGTGTATATATATATATATATATATATATATATATATATATATATATATATATATATATATATATATATATATATATATATATATATATATATATATATATATATATATATATATATATATATATATATATATATATATTCTTTGTGTGTCTAAGACGAGTTAATTGCCTAGCTGCTCGCAGGTTACAGTTAATACTGGACTGCAGTTTCGTTATTCATTAACAAGTAGCTAATCATGAATTGAAATTTGCAGTGTAGACATTGCACTTTCCAGCTGCTTAGTAAAGATGGGTAATATGCTCTTCCAATTCAGTATTAGTCCATATGTTCCTGTATCCCGTCAACAGGGACCTGGCCTTCTGGAAATGGCTTGGGCATACATGTGAAAATGATTGCCAGGTCTTACAGTAACCGATGTTACTCTGTCATTTATTATCAGGAGGGATTTTACGATATTGTAACTTATTATGTTTTGCTTACCAATAGAGTATCTTATATGAAAAACTCACTTGTTAGGTATTTTTGTACAGAGGGTAATTAGTGTTGGTGCCACACCTTGAAGCCTCATCAAGCCAAAATGCTCTTCAGTCTTCCAATAGTCGACACACTTAGGTCGCTCAAAGGTCAGCTTGAAAACGTTTTCAAAATCCTTCATGGAATCCCACCGCTTGCTTGTCAATGTCGTTAAGAGTGCCTTGTAGCGAAGGTTGATCCTTGTAGAATCGAAGTAGTGCTGAAGAAAAACAATTTCCACAATTTCCATCTGGTTGTTTTCAACAGGGAAAGAGCTATTTGAAGAAAAACGTACTATCTACTATGATAACATAAAACCAAAATGATTCCAATAACTTTGATTGTCAGGACAATTATGACTATACGAAAGCACACAAAATTAACATTTGCATGTGCTTGAATGGAACGTTACTGAAATTCTTATTGCATCTTCAGGACCTTATGAACAAATAAACATATCAAAAGCAAATTGTATCACATCCGATATAATAATATGATTTGAAATTACCTGGCTTCGTTCATCAAAGTCCTCATCATGTGGCATTTCACGAATCTAAAACAAAAATGAAAGAAATATTATCATATATTGAGCACAATTATGGAGCTGACTCTTAATGCAGTGTTGCAGCCCCCAAGCAACCTACAAGGTACCAGCAACGTCATCCTGCATCAGTCTGGTGACATATGGTGACAGGTACGGGGACCTTGTACATGCCATCTGGAATGGAAGTAGGAGGCTCCTCTATCCCAAGATACAACGAAAAGGAATGGGTTGACTTCCAATCCCATTTCAAACATTGCACCAGGAGATGCAGATGGGGCCAGTGGCTGATTAATCTGGAATTCCCTGACCTGTGCCATGGGTCAAACAGGAGGTGACAACCTTGATGTCATGAATCTAGCACCCCACATACATATGAAAGACAAATGATATGGATCCAAAGGAGGACACAGGATAATGAGACAACTGCTGTGCCAATTTCTGATTCCTGCACTAAATGCATGGGCAGCACAGGTGAAATACAGGATTGCTAGCCGGATTGTCACCTTGTTTCCTGGGCATGGCTGCATGGATGACCTCAAAACTGAATGTACATTGCATTCGCAAGCTAAATGGGTCATTGATGTGCTTGGCTTATTTTTTTGACATGTTACTCATGGGTGTTTGTACAGTATGGCACTGGCGGACGTCTAGTCGACTGGTGCAAGAATCGACTTTCTGTACTGCAGAGGGAGTCTGGATGCATGGAGTGCTTGATCGATAGCTGTAGCACCCATTTGTTGATCAGTTTTGCAATTTTCCAGGAAATGATGGAGAAAGCCCCAAAAACCAGTGAGAGTTAGACTTCATAAAATTCAAATTACATAAGCATATAGCCGACTCTAGAGGATGGAGGCAAGAAGTTAAGTAGAGAGTTTGTCATCACAGGAGTGACTGATTAAGTTGTTCGGGGGATGGATCTTCTATTGCGAGTGGAGTTTCAAATTGGTCTACGGAAGACCATTCTCAAGATAGGAAACAGCAGAGCCGATGAAAAGAAGGCTGCACACCCCAGATGAAAGACGAACATAGGTGATAGGGGATCAGACTGTTAGCAAACCTCCTCATCAGGAGATGGTGCCGACAGCTAAATGGGAGCATCTGTCAAAAACATTCAAACAAGCTGACGAGTTGTTAACTAGTGATCAGCTTAGACATCTAGCACAGGTGTTTGGGGAATACCAAGATACCTGTACCATGGGACTCTATGATGTCGGTAGGACCCATCTTTTGGAGCATGAAATCTACATTCTGGGAGCCAAACTGATTAAGCAGCCAGAGACAAAGGAACCATTCTGGAAGCGGATACTGGTAGTTCAGCATAAGAATGCCAATAGAAAGTTGGCATTCAAGGCAACTGGGGATTTGTGGGAGTGGGACAAAATGCCCTTTGGCCAATGTTTGGCCTGGAGTATGGCATGCCTTTTGCACATTTATTCAACATGTGCAAGGGGGATACAACATAGTAAGAAAGGTATACAAGGTTGAGCGATTGATAGGCAAGATGTTGGAAAGAGGGGCTAGTTTTCTGAGTTTTAGTAGCAACATGAAAAAATGGAGGCAACATGGAAAAATGGATACAACCTTGGACCAAAATATCTTGTAGAGATGATAAATGGAGACAACATGACCGAAAGGGAACCAACCAGTGGATAATTGTATGGGAAATTAATATTCACGAGTCCAGTTAGGTCACACAATCGACTTCATCGCAAGTCAGCAAGTCACGTTTGCCTGTACCTGTTGTGATCAGACTATCGTTGCAGGCATATATCTGCATATTTTAAAACAAGTAACGCGCGTGAAGTTTGCATTTACAAGTGGTCGACTTCCCCCTCCATGTGTAAAATGGTACAGTTATCCGCCAATGAGAACTAGTGTGACATTGCAAAGAGTTTTCTTAGTTTATACTTTCGTATTCTAATTTTCCATACCTCCGTATTTCTAATGTTCTTGTAGTGTTTCTATATTTCTATTTTTGGTTCTCATATTTCTCTATGTATCTTTTGTTTTATTGATTTGTATCCGTATGATGTTGTACACCTCGAGGTTCAGTCAATAAACATACTATACACTACAAATGCTACTGGCGGTCATTTTGTGCTGATAGCCTACTCAAGAACAATGACTTGTTCAGGAGCAGTCAAAAAAGCGAGAGAAGTGGACGCCTAATGGGGAATTTATGCAGCCGACTACGCATCGTTGCGACTTAACCCTTGTCTATCCGTCACAAGCTAGCTACCCTTGATGTATATATATATATATATATATATATATATATATATATATATATATATATATATATATATATATATATATATATATACATGTATATATGTATATATATATATATATATATATATATATATATATATATATATATATATATATATATATATATATATATATATATATATATATATATATATATATACATACATGTATACATACATACATACATACATATATATATATATATTGGTCAGTGGTACACTTAATAATTTAAACTTTCAAATATTCAAACTTTCAAATATTCGTATTTTCAAACTTCTATATATCTAAACTTCAGTACTTTCACACGGGTTTGAATATATGTGATTATAGCCGTATTTCCGTTCTTTGAAACATACAAAACTCTTTACACATTTATACTATTACATGTTTAGAAAAGCCGCAGAGTGACACACTTAATAAATCAAATTTCCAAACCTTTCCTAGCGTTACGCAACTAGTTCTGTTACAATGTTATTTTAATATATAATGCATTGTATGATATCAATAATATCAAAATAATATCAAATGTTACTTTTCAAAGGAAATTGCCATTTATAAGAACAAAGGATAATTTTGGCAAGGCAGCAAGAATAGTGGATCGACCCACTTGTCTAATCTATTATTAGAAACGGCAGCTTCTAAAATGCGGAACTGGAATTTATGTAAAACTCACCAAGTGTGACAGAGCAAGTAAAGAACTTTGTTTTCAAGACCGTCTTTTTGGGAAGGACTAACAAAAATATTTTTACGCAGCCACACTAGAGGATAGATATCTATCAATATCTATTATCTATCTACCTGTCAGTCTGTCTGTATTTCCTGCTATCTATCTATCTATTTATCAATATCTATATATCTATCTATAGCTATCTATCTATCTATCTATCTATCTATCTATCTATCAATCGTTCTATCTATCTATGTGTTCGAGCCATCGATAAATATAATTCTCTTCTTCGTCTAAGGTGAGAGCATCCACACATATAGTAGATAGATACATATATAGAGAGAAATACAGAAGGACAGGCAGATTGGTGATTTATGTTGTTAGATATCTATCCTCTAGAGTGGTCGGGTAAGAAATAAAATTTATATACCATCTCTGTATCGAGGGAGGGGAAAACGTTTCCTTTATCCTACCTCTGGAGTGGTCGGGAAGAAATAGAGTTTCATTTACCTAAAGTTCTTGTAGAGTTAAAAGAGCTTTATTTATGCTCTCTCTAGAGTAGGCGGGAACAGATAAAGTTTTATTTATAAAACCCCTGATATGGTGGCAATTGAGTGACATGTCTACTGATATCATGCAGAGTTCTGAAACAATGTCAAAACTAGTATGCAGACCTAGTAAATTGAAAAGTGATTCTTATCTTTAAAGAAATGATGGAGATAACCGCCCTTACTGCGATATGAGCCAAGATTTTGCTCTGGAAGATGCCGAACACCTGGTTATCCATTGCTCTTATTTCAAAAATATCAGGGAGCACATATTTCTAGATCTCAGTGAGATTGAAAGGTCACATGGTATTAATGTTTTTTCACCCACTGAAAATAACTTTCACCTTGTAATGTGGAAAGTACCGCCAGGAGTAAACTATGATATAACATTTGAAATGTATAGAAATATTTCTTCATCTCATGTATTCAGTCCTAGTTAAGGCTAGGGAGGGTGTTGGTTAAACTGTCCTTTCAATATATAGCCCAACCCCTGGATAAATTTTCTGCCCGTATATCTTTACAAATATATGTCGGATGTTAATATATGGACAACCCTCTTACACGAGGTGCGTCAGCTTTAAGGCGGCTGCCGCTTGTCATATCTATTATATTGATATACTTCTATTGATACGTTTTCCTACATTTTCGAGAATAGCCACGCCTGCACGTTGAATCTGCAGATGTGGTTTGTCCTCTTATGGGTAAGGGTTATGGCGAAACCCTATAGCTACCATGCTTATATGAGTAAGATTTCCAACGCACGCGTCTACTGGTGCAGAAATTCCCTAGTCTAGCGACTAAACCCTTCATATTTCGATCTTTAGCTAGGAAAACGACCCCTAAGGGCATGGCAGGTAAAATATAGTAGAGAATATCTTAATCTGATCACAACAGGTACAGGCAAACGCGACTTGCTGAATTGCGATGACGTCAATTGTGTGACCTAACTGCACTCATGAATATTAATTTCCCATACAATTACTGTAAAAAAACTTAAATATGACGTGAACATTATATTGCTGTGAAGGGGAACAGCAGCAGCAAGTTCTATTGAGAATTTAATAAAGATGGGTATTTTACAATAGCACATATGGGCAGAGCGCTTACATTGCTATCTTATTGTTCCCACTATACTTAAGTGATTTACAGTATCCACAGGTTGGTTCTCTTTCGGTCATGTTGTCTCCATTTTTCCATGTTGCGTCCATTTTTTCATGTTGCTACCAAATATCTCAAATCTTGTCTCACTTTTTGACATCTTGTATCTCCCTCGCACATCTTGAATAAATGTGCAAAAGGCTTGCCATACTGGAGCCATCACTCCTAGCACGGTATTACCTAGCCTCAGATTTTCTCTGAATTCACCCATGGGTGTGTAGAATGACGATCCCTCTCCACTCAGCCTCCTCACATCAGTGGTGAATAATGTAAAATGTTATGTAAAACTACTGTTTTGTTAGATGAATTCATATCATGTAGTATGTATATGTGTGTATATATGTCGGTGTGTATGTGTGTGTGTGGAGTGTATGTTCAGCAAGTATAACTGGGTTAACATGAAGTACTCACCTGGCGCATTGCTCCCACAGGCCCATCATACTGGTAGAGAAGGCACATGGCGTCCAGTTCCCTTCTACGCTGCTCCCCACGTGGGTCATGTTGAGGCAGCACACAATTGAACTCATAGTAGCGCATGCGCTGGTTGGCCGGAAGCCTAGTGTTGATGGGAAAAACTGGTGTGCCACCCCCCCCCCCCCCTTCCCCCCACTCCTCACTTCAATCTTTTCCACCAACCAGTCCTCGCTCTTGCCTGCTCCATCATGCAGGATTTCTATAGCCTTGATGTCACCTAGGAGCTGCCATTTGTTCAGCACTGGGAACCTTCCTGTCTTGCCCCTCTTAAGGCCATTGTGGAGTAGTTTGTCCAGCTTGATTTCCTCAGACTGGTTGCCATGTGCGTCATGCAGAATGATGAAGACGTTGGCTGCTGTCCCTGCGTTGTGCCTGTCGCCAGTTTTCACCAGTACCAGGAAGTCTGCTGCTTGTTTGCTCACACCACTCCCCATGATAGTTTCTTCCTGTAGTTGTTTTCGGATTTCGTTGTTTTCACTGATAACATAATAAAAATAGAAAACACTTGGTTACACCTTTTAAGGCCCTAGAGTCTGTTCAACTCAAATTTGGTAACCACTTTCCCCTCTTTTTTCTTGCAAAGGGCAACAATTTTAAAAGCACTATTGCCAACACTTGCCAACAGTACATACATGCGAGATCGTAATTTTGGCAATGGGCAAAATCAACATTTTGATGAGTTGAGACAAAATGTATGTTTGTAAATACACGCCTTATTGCTCCTAAGATGTTTGCCATTCTAAGTTTGGAGGCCAAAAACGAATTTTTAGTTAGAAAAAAGAGGTGAAAGGCGGTAAGCCAACTCGAGCCAGACAACAGTCACACTGAGGATACCTCCTCATTCGTGCTAGATCTTGGATCATTTTGCTGTAATATAATGAGAAATGGATAATACTTATATTACCTACATAGCAGTCACAGTGGAACCTGTAAACACGGAGCACTCATGAGAAATTAAGGAGTGCTCCATGTATGCAGGTCCCTGACATCACAGGCCATACAGATCAAGAAACAGAAATGGCATCAATATCAATTTATGGTAGAGAATAGTAGTAGAGCTCCTATTACTCTCAGAGTCACAGGTATATCTCACTCAGTTACATAAGTATCATTCTGTGAGATGTTATTTCATTTATAATTTAATATACATGTGAGTCATTCAAGAATGAAAAACAAAACACCCACATTGATCTTTCAAATCCCTGTCACTTTGTGAGAAGGTTTCCGGTGACTTGGAGTTGTGCAGTGTTTTTTGCTCTGTAATGATAGATTATTTTATGTTTTTACCCCCAAATCACTCGCAGCAGGTGTCAGATACACTTCATACTAACACAAAACATTTGATTATCATAGATATCCTTATGAAATCATTTATGGCATGTTTTGAGTTCCTTCTACTATTTCCAGAAGCAAATTCCTAAAATCACCTGTTTTATGCCATTATTCTGTAAATCACCCCAAAATGTAGCATGTCATAAAAATATGCAAATATGACTCACTTTCTGTATCTTCTGGGTAGTTTTTTAAACCAAAAACTATTTAGTTGGGAGTTTGGAATAGTCCACAGGATGACATTCAAGTTGTGGGAAATTACAAAAATCCTACTATTTTATTGGTTTCTATCCCAAAATCACTCACAGCAGGTGTCAGATACATTTCATACTAACACAAAACATTTCATAATCAAGGAAATCCGTACGAAATCATGTGTGGGAAGTGTTGAGTTCCTACTATAAAAATGGCACTTTGCAGAAACAAATCCCTAAAATAACTAGTTTTAATGCCATTTTTCTGTAAAATGCCCCAAAACGTAACATGTCATGCCATTTCCTAAACCAAATCTATTTAGTTGGGAGTTTGGAATAGTCCACTGGATGACATTCAAGGTGTGAGAATTTATAAACATCCTTCAATTTTGGTGGTTTTGACCCAAAATCACTCTCAGTGGGAGGTACATTAAAGTCACTCTAATGCAACATGTTCTAAAATGAAAAGCATCCTCTCGAATACATTTGTAGCAAGTTTTGAGTTTCTATCACGAAAAATGAATTTTCTAGAAGGGAATCCAAAAAACATGCTTTTTTATTGATTTTTTGCATAAAATGCCCAAAAAGCCTCTTTTGCAGGAATATTAGACGTGTCATCTACCCGTACATTAAAGCCCAACCTATGTAGAGATGAATAAGCATAGATGACGACTTGTAACAAAAAACGCCATCAAAAGTATAATTCTGACATTTGGCCACCCGCCTAATGATATGTAGTGATGTCGTAGATAACTGGATTTTGGAAGCGAGTTGATCTTTATAACAAAGCGGCCAGAACCCGAAGTCAGGCGTGATATTGCAACTATGCTTTAACATTATGTATGTGAGAAATATTTTTGGACGTTTTCGCGTTTGATCAATCCCAGATCATGTCGCAATAGGGGAACCGCATTACGACAGGAATCACGTGATTCTGTCTTGTCACGTGTCGGATAAGACACTCGGACTCGAAGTCTGTGCTGATGTCGAAGATACTGCTGAATTGAGCGTAACCATAACTACTATACAGACATTTAATTCCTGCACCAGTTGACCGAACGTCTGCAAGTGCCTGGTGTACAAACACCAATGGATAACATGTCAAATGATACGCCAAGCACATCAATGACCCATGTAGCTTGCAAATCAAAGCTACGCTCAGTTGTGGGGGTATCCATGCATCAATGCCCTGGAAATAAGGTAGCAATCGGGCATGTGGTCGAGTATATTGCCCGGGTAGCCCAAGCATTTAGTGCAGGAATTAAATGTCAGCATTGTACACCATAAGATAGAGATCCTTACGCCGGCGTCCTTATCTTGGTACGCGGATCCACCCCTCTACCATATTTGCCTAGCCTTTGCGCTGTTCATACTACTTTCAACTACTTTCATCTACTCTCAAACACAGGTATCTGCTCCAGGAGACTTGAGCTCAAGTCAATAATGAACTTGCCTTGGCCTTGAGTATAATCCTTAGTGTGTTGATGTAGTAGTAGTAGTATGTTGATGATGAAGTAGGGCCTGTAGGGGTGTTATGGGCCCAGAAATCCTCCCCAAAGCGCTAAGAAACCCTGGAAAACAAAGAATAAAGCAATTGGTAAAACCTAGTAGTCTCTCTATATATAATATATTATTCTATGTCCTCTCATACGTCCCCACCTGTTGATCAGTGCCCTATTGATGCCCCTTCCACCTGTATAATGGGCTTGGATCCGTGCGCTCGCCACTCATTTTTTGGGCGCACGGATCCTTATTACACTGTCATTTTCTACTTCTCCTGCGGCCTTTAGAGCGACCTGCCGCAACACTTGCCTTCCTCCTTCTCTGTAATTGTACTGTCCTCCCAGTACCCCTTTCAACGGGGCCCTATCTGGGTTTAATTAGTTCTTATCCCATTTATGCGAGAATATATTTTATATTTGAAAAAGCGTTTTAAAATAGGTGTTGATCAGAAGGTTTCCTACAACTCTCCTCCAAACGTTTTATAGAACTTATTCTTGATTTTTTTAATTATTATTTGGCATATCATAAATACAGTCGACCCTTGTAAAGAAAAGGTACAGAAAAGGTATCTAACCATAATATGATGTGGAGGGTTATTTCCCAATAGCTACTCACAAAGCACATGGTGTTTGAGCACATATTAACACATTATTGGAATAGTTGTACTGGTCATTTTAGATCTGAGTGTGGCGTTCGACACCATTGACCATGATACTCTATTCAGAAGAATGGAAAGTACACTAGGTATTACGGGTCAAGCACTTGCTTGGTTTAAGTCTTACCTGTCAGGTCGCACACTCCGCATTAAGATTGACAAGTCATTTTCTGAGTTGCAGGACACTCTGTGGTCTGTATCACAGGGATCAGTGTTAGGACCATTGCTGTTTCTTATCTACCTCCTTCCCCTTGGAAAACTCATCAGAAAGCATGGTTTAGAGCTTCACATATATGCAGACGACACATAGCTCTATCTGGCAATAAAACCCATCACACAACACCCAGTCGCCATAGGAGTTGCTCGGCTGGAAGGCTGCCTCACTGACATATATACATGGATGTCACAGAACAAGCTAAAACTGAATGCAGACAAAACGGATGTCCTAGTGCTAGGCACCCCTAAGCAGAAAGCAAAAAATATCTGTGCCTAGCATCTCCGTAAATGGTGAGATTGTTAAGATTCTCAATAAACCTATCAGCAATCTGGGCTCTGTTTTTGACCCAAGCATGAATGTGGCAGCACATGTTTCAAATGCATTCAAATCTGCAAACCATCACCTTCGAAACATCAGAAGGATCAGAAAATACTTGACTGCAGAATCAACTAAAGGTGCTGTCATATCCCTGGTAACCTCACGATTCGACAACTGCAATGGACTTCCCTGTGGAATACCTGAAGAGCTAAAATGTAAGCTCCAGAGAGTACAAAATAACATTGCCAGGGTGATCACGCTCACAAACAAGCATGACCATTTTAATGACTCCAGTACTAAAGGAACTGCACTGGCTACCAGTCAGGAAGAGAATTGAATTCAAGATTCTGCTCCTGGCGTACAAGTGTTTGCATGGAACTGCACCCTCTTACCTGAGGGAAATGCTGAAAGAGTATGTCCCACCACGGACACTCATATCCACATCCAAGAACTTATTCTGCGAGCCGAGAACCAACATGAAAACCTACGGTGACAGATCATTTAGTGCCTGTGCCCCAAAACTATGGAATCAGCTCCCAAATAATATTCGGGCAGCTGAAGAATGACACGGACTCTACATTTGGCAACTTGTTGGAAAACTTTGAGTTCCTGCAAGATAGTACCTTACAGCACTCGATTTTGGTGGAAATTTTTACCTAAGAAAGTAGGTCACAATGGATACCATGTCGACCTACTTTTGTAAGTAAAATTTTTACTAAAATTGCGTGCTGTAAGGTACTATCTTGCAGGAACTGCAAATTTTCAAACCAGTTGCCCTAGCCTAGTATATATAGCAGACATGCATGGTGTTTACAAATCAAAGTACCCTTTATTGATCAAGAAAACGTCATTTGAGGTAAAACACTGTAAAATTGAAACTGTGGTCCTATCTAGGTCAGCTCAAGTACGTAAGTTAAAGAAAACTTATAGTTGAAACCCCAAGACCTCAGGGATTAGATAACCATTGTTAGAAAGGGGACAAGAGTGCTAAACTTTGAGATGTCTTATTTTGAGTGTGTCACCAGCATCATAGCCTTAAATGGAAATGATCTCCACGGTATAATTATTTTAGGATATAAGTATAACCCGGGATTGTTTAGCACAAAAGTAACCCAGGAAGTCGTGTACTTATTAACCCTGGCATGCAGACGTTAGTTACGAATAAAAAGGTATTTAATTTGCATAGACAAGTTAAATACAGTAGAGCTAATTACAACCTAATTTCCTTTTTAACAAAGGTAGGCCACTATTCAGGGTTTTAATTTCTTATTGAAAGGGTTAATTAGCTTATTCTAGAATGAGTCATAAACTTACTATCAACAATTCTCTGAGGGTTGAAGCCAGACACTAATGTTATATGAGTTGTTTTGTAATCTAGCATGACATATAGATAATAAACGATGGCAAACATCAACTGAGTTATGATAGTCAACATCATTTATTCCTAATAACTATAGTATAATCATTGACTTATTTGATATACATCAACCAAGTCAAAATATACAAATGAAATAATGCCTTCTAAGTATTAACAAATGTATTCAAACATGCTAGTGATTAAATGAAATAGTATGTCTTTAGGTCGTGTAAATTGCGACTATCCTTTTAATCCACCCTTACATGTTAATACTCCTATCCTATCTGTCTCCACAAAACTGCTGTCACCAAATCAGGAATATCTGTCACCAGGTTTGACATCAGGACCACAGCTTGGACAACCCTGTAAATATTCTCCGCGATCTAGGCTCCATGAAGTGAATAGCAAGATTTCAGTAAGCTCCCTGGAAGAGCAATCAGACGAAGACGTCTGGAAAATCTCTCCATTAGATATGGAAAGTGATGCCAGTTAGGGATCCAACAATGCAATTTGATTTAACCCATTAATACTTCAGTAATTGAAGTACCTCCAGTAATTGTCTTATGGATCAGAAATACTTTTGTTAAAAACTTTGGAATTGAGAATGATTTTACAAAATATTTGAAGGAGAGTTTTTGATGATGTTCTGATCAACATTCCTCCATCAAATATCGTCCTAACCTTTTGACTGCAAGATTTCATCAAAACTACCAAGCTGTTTTCGGCCGCTATGAGCATATTTTGGTTAATAAAATAAAGGTAGAAGGAGATAACAAAACAAAGTAGGATACAAATACGACTGTTTTCGTGTTTTTTTTTTTTTGTTTTTTTTTTTTTTGGGGGGGGGGGGGGGGGTGTTAAATCAAACTGTAGAACATATTGGCGCCCAGTTGTAGTATCTACCTAGCCATGCTGAGTTTTACATCCTACGCCTGTTTGAAACATTCTTATGTACGAGAGTAACAGGGAATAGGCATATTTCTGGCCAGATTCCAGTCACTTGTCAGATAGTGCTGGCAACTTTGTAAAGATGCACAGTTATAGAGGGTGAGTTATGTGAGTTTTCCTTAACACTATTGCCAAAAAAAGGTTTGACTACCCTAATCATTTTGAACCAGAGCAGTTTGGAGATAATGTGTGAGGAGTATATCAATCATCTGTACAGATCCTCACTAACAGGCGGGCCTCATTGCATTTATCACAACAATATCCCTTTGGACCGTTGGTAAAAAGAAGGGCATTTATGAATAAGGGCAACCTATTTAATAACATTCTGTATATAAGCATGGTCTAGAACTCCATGCGTATGCGGATGATACACAACTCTACATCTCTATTTGATCTGTCAATCAGCGTGCAATTGTCATAGGGGTAGCAAAGTTGGAAAATTGCCTCACTGACACCTAATAATTGAACTCTCAAAGTAAACACAAACTGAATGCTGGGGTTAATCTTCTTATCAGAAAGGTATTGGAGGCGGCTTAAAGGGGAACTTGGGGAAGAAAAAATCATAGGTTTATATGTTAGTTCATGGACATGGCTCAACATCTGTCATGTACAGGGAAGCCCTAGAGCTCCACACAAGGAGAAATCTAAAATTGCAATTAGTGAATAGCACCTCCTCTGAGTCATGGCCGCCGCCATTTTGAATCATTCTACAACTCTTGCTGCTGTGGTCAGTGTCATTGGGTGGCAAGCAGCTTAGTGGTGTAATAGGTACCAGTGGCTCTGTCTAGAAGGTAGATATTTCACTGCTCTGAATCACACTCAAGATGTTTAGGTATGTAAATCCCTACGACTTTGAACCAATACTAAAGGAAATGAAGATGAGTAATGTTCCCAGTACTGGTAGACACTTCCTGTGTTTACTAACTTGTGTCTCATGGGGTCTAGATGTGTAATGCCAATCTGACAAGGTCAATTACCCTATGCGTGTCCCTCTCCTTTACTTCCTTTTGTTATTACCCAAGGGACCTAGACATAAGACAAAACACCAGTTGTTAGACAACTAACAAAATCCTGAACAGTCTATTCTCAGTGGATAAATAAAGACCATGTTGAGGTACCTATGGAAATTGCCATAAAACGTTTTTGGATTAATAGGCCATTCAGCCTGAAAGTCAGCTGTTAGGGTTGCTAAAGTCTGTACATCAGATCAAAATAATGAAGAGTATGATTATTAAACATAAGTCATTAAGAGAAGGTTGGTAATGAGTAGATGAAAATATCATTGATTCTCTCTTAAATAAAAGAAAGGATCACTTGCAATTTGAGATATTTTGATTTTAACCTTCCTCTATATTGCAGTATTGTTTAAATATGTTTTTCTTCTCAGTGAAAAGGGGGTCATGACTGACTATAACCTTAGCTGTTTCAATTTTGTATGATAGGGAATGATATTTACCCTTCTCATGCTGGCTTAATAATAAACATTTAATGCATATACCTGTGCTTATATTCGTAAAGAAACTGAATGAAGGTAAATCATGTTGAGACTAGTAAAGTTATACCAATAAAGTAAATAAATCCTGAAATTGATAGATTGCAAGAACACTTCTGGTTAAAATAAGAGATTTATGAACATTGGTTACCAGATATTATATCCTTGGAAAATGTAAGATTAGATGCAATAAGAGTCGCTTGGAGCATGGTAAAAGGTGTATCAATTGTGACTGTTTCTATTTTTTTGTAGAAGTGTGAGAGACCATCATAACACACCTATTTCACAAGTACCCAAACCTTCTAAAATGATTAGGATTTCAATAACTCCTGTCCAGATTTACCTACTAAGGTACTTAAGATCATTATACCAACTCAACTTTAAAGCCTATTGTGTCAAAACGGCAAGTTACACTTCGATACTAGTATTATCCCAGCAGATGGTTTGTTAAGAAATGATTTGGCTATTATCACAAACGTTTTAATTCAGAATCTTTTGCAGCAATATTTGCCCGTCCTCGTCCGAAAAGGAGTTTTTTTTGGAGACTGCCTTTCTAAGAAACTAGATTGATCCTGGCTAAGTGCCTGGACTCACATAGGAAAAGGTCTTTTAGATAATAACTCAACCATTGTGTATTTACACGGACATATATATATATATATATATATATATATATATATATATATATATATATATATATATATATATATATATATATATATATATATATATATATATATATATATATATATATATTCCTTGGTTAGCAGTTGATACTGTAGAGTTGAAAGCAAAAACACATGACACAGCATCCCTCTTCAGAACCTTGTTAACTGTACTCTGAAGTAATCCTGACTGCAGAGTGTGATTCCTGACATAATCCTCGTGAGTGAAGTGGTCTGAACATACATATGCATACTTCAGGACAGGTGGGTTTAAAGGTTTCATGGATGCTAACCACTGTTTTTGTCTGAATTTACTACTATGAAAGCTTCCTCCACTACCGTGTCTTTTTTTACAGCCAATTGCTGCACATGATTTCACCATTTTCTTGTTTGATATACGTTTTTATGCAACTTGTGCAGAGACCTCTTGTAAGGAGCTCTGCTGTTATGATACACTGCCCAGAGGTAGCTTGGAGACAGGATGTGATCCATGCAACCCAATGTGTCACAGCTGATAGCACTTGAAAAACATGGCCGCAGCCAGTGGCTGCCAAAAGCTGTCCAGGAGGATGACAATACGCAAAAATCTCCCCTCATGGGATCACTGAGAGAAAAAGAATGGCAGCATCCTGTTCTTGAAGTGTATTACTTTCATATAAGCTGATATATATGTGAGCCTTTCTCTGCCATATTGCGTCTATAAAGTCCGTTGTGAGAGAGTTGAAAAGCCAGTGGTAAGAGGTGGGGGAAATCACTGCGACTGGTAATTTTCTATATATTATATATATATATATATATATATATATATATATATATATATATATATATATATATATATATATATATATATATATATATATATATATACATATATATATATATACATTTCCATTTCTGTTGTTGTCTTACTTCCACTCCCTGCTTCTAGTCGGTGTAGCTGTCTCTTGGTTGAAATACTACTACTACTACTACTACTACTACTACTACTACTACTACTACTACTACAACTGCTACAACTGCTACTTCTACTACTACTACTACTACTACTACTACTACTACTACTACTACTACTACATGTACTTCTACTATCAGCATTATCATCATCACCATCATTAGTATTGTTAGTAGTAGTAGTAGTAGTAGTAGTAGTAGTGGTAGTAGTAGTAGTAGTAGTAGCAGTAGTGTTATTATACGTCTGAAATATACGTCTACCTTGTCCTCCGGCTACAATATTCCCTGCTTTGGCTGTAAGTATTAAGGGCGTAGACGGCCCTGAATGAAGAAATGCTTTCTTTCTTGCATGTGTTTGCAGAGGTGTGAGTCACCCGAATTCAACCAAACAGTTGGACGACTCAAGGTTAAACCGTTAAATGTTCAAAAAGTAACTCTTTATTGTCTCACAATGAAATTTAGCAAACTTCACCACTATTTAAAGTCTTCTGGTACACCAACTTCTTCTTTATTTAGGCTTCCCAACTATTTTTTCTAACGATGTAAATGAGGCATTTTGATTACGTAATTGCTAAATACATATTAATGTGTAACCCATTGAAGTTTGATGTTGGGATGAGATGATTGCTTCTTTATGTTTGTCAATGGTCCATTCCTCATACTCGAATGCGGGATTAACCCTTTCCCATGTGGTGTGTCACAATTAGTCTGAGACATACTATATTACACACATGCCATTCAGGAGGACCTATGGAAACGAATATGTTCGCCTACATACGACTAATTACGATGGAAAACTTACAATACTACACACATACCATTCAGGAGGACCTATGGAAACGAATATGTTCGCCTACTTACGACTTATTACGATAGAAAACATACTATACTACACACATGCCATTCAGGAGGACCTATGGAAAGGAGTATGTTCGACTACTTACGACTAATTACGATAGAAAACATACTATACTACACACATGCCATTCAGGAGGACCTATGGAAACGAATATGTTCGCCTACTTACGACTAATTACGATAGAAAACATACTATACGACACACATGCCATTCAGGAGGACCTATGGAAACGAATATGTTCGCCTACTTACGACTTACTACGATAGAAAACATACTATACTATACACATACCATTCAGGAGGACCTATGGAAGCAAATATGTTCGCCTACTTACGACTTATTACGATAGAAAACATACTATACTATACATATGCCATTCAGGAGGACCTATGGAAGCGAATATGTTCGCCTACTTACGACTTATTACGATAGAAAACGTACTATACTATACACATGCCATTCAGGAGGACCTATGGAAGCGAATATGTTCGCCTACTTACGACTTATTACGATAGAAAACATACTATACTATACACATGCCATTCAGGAGGGCCTATGGAAACGAATATGTTCGCCTACTTACGACTTATTACGATAGAAAACATACTATACTATACACATGCCATTCAGGAGGACCTATGGAAGCGAATATGTTCGCCTACTTACGACTTATTACGATAGAAAACATACTATACTTTACACATGCCATTCAGGAGGACCTATGGAAGCGAATATGTTCGCCTACTTACGACTTATTACGATAGAAAACATACTATACTATACACATGCCATTCAGGAGGACCTATGGAAACGAATATGTTCGCCTACTTACGACTTATTACGATAGAAAACATACTATACTATACACATGCCATTCAGGAGGACCTATGGAAGCGAATATGTTCGCCTACTTACGACTTATTACCATGGAAAACATACTATACTATACACATGCCATTCAGGAGGACCTATGGAAACGAATATGTTCGCCTACTTACGACTTATTACGATAGAAAACATACTATACTACACACATGCCATTCAGGAGGACCTATGGAAACGAATATGTTCGCCTACTTACGACTAATTACGATAGAAAACATACTATACTACACACATGCCATTCAGGAGGACCTATGGAAACGAATATGTTCGCCTACTTACGACTTATTACGATAGAAAACATACTATACTATACACATGCCATTCAGGAGGACCTATGGAAACGAATATGTTCGCCTACTTACGACTTATTACGATAGAAAACATACTATACTATACACATGCCATTCAGGAGGACCTATGGAAACGAGTATGTTCGACTACTTACGACTTATTACGATAGAAAACATACTTTACTATACATATGCCATTCAGGAGGACCTATGGAAGCGAATATGTTCGCCTACTTACGACTTATAACGATAGAAAACATACTATACTATACACATGCCATTCAGGTGGACCTATGGAAGCGAATATGTTCGCCTACTTACGACTTATTACGATAGAAAACATACTATACTATACACATGCCATTCAGGAGGACCTATGGAAACGAATATGTTCGCCTACTTACGACTTATTACCATGGAAAACATACTATACTATACACATGCCATTCAGGAGGACCTATGGAAACGAATATGTTCGCCTACTTACGACTTATTACGATAGAAAACATACTATACTATACACATGCCATTCAGGAGGACCTATGGAAGCGAATATATTCGCCTACTTACGACTTATTACCATGGAAAACATACTATACTATACACATGCCATTCAGGAGGACCTATGGAAGCGAATATGTTCGCCTACTTACGACTTATTACGATAGAATACATACTATACTACACACATACCATTCAGGAGGACCTATGGAAACGAATATGTTCGCCTACTTACGACTTATTACGATAGAAAACATACTATACTATACACATGCCATTCAGGAGGACCTATGACCATGGAAAACATACTATACTTTACACATGCCATTCAGGAGGACCTATGGAAACGAATATGTTCGCCTACTTACGACTTATTACCATGGAAAACATACTATACTATACACATGCCATTCAGGAGGACCTATGGAAGCGAATATGTTCGCCTACTTATGACTTATTACCATGGAAAACATACTATACTATACACATGCCATTCAGGAGGACCTATGGAAACGAATATGTTCGCCTACTTACGACTTATTACGATAGAAAACACTATACTATACACATGCCATTCAGGAGGACCTATTGAAGCGAATATGTTCGCCTACTTACGACTTATTACCATGGAAAACATACTATACTATACACATGCCATTCAGGAGGACCTATGGAAGCGAATATGTTCGCCTACTTACGACTTATTACGATAGAAAACATACTATACTATACACATGCCATTCAGGATGAACCTATGGAAGCGAATATGTTCGCCTACTTACGACTTATTACGATAGAAAACATACTATACTACAAACATGCCATTCAGGAGGACCTATGGAAGCGAATATGTTCGCCTACTTACGACTTATTACGATAGAAAACATACTATACTACAAACATGCCATTCAGGAGGACCTATGGAAGCGAATATGTTCGCCTACTTACGACTTATTACGATAGAAAACATACTATACTATACACATGCCATTCAGGAGGACCTATGGAAGCGAATATGTTCGCCTACTTACGACTTATTACGATAGAAAACATACTATACTATACACATGCCATTCAGGAGGACCTATGGAAACGAATATGTTCGCCTACTTACGACTTATTACGATAGAAAACATACTATACTATACACATGCCATTCAGGAGGACCTATGGAAGCGAATATGTTCGCCTACTTACGACTTATTACGATAGAAAACATACTATACTATACACATGCCATTCAGGAGGACCTATGGAAGCGAATATGTTCGCCTACTTACGACTTATTACCATGGAAAACATACTATACTACACACATACCATTCAGGAGGACCTATGGAAACGAATATGTTCGCCTACTTACGACTTATTACGATAGAAAACATACTATACTATACACATGCCATTCAGGAGGACCTATGACCATGGAAAACATACTATACTTTACACATGCCATTCAGGAGGACCTATGGAAACGAATATGTTCGCCTACTTACGACTTATTACTATGGAAAACATACTATACTATACACATGCCATTCAGGAGGACCTATGGAAGCGAATATGTTCGCCTACTTACGACTTATTACCATGGAAAACATACTATACTATACACATGCCATTCAGGAGGACCTATGGAAACGAATATGTTCGCCTACTTACGACTTATTACGATAGAAAACACTATACTATACACATGCCATTCAGGAGGACCTATTGAAGCGAATATGTTCGCCTACTTACGACTTATTACCATGGAAAACATACTATACTATACACATGCCATTCAGGAGGACCTATGGAAGCGAATATGTTCGCCTACTTACGACTTATTACCATGGAAAACATACTATACTATACACATGCCATTCAGGAGGACCTATGGAAGCGAATATGTTCGCCTACTTACGACTTATTACGATAGAAAACATACTATACTATACACATGCCATTCAGGAGGACCTATGGAAGCGAATATGTTCGCCTACTTACGACTTATTACGATAGAAAACATACTATACTATACACATGCCATTCAGGAGGACCTATGGAAGCGAATATGTTCGCCTACTTACGACTTATTACGATAGAAAACATACTATACTATACACATGCCATTCAGGAGGACCTATGGAAACGAATATGTTCGCCTACTTACGACTTATTACGATAGAAAACATACTATATTATACACATGCCATTCAGGAGGACCTATGGAAACGAATATGTTCGCCTACTTACGACTTATTACGATAGAAAACATACTATACTATACACATGCCATTCAGGAGGACCTATGGAAGCGAATATGTTCGCCTACTTACGACTTATTACCATGGAAAACATACTATACTATACACATGCCATTCAGGAGGACCTATGGAAGCGAATATGTTCGCCTACTTACGACTTATTACGATAGAATACATACTATACTACACACATACCATTCAGGAGGACCTATGGAAACGAATATGTTCGCCTACTTACGACTTATTACGATAGAAAACATACTATACTATACACATGCCATTCAGGAGGACCTATGACCATGGAAAACATACTATACTTTACACATGCCATTCAGGAGGACCTATGGAAACGAATATGTTCGCCTACTTACGACTTATTACCATGGAAAACATACTATACTATACACATGCCATTCAGGAGGACCTAAGGAAGCGAATATGTTCGCCTACTTACGACTTATTACCATGGAAAACATACTATACTATACACATGCCATTCAGGAGGACCTATGGAAACGAATATGTTCGCCTACTTACGACTTATTACGACAGAAAACACTACACTATACACATGCCATTCAGGAGGACCTATTGAAGCGAATATGTTCGCCTACTTACGACTTATTACCATGGAAAACATACTATACTATACACATGCCATTCAGGAGGACCTATGGAAGCGAATATGTTCGCCTACTTACGACTTATTACCATGGAAAACATACTATACTATACACATGCCATTCAGGAGGACCTATGGAAACGAATATGTTCGCCTACTTACGACTTATTACGATAGAAAACATACTATACTATACACATGCCATTCAGGAGGACCTATGGAAGCGAATATGTTCGCCTACTTACGACTTATTACGATAGAAAACATACTATACTACACACATACCATTCAGGAGGACCTATGGAAACGAATTTGTTCGCCTACTTACGACTTATTACGATAGAAAACATACTATACTACAAACATGCCATTCAGGAGGACCTATGGAAGCGAATATGTTCGCCTACTTACGACTTATTACGATAGAAAACATACTATACTATACACATGCCATTCAGGAGGACCTATGGAAGCGAATATGTTCGCCTACTTACGACTTATTACGATAGAAAACATACTATACTATACACATGCCATTCAGGAGGACCTATGGAAACGAATATGTTCGCCTACTTACGACTTACTACGATAGAAAACATACTATACTATACACATGCCATTCAGGAGGACCTATGGAAGCGAATATGTTCGCCTACTTACGACTTATTACGATAGAAAACATACTATACTACACACAAACCATTCAGGAGGACCTATGGAAGCGAATATGTTCGCCTACTTACGACTTACTACGATAGAAAACGTACTGTGTCGCACATCTCTTGTTGTAGTCGTTCATAGGTTTATAATGTGTCCCATCTGAATATAGATGGGGCGCATTGTACGTCATTGACAGGAAAGACGCTATTGTTGTCAGGCGATGGTCTCTGTTGGCAGCACTGTGTGATGTTGCTAAGTATAGGGAGCCATGACGTCCTAACAATGCCGAGTCATGAAAGACCATTGTTGGGCGTCATTTTGACAGTTTGCTGACATTTTTCATGGAGGTACGGCTCCATTGAAGTTCTCTCTAGTTTTTCCCGCCCACCCTCCCTTTTGGTTTGCTAATATAAGTCACTTTTAGTATTCCGTTTTAACTTCTGAATAAACTTTTACACTGCTACAACACACTATAGTAGCTTGTTACATTTTCTGAAGTGGCAATTGGGGAGAGGCGGTTAAATGCGTAATTAAATTGTGGGGAGTTTTACTTAATGTACTCTGGTGAGTTACGTTTGGTCTGGTTAGGTAATGGATGTAGGTTTTGATGCACTCATGTTTTGGAGTGTATTACTAATGAATATTTGTGTATAATAGCTCTTAGAGAGCATTTGGTGAAAAGAGTGTACATATGGTGTTATTAAAGAAATATTAGATAAGAGTTAATAAAAATGTTTCTAACCGCATTTGCATGAATTGTTTGTCTTTCTTGTTAATGGATTGTACATGGTGTCTTGGATGTCGTACAATTTCGTAGTCTAACGTACATATACCACTAATGAGAAAAACAGCAATTTTACAACGAATTCGTGGCTTCAAGCGTGCATTTGAGATCGTGTATGTTCGCACATTGAATTTGTGGGTGGGAGAGCAGCATAAGGAGGACAGATTTTTTTTTTGTAATCTGCGATTTCTTAGAATGAGGCCTGAACAAAAAACTTGCAACCAACCCTTTGTATGCAAACATGCCGCTATCTATCTACAAAGAATGGCATGAGTTTTACAAAATACATGTTTTATCTGATCGGTATCCAGCATTTCCATCATTAAAAAATATCTTAGCTAGTTTATTGACTGCAGTAGAGGAGCGAACACTAGTTGGTCCTCCAAACAGATTTTATCATGGTTCAAATAAAATGCAAGTGCGTGTCATGTGTTTAAGGCACACAGGCTGAAATGCTTCCTCGTGCCCATATTTGGTGTTCATTGTTGAAGGTAGAGAATTAGAAACGCTCCAATAGCCATATAACTTAGGGGCCTCAAGGGGCGCTGTGTTGCCACTGTTTATGCAATTCTTCTTTCCAATTGCAAATGTTTCCATATGATATACCTAAGTAGCTTTAGCCCAGCGGGCACTGTACGTACAATGTACGTACATTGTACGTACAGTTGGTACAATGTACGTACATTGTACGTACATTGTACGTCCAGTGCCCGCTGGGAGGTAACAGGTAGTACATTCACATAACTCATTACTTGATAATCATGCAACCTGCATCATTTGACAAAAATGACACAGGGAAATAAATAGCAAGTACTATCTAAACAGAAATAATACAAGTCATTTCAATCACAGCGAAACTGATAACAACGATACATTTTTTATCTGATTAAGTGCGCCAGTCATGTAAAAATGTAAACTCTTTGCTAAGTACTTCCATTTATATAATGACTATCTTGCTTCCATTCTCTCACCTTTAGAAAAGAAAGTTATACTTACGACTCCAAAAATCAAAATAGTTTCTGTACCTTACCAATCTGAGCGGTGCGTCGAAGGAAGAAGAAATCTGACAAGTGCGTTGAAGGTAGAAATCTGACCACTGTGTCGATAGTAGCAAACCTAAGAGTCTTAAGGACTGAAAGATTACGATCCTGTGACGTCAGTTAGTACGTCGGATAATCTGTCACGTTGTACCAGTGGCAGATCCAGCCTCCAAATCTGACCTATGCACCTATGTCACAATATGATACAGATCCCCATTTTTCCGATGTTAGGTTGGTTCACTAAGTTTCATAAATTTGAAAGGGTAACTTCGTTCTTAATTCTCCTGTTTCCTGTCATTATTTTAACCATTTTCCCGTATAGTTTATTGTGTAAATTAAGGAAGTACACACTTGATGATACAGCATAGTTTATTGGCTGTACCAAAGGATACAATATACACATACATGTATACAAGTAAAACACAGGAAACAATAATCGCCATTTCATGCCCACAGAGACCAAAAGTATTAACCTTATTTATACCCTTAGTGACCAGGGGCTTAGCCGCCTATGCGTCGAGCGTGTCATTTGGAAACCCAGAACACTGTTTTTTGACAGAATTTGATGATGATGACTTTTCTTAGATGATAGAAGATGTATAAGCTGTAGTGCCACTTTTACAAGACACACAAAGCAGTTACTGGCCTAAAAAAGCAAAATCTGTAAATATATAGGATTTATTAAATTAGTAGTGTGTACTTCGTACCACACTTTGGAGACGCAAAAGGCTATGAAACCTCTATTTGGACACCCTGTTTCCGAACATTGGCTAAGACCATGTTAGTGACTACCTGAGATATTACATAATGCGGGAGTGATTAACCCAGATAGGGCCCCGTTGAAAGAGGTACTGGGAAGACAGTACACTTAAGGAGAGGAGAAAGGCAAGTGTTGCGACAGAGCGCTTATTAAGGCCGCACGATGAGTACAACATGACAGTGTAATTAAGGATCCGTGCCCCCGAAAAGTGAGTGGCGGGCGCACGTATCAAAGCCCATAGTACAGTTGGAAAGTGCATAAATAGGGCACTGATCAACAGGTGACGACGTATGGAGGGGCAAATAGAAGGTGAATGGGTGTAAGTTGCATTGAATTATAGGCATGTGGAGCAAGTGTGCATGCACGTGACAATACCAACATCATCAGGAACATATCCTTCATTTACATATTTAAATTAATATTTACATCCATTAAACTATATATTTTTCTTGAAGAAATTCTAAACTTTATCACTTATGATATTTTATCTGTTGAAAGCAACAAACTGACCACTTAACAGATCTCATATTCTATGTGAAGGCTAGGCATTACTACACCCATTAAACATTTTTTTGGGGGAAGAAATTCTCAAATTGCCGACTGCACCTACAGATTAAAGTGTCATCCGAAGCATTTGGAAGCTAGAAATAAACTCTTGGCCAAAAAAAAATACTTAAAAATTGGTGCGGATTCGATCTTCCGACCGTTGACACTTCAAGCCTATACTATATCAATGAGTCCATCCAGTCATGTTACTCACACATGGATAAAAACAAATTAATATTCATATTCATTATTTGGGATCGTGCCTAACATACATAAAAAAAAACTTTTATTTACTGTTTGGCCATTTTTATTAATAACCCCCCAAATTAAGATACGTCCCCAAAATGAATTAGACCCCCCTACCTCACCGTGTCAACATGTGGATCCATAAATCGTCCAGTATATGCTAACTAAGATGGCCCCACTCTTACGGTATACAGATCACTCGAATGTCGTTAAAAAACAATTAAGAGATTACGAGCGCCAAAACAACTGAAAAAACTTTGGCGATATACCGACTTTATCCCGTTGCCGATGAAAACACAATAATGAATATAGCTATATGTGTTTTCAAGTCGTTAAATCTACGGCATCTCCGATTTCTCCGGCAAATTTTCCCTTCTAGTAAAAACATCTCTGGGTGTGTTCAGATTGTAACATTCGCAAACGTTTCACTTTTCCAGCTGCTTAGCGGCTACGGTTGAACATAGCGTCAAGGGGATTGAATTATATATTTCTGATTCGGTGGAGAAAGTCGATATTTCAAGTTAGCCGCTGTATTGATAAGGTTATCCCTACACTCTCTATATATACATGCATATAACAATGTTAGAGTGGAAGTGGTTTGTATTGTTCACTAAAAGATAAGATGATTAGCTACACTGCTTACACGGTAATCCGGCTTTCTATCCTACTTGCTACGGCAAAGACAAAAGTTCTTTGTATTGTTATTTAACATTGGGCCTAACTACGTGTACAGAGGGAACAAACACCAGCTTAATCTGGGAGGGATTGCATAAGTATTTGGTTAATGTATGTTAGTATGTATGTATGTGTATCTGTGATTATGTGTGTGTGTATGTATGTATATGTATGTATGTATGTATGTACATGCATACATATGTATGTATGTGCGTATGTACCACAATACAAACATAATATACAGAATATACATATCCCAAATGAATGCATAAAGGCGTAGCGTACATAGATATCAAAAGGAACAAAATCTGTGGATAAACTGACTTAATGGAGAATCAGTTTGAAATATCTCGACTAGAGAAAGAGGTTCAATTGGGGTAAAGTAACCCTGATAGAAGTATATAATATAATAAGTACAAAACAAAGAACCATGTTTTTTCAATTTATTGACAGAAATGTTCAAGTTGTGACCAAGGAATTAAGCTGCACCTGAAACCCACCCACAATCAACTCAGACCCCAAACACTGAAAATCATCTGCACCAAATTGGCTTAATCCATGCATGCCTGTAGCACCCCATCATGGCCTGAACATTTGAGTGATATCCTTCTGACCAGAGCGTGTGTTGTGTTTTCCAGAAAATATATGAAAAAAATTGAGAAAAATGTAGACTACTGAGCAGATAATTGGTTTCTCAGGTAGATGGCATTCCACCATAAATGAGCTAGAAAGTTATATTCACAATTATTGTAATGATAACAGATATAATTGATTATGTTGTTCATACTCTAGTTTCCCATCATATTGTATTATGTGTATATTACAGTATTTTACAATTCATGGTGAAATGATACAATATTCTATGAACTTATTCAGAGTAAAGTGTAATTCTGCAAATCATTTCAAGGAAGACAGTTGGTAAAGTTTGGCCTGACATTTATTCTTCAAATAAATTACAAAAGATGTTTTATATTAGAAAGACATGCCCTCATAGTCCAACAGTTTTGTTGAGTTTCGGGCAGGAACGGGTTAAATCATCAGCCATGTGCTTACCAGGTTTGAATACTGTAGAATAGGTTATTTAATCCGAGTGGTTTATTCTGCCGAACTTTTCCGAGTGGGGTCAGTTCAGTAAAATGTAAGTCGGATGTAATATTCCTGTCATAAGAATATTAACCTTCAATATTGGCTTTTCGGAATGAAAAATCGCGGAAAAATCCAAAATCACAAATTTGGTTAATTTGCACTTCGGATTTATTTCCTATTTTACAATACAATAACAACCTGACCACTGGACACCATTCTTAATTTCCTTACTCTTTTGTTAACATTCAGCAGTCAACTTCAATTATCAATGATACACCGCTGCTACGAGGGTTGTTGGTAATACTGGACTTTTTCCCATGTGCAGAAATTCTTTGATATTCCTATTCACACCTGCTTTATATTAATGGTCTGACACTCATACAGATATCTTGATAAAAAAGCAGTATTTTTATTTAGCTGGAATCGTTCCAATTGAGTTTAGCAAATCCGCTTTGAATATGAGTTATACTTTATTTGATGAGATAAATCTATAGCTGTTAGAATATGTCAATTTTGGTAATTCAAATGGGTAAGACATCAGCCATAACAGCGAGTAGCAGGCACTTAGGATATCCTCAATATTCTTTTAAGAATATCTACAGCTGTAAGCTTACCTGCCTTCTACTTGCCACCACATTCAATACCAAGGCCTTTTAGAATTGTTACAAGTGTGATTTGGATAACATTTGGTTTGACCAAAGGGCGAACTAGATACTTTTCTGAGTGCATAAGAAATGCTTGTCTTAGAGTAGGGCTTCCGGAGTATGAAGACTTATTCTCGTTGGAAGTGTACCACAGGGTGTTTACCTCACAAACCCTCATAACCCAATCATTCCTGGAGGGAAAGGGAAATACAATGAGACCTCTGAGATGTGAACACCTTGGGACCATGGGAAAAGTGTTCACTTTAGTGGGTGTTCACATCTTAGAGGTCCTTGCACAATGTAAAAGATACAGAAGGGACAGGGGACTGGTTATTTCTCATTAGGCGCTGTTCGAATCTCCAAGGTATTCACAATGAGAGGTTTCACTGTACCATAAGGTGATCAGCACCATTGAGACCTACTTAAAGGCCTTGTTATATGATTATGCAGCTGTGAGGTTTGTTTTTGGACGTTTGTTTGTTTGTTTCTGAGCGTTTCACTAGGTCTTAATAGTACTGATCACCTTAATGATAAAACAATATTTCGCGGAGTATTTGATTGAGAGCTGTTGTTCTGGGTAGGTTTAACCCATTAATGCTTGCAGCGGCCTAACACAGTCAGACAATTTTGACAAAAACATAATTAGGAAAATGTTTGATGGAGAAATGTTCATCAGAATACTAGAACCAACAACTCTACTTCAAATATTTTGTATAATAATTTTGTGGAAAACAATGTTATTCGCAAGCGGAAATGGCATTTCGGCGCCACCTATATCGACGGCAGTACTGGTGACCCCCCATTTTTATTTTAGATATTCAAAGGGGACCTGAAAAATTGATGAAAGCCTGTGCAAGGTTTGATGAAGTTCTTTTTGCGGGGTATTTTTAAAATGGACTTTCAATTTTGGACGTGAAATTTGCAAATTTAGCGCCACCTTGGCGCCACCTATATGGACAGAATAACTGGTGACCCCCTTTTTGTATTTTGGATCTCCAAAGGGGACCTGACAAAGATAGCTTATGCAAAGTTTCATGGAATTCTTATTGTTGGGTATATTTTAAATGTAGATAGATTTTATGTTTTAGATGCCACTGTCAGCTTGTCGAATACCCGACTATGCCTTTAATATTAAATAAGTAGAACTATACTGATTTCGAATATGGCAAAGTGCGAATCGTTCAAATCCCTTTAAATTTCTCAAATATTTAATGTATATTATATACAGTATACCAAACTGATTAGAGATCACTTGAAGCATTTATTTTAACAAAAGACGTACTTTATTGTTTTTCCTTCTCTCGTCCTATAATTTAAATCGAAAAATAGAACTTACTTTTCTCTCTTTTTTTCACAAAACAAACATTAAGAGATACAACAAGACAGACATTGTCCAGTAGGTTGTTGTAAGGTTGGCTGTATTTAAAGAGTCTCTTTTAGTAGGTGACCTACTACATATGTTGGCTTTATCTAGAAATAGTCTCTTTTAACATGAGTTTATCGAGTATGGTTGGCTCTATCTAAGTGGTCTCTCTAACCTAGTGTCCACCAAATAATATTAACATTAAACATCTAGCATATTGACTAAGGTTGGTTATCTATCTAAATAGTCTCTTTTAACAGGTAAAATTTCGATTGTCCTTATCGAAGATAGTCTCTGTTAGCAGGCAGTCCGTCATGCAGTGCTGGGTGTTTCTTATTCACGTTCTTTCTTTGCTGGAAAGAGGATCTTTGCCAACCCTTTAAGGATGAGACGCAGCCAATAGATGTTCAGCAAATCCATCATTACACCTATTGGCAAGGTAACAACGAGAACGTAAATGGGAGGCAAAGCAGGGGTCGACTGTAGGGCATGCAGGTAGTTGATGTAGTAACCAGGAAGGACGAGGATGCGGCTGAAGATGAACGTCAATGTGAAAAGAACGGCGCAGAGCAGGAATCCTGTGGAGGACTTTCCATGAACCTTTTTCAAAAACCAACCTAGGTGTAAAAACATGTTGGAGCTTTCGACGCACGAGCGAAAGAAGAAAGTGTAGGCCGATGATTGGCTGGCAACGACGCTCACTGCCGAGGCTATGGCGACACCGTGATGGAACAGATACACTTTGTCGAAGAGAATACGGGGTTCCAAGAGGGTGAAGATCAAAACATCCGCCACCATGTAGCCATTGGTGAGACTGCATATAAAGTGAGTGACTGGCGACTCACCCCATATAATGTCAGCATTGACCTCCTTCCCCATCATACCATACATGGCGAGTCCGAAACACAGGATACTGAAGACAAGAGAGGCCACCTTGTTATTCCACTGGACCTGGTCTTCACGTGACAGGGTGCGATAGGTTTTCACGAAGCGAGCTGACACGAACGGCGAAATATACTGGTGAATGGCCAAAGTTGCCACCAGCGCGACGCCACTTTCCACGAGAAACCGTCCGTCCATTTTGAAAGTCTAGATAAGTGTGATTGCTTAAAGTGTAACTCCACCTTCAAAATTAAAAAAGATATGTTTTAGAGCTCAGTGTTACCTTTCTCAGGACACCTCGATTACAATTATACTCCGCATATTGACAGATATTTAAGTTTGTATCTTGGAAAATACAGCAAATTCACTGCCTCAGCATGTTCATGGAGGCACCATCTTGGAGCCTATCAGAAACAGGAAGTGATGTCATACTGCTACATCCAGGCTGAGGGCCATTCAGAACTGAACACACCAACACATTCTGTCATTAGTAAATGACTTGCAAAGAGGATAGTGATGTATCAGACTCAGAGGCACTGTGTCTCGGTGTATACCTATATAGTGAAAGTTATATTTGCTAAAGGTATACCAGGTTATATGTGGCAAAAGCAATGAGGGAAAAGATACCTGGCAAAGGGGTTATAGATGAGTTTTAGGGTTCAAGAAATTCTACCAGTTTACAAAATAGCCTAACATTAAGTATTCTTACAATGTCCTGACACTGTTCTTGCTATGAAAGGAAGTTTACAATTAGTTAGCTGTGTGTGTATTGTCAGTGTGTCAGCGGCTCAGGAATTAACTGCAATACACATTAATCTCAAAGGAATTGCATCCTCTCTAGTCCCATGCTTTACCCAGGAGGTTAACTGCAATATACATCCTCTGGGCACAGTTATTTCAAATTGCAGTCAGACTAGTTACCGTTAGGAAAACGCAAGTGTATGAAGTACAATTATGAAACCAGATAGCCAAGAAACCATCTTCCAATTACATTGTGACAACGGTTTTAGTTCTTATTCATAATAGCTATTAACTTGATTACTCATTTGCCACAAGTAAAAGATTTTATTCATTTAAGCAGAGACAAATGTGGGGACAACATCCATATGTGTGCCTCATTCTTAGTGGATTTATAGGCAGTTATGGAAAACCTCCTTGGTATTCAACCATACACATTCGGACCAGTATATTCTGAAAATGAAGGTGTGTCAGACTGAGGAGATTTTACAAAATGCTAATGCTAATCTTCTTCTTAACTAATGCTTAAAATTTACAGAGAAATACAGCAAATATAACACCTTTCGAACTTTTTAATAGTATGACAGAAAACTATTATTATTAGTGTATTCTTCCGATTACGCATACAACCCCTTTTTTGAAAATTATTGGAAGGGGGAAGTCAGTGTACATCATTTTCTGGCATTCAGAACTTCCCCCCACTTCATCTAAATGTTCCTTACCTTTAAATGTGGGGCTGTCACAGACCATATATTGATCATATCTTTGCCGGTTCAGACTGTATATTGATCATGTTTTCACTGGTACATGCACTTATTTGGAGAATCATTGTTGCATCCAAAAGCTTGACAATTCACCATCTTTGCACTCAAGTTTTGAGCTGTCCACAGTCTCAGGGTTCATCTTTCCAAGGGGCATAAGCCCCTAGATTTTGCTATGGGCTCCTAGATTTTTCAAATTAGGGGCCCAAAATAGTATGTATGATAACCATGAATCCTTTAATTGGGCTTGGCCAATCATTCTTTGTCGAAAGACCTTTTCGGCCCCTAGCCTGAAACCAAAGTGTCAGACCCTGGCCACTAGAGCTAGCCCCTAAGCTCCCTCACTTGGCAGGATGTCATAGCATGGCATCACACGCATCTAATTAACATCACTAATTAGGTTCCCTCTGAGCAAACATCGCAGCCCCCATAAAGTTACCTTTAAATGGTATTATCTCAGTTAATCTGCAGAGTACAATTGTTATCAAGGTGTCCTATGGAAGGTGAGATTGAGCTCTACAACATATCTTTTTTAATTTTGAAGGTGGAGTTACACATTAAAGGTAACCTTGCTGCACGGGAAGTGCTTAAGGTGGATAAGCTGACCACGTGCTATAGTAACAGCTTGTTAACCCTTTAACCCTGCATGGAGATGGACCCCCAAGTGGTATGAAGCATAAGGCACAGAGAAATTCCGATGCTAGGTGGTAGGAGTGATAAAAGGAGTGGAAAGTAATTTTGAGAGAGTGCATGGCGCTGGTCGCACTAAACTAGGTTCCTAGTCCCTAAAACGTTGACACCCCCCCCCCCCCTGTGCTTACCAAGCAGTGTGGTGTAGTACCAGGTATAGTAGATAGATGGAACCACATGATCCTCCGATCTCTATAGGTTTCATCATACTCAAACTGAATCCTGGTGAGATAAATGTAAACTAAATTGACCACTGTGGCCACCTAGAACATTTCGTGCTTGGTAACAGAAAAAAAACATAGCAGAAAAAATCAAAAATACATATGACAGCCTAGAAATCTAGGCTATGGTCGCACTAGAGCGCAAAGGCAAATATGGTAGAGGGTGGATCCGCACGCCAAAATAGAGATCCCAGCGCATGGACCCATGTATCGAGGTGCGGTTTTAGTTATGGCCAATTCAGCTGTAATTCCAATGATATCACGAGAAGGCAAAGTTTTAAATGCTCGCACAGCTCGATGATATTTTTGCATAATCCCCTTCAACTGCAGTCACAAAGTTACGAATTTATCATCTGTGACATTATCATTTCCTTGTACATTGCGTAAACGTATTGGAAACCCCTTGATATTAGCATTATATTTGTGCAATAACCACAGTACTAGATCTAGTAGCGATTGACCGAAAATATGGCAAAAAATACGATTTCAAAATGGTATTTTGAAACAATTTAAAGGAAACAATCCACATTTTTTATGTTATTAAGCAATATTTAAACATGAAAAGATCTGGCGGCTAAATTTCCTCTCTTAAAGCAAAAGGTGATGTTCATTCAGTTTCATAGGAGATTGTCAAGCGAGACAAGAGACGGAAATTGTGGACAGGATAAAATCGGCATCAGTGTGTAGGCTGCGAGCTACTAAGGTGACATTCTATGTACGGTAATCGCCGCTGCGCTCAGCGGTCTTCAGCCGGCTCAGCGTTGATTCCAAGTCCGACTGTCGAAACAGACACGTGACAAGATGGAAGGTCGTGACCTCTTCCGTAATTCGGTTCGACCTGTAACGAGATGGGCTGGGATTGATCAGGTGCGAAAACATTCAAATAATTTTCCCATGCATAATGTTAATGCATGGTTTCCATATCACGCATAACTTTGTTTTTTGACCGCTCTGTTTTGTAGATCAAATCGCTTCCAAAATCCAGTTAGTAACGACAACGCTACAGAGCATTTCCTACCTATATCAAAGCCATGTTGCTGTGGCTGGAGTTGACTCTATTTGTAGCCTAAGGTTAACAAACAGAGCCCTCGGAAGCCGGTTGCGTCTAGTTAAAATGATATAGCAATCTATAATAATGTATACCAGGTCCGGTTAGATACCCCGATCGGGAAAAATCTCTACCAATCGGGGTACATTGTCAATTGTTGAGACGTGGCCACAACACACTAATTACTTAGAGATTGAGCACTTCAAGCCGCCTGGTAGCTGCTGAGCTGGTATTTCCTCAACTCCCAGACGTCTGGGCAGCCTTGAGCTTACTCAATATATTTCCCAGCAGGCCATTGACTCCGTTTACGTGCATTGCCGGGACACCCTGACAGGAAAATTTTAATAAAATCAGTTTCGGACATGGGATTCTGCTTAAAGTCAGTAATCCCATAGTTAATAAAGATATTATTAACTTCCATTTCCGATTTTTATTTTGGATGAGTGCTTTTCGGAAGGTCAACATTAAAAGTTGACCTTCCCATTTAGATTAAATACTTTACCCCGAACGGGATACTTATCCCTAACGGGAAAAAACGTGGTTTAAGAAAAGTATCCCGAACTAGGTAACCATGTCACATGATGTGAACTCTTCAGAGTGGGAGGTAAAGATTATTGAGCTGGAGAATCATCCCGATCGGGAGATTTCTTGGAACAATGTACCCCGATCGGGGGAAATATCCCGATTGGGAGATTTCTCCCGATGATCGGGGTATCTAACTGGTACCATTATCCACAACACAATATATGGAAATTTAGGCCGACCCTGAATTTTTCTTCGTGAGAAACAGGTGTATTGACGGATACCTCTTCCTCATTATCGACTTTCCCGGTCATAGTAACGATGGACCCACCGCTAGGATCGCGCTGTGGTAAGCGAGGCCACGCCCACTAAAACCTCATTAACCAATGCGGGACAACTAAATACGCGCGGGAATTACGTCACCAATCACTCTGTGTAAGACCAATTAGTATTTCAAATTCTGGACTATGTTAACATAGATGGGCACAAATAATACTATATGCATAACTTTTGCCCCCCCCCCCCCCCCCCCCCCCGCCCCGCGACATATATCATGACAAATACATATTTCTTAACGAATCTAAATATTCCTCTAAGGCTGAATAATGAATAATCATGATTCATTTTGGAATATTCCTTAACTATATGTAATTATGATTATTTGTAATTCATGGTTGGATATATTTTCAAAGTGCATGTGAACGGGCTAATTCAATTGTGAATGCTGTATGTCGGTAGTTGCCGACAAACTGGTAAACTGTCGGAAATGTGAGCTAACAATCGCTCAAACACGATGAAACAATCGTCTTCGGTAATCTAGCAAAACACTAAAACAACAAATTTCCAAGTGAAAAAGGGAGCGGGCCGCCTTTCAGTAATCACCTTAATTTCTAGTGAATCATACAGCCAAATATGTCTACTTTCACGTTCCGGGTGAAATCGCTTGTTGACACTTTTATAAATTCGTCAAGAAATGGGTTGAAATCCGTGTTTCAAGGCATTTTCCTATCCTTTAAATGACTTAAAGAAGGGAAGTGTTACCACAAACAGTTCTTTTAAAAGTGAAAAAGGAAGTGAATGAATCGTTTTTTTATTTAACTTTTTTATTTGAAAACATCCATAAGTATTCAAAGATACAATATCAAGGTGAAACGGTCTATTTTCATAAGTCGAATCCTCAGAAACACGTTTCCAGTAAAATTCTACTACCATTTTAGTTTAGTAAATTGGACGGCAGCTACCGAGTCTGCTAAGTCATCTGAACATGCGCACTGCGCATGGTACGAAATGCTGATAATGGTGACATACTAGAAGAAACTACATTCACCAGATGAATATTTCAAGCGGACATAGGCACGTTCATTTGTATTTGTGGCAAATAAATTCATAAGATATCCACCCCTGTTATACGTTTGCCTATAGTCATATGTCAAATATACAGGTAATTCGTTTACATGTTATACACAAAATGCACTAATTGTTTGAAGCAAAAATGTTTCATTACATTCAATATAGAGAAGTGCCGAAAACCTGTTCCGCTTGCAAGCCTAATCATAAGGTCCTGTGATATATGGTCTCATCTTTGTTTAGTGATGGCCTAGATAGTTACAGTGGGTCTGGTTCTGAGGAAAATAATGTAGGCTTTAAGTTATGTTAAGATCCCAAAATGACCCTATACTAAAATCTCAAAATAACCCTATATTCACAAATTAACCCTACATACGCCACCTATGCAAAAACAGAAGTCCGGACCATTTACGCATTATTTTATCAATTCAAGCACATACTAGATGTCTTGCAGCTTTACTGACTGTATATTCATCTCAAGTTGTTGTTTTCTTAAATAAACGTATATACAGAATAATTCAGTGGATACAACGTATGCCTTTTAACGCCTTGCGATTTCCTAAGCCTCTGAAATTGACAAATGGTTGCTACGCCTACCCATGCTCAAATTACCTCAATCCAAATATTAATTTGGACAAATTAGACTACCCCCCTCCCTCTCTCTCTCTCTCTCTCTCTCTCTCTCTCTCTCTCTCTCTCTCTCTCTCTCTCTCTCTCTCTCTCTCTCTCTCTCTCTCTCTCTCTCTCTCTCTCTCTCTCTCTCTCTCATTTCCTCTTAAAATTACTAATTCCTTAATTACTGTTCGGGGGTGAAGGGAGGGGGGGGGGAAATATACTATATACTGCTTATTATTATATATATATATATATATATATATATATATATATATATATATATATATATATATATATATATATATATATATATATATATATATGTATATGTATAATGTATATATATATATATATATATATATATATATATATATATATATATATATATATATATATATATATATATATATATATATATATATATATATGTATATATATATATGTATATATATGTATGTGTGTGTGTGTGTATAAATATATATATATATATATATATATATATATATAAATATATATATATATATATATATATATAAATATATATATATATATATATATATATATATATATATATATATATATATATATATATATATATATATATATATATATAGTATATGTACCCTATCTTTATCTCGTTTCTTTGCTTTCTCTGCCCATTGTGTTTGCATTTTTTCTTTTTTGTATTCTGATTTGTTCATTTTATCCTATTTAAAAAAGATTCTTCTGTATTTACTTTTTGTCATCTCTCACTACTTGAGCGTACCTGATTTATAAAGCATTTTTTTTACTGTTTTACTGATCTCTCTTTATCTTTCTCTGCAAGATATTTTTTCTCACCTTTGTCACAAAGGTTATGGGAATGTGAACTTTTCTTTTCTACTCTCTCAAATGTTTGTGATATATGGGCGATTATTTTTTTCTCATTTGATAGGATTTCCGAGTCCAATCCCGTGCTGTGCATGGGGGCCGGCTAGTACTATCTAATTCACGGCACAAGGTATGAAAAGCGTTCCGTAGAAATCTGGTACTAGCATCTTTTGTCAGATATTGATGCCATCTGACGATGTTGCTAAATGCGATTTTTATGGACTTAAGGTGTAATATGTACTTATTGCAAAACTATCTATATAGACTCTCTTACAAATGCAGTTGGTTTGTAAAAGTTTACTGACCAAACATGTGAATTTGAATTCACTGTGAGTTATAGCAGAGTCTGAAGGACTGAAAGATAACGCTCCTGTGACGTCAGTTGATACATCGGATAAAATGTCACGTTGTACCATTGGAGGATCCAGCGTCCAAATCCGACCTATGCACCTAGATCACAATATAATACGGATCCCCATGTTTCCATTTCAGGGGGGGGGGGGGTATGATAGTCACCATCCTTTATTCTTAATATCTATAGTATAACCATTGACTTATTTGATATGCATCAACAAAGTCAGCACATACAAGTAAAAGAATGCCTTCTAAGTATCTACAAATGTATGTAAACATGCCAGTGACCAGATGAAATAGTACGTCTTCACAACATGTGTAAATTGCGACTATCCTTTTAATCCACCCTCACATGTTAATACTCCTATACTTTCTGTCTCCACAAAACTGCTGTCACCAAATCAGGAACATCTCTCACCAGATATGACATCAGGGCCACAGCTTGGACAACCCTGTAAATATTCTCCGCGATCTAGGCTCCATGAAGTGAATAGCAAGATTTCAGTAAGCTCCCTGGAAAAGCAATCAGACGAAGACGTCTGGAAAATCTCTCCATTAGATATGGAAAGCGATGCCAGTTAGGGATCCAATAATGCAATTTGATTTAACCCATTAATACTTTTGAGTACCTCCAGTAATTGTCTTATGGATCAGAAAAACTTTTGTTAAAAACTTTGGAATTGAGAATGATTTTACAAAATATTTGAAGGAGAGTTTTTAGTGATGTTCTGATCAACATTCCTCCATCAAATATCGTCCTAACCTTTTGACTGCAATATTTCATCAAAACTACCAAGCTGTTTTCGGCCGCTATGAGCATTAATTGGTTAATGAAATAAAGGTAGAAGGAGATGACAAAACAAAGTAGGATACAAATACGACTGTTTTCGTGTGTGTTTTTTTTTTTTTTTTTTTTTTTGGGGGGGGGGGGGTGTTAAATCAAACTGTAGAACATATTGGCGCCCAGTTGTAGTATCTACCTAGCCATGTTGAGTTTTACATCCTACGCCTGTTTGAAACATTCTTATGTACGAGAGTAACAGGGAATGGGCATATTTCTGGCCAGATTCCAGTCACTTGCCAGATAGTGCTGGCAACTTTGTAAAGATGCACAGGTATAGAGGGTAAGTTCTGTGAGTTTTCCTTAACACTATTGCCAAATAAAGGTTTGACTACCCTAATCATTTTGAAACAGAGCAGTTTCGGAGATAATGTGTGAGGAGTATATCAATCATCTGTACAGATCCTCACTAACAGACGGGTCTCATTGCATTTATCACAAAAATATCCCTTTGGACAGTTAGTAAGAAAGAAGGGCATTTATGAATAAGGGCAACCTATTTAATAACATTCTGTATATCATAGCCATCATCCACAACAGGAAATTCCAGGTTTTCAACTATTGCGCTTTAAGTCTTCTTTTATTTAAATTCAGTGTTTTATTTCAAACAGATGTCCCTTATTCACATATTAAGAGAAGTTATCCCCTGCTCTTCCTGATTAACCTCCTACCCCTAGTAGTACTGATAAGAAAACATGGTCTAGAACTCCATGCGTATGCGGATGATACACAACTCTACATCTCTATTTGATCTGTCAATCAGCGTGCAATTGTCATAGGGGTAGCAAAGTTGGAAAATTGCCTCACTGACACCTATTAATAAAACTCTCAAAGTAAACTTAAACTGAATACTGGGGTTAATCTTCTTATCGGGAAGGTATTAGAGGTAGCTTAAGGAAATCTTTCTCTGCCATATTGCGTTTATAAAGTCCGTTGTAAGAGAGTTGAAAAGCCAGTGGTAAGAGGTGGGGGAAATCACTGCCACTGGTAATTTGCTCTCTCTCTCTCTCTCTCTCTCTCTCTCTCTCTCTCTCTCTCTCTCTCTCTCTCTCTATATATATATATATATATATATATATATATATATATATATATATATATATATATATATATATATATATATACACACATACACACATACACACATACACACATACATACATACATACATACATACATACATACATATATATATATATATATATATATACATACATACGGTCAGTGGTACACTTAATAATTCAAATTTCTATAGTTTCAAATCGTATTGGATATTTGGAATTTTGGGTATATTTTCAAAGTTTCAAACTTCGAAACCGTATTAGAAATTTGAAACTTTGGGTAAAGTTTCAAAGTTTCAAACTTCCATACTTTCAAATATCCAAATTTTCAAACTTCCAAAACGTGTTGGAAGTTTGAAACTTTGGTCAAAGTTTCAAAGTTTCAAAGTTCCATACTTTCAAATATCCAAACTTTCAAACTTCCAAAACGTGTTGGAAGTTTGAAAGTTTGACATGGAACGTTTAATAATGTAAAATGTGAAACTTTCAAATATACGGTGATCGGGCTGCTAATAAAAGCTGCCTTAATTATGCTAATTAAGAATGACATCATCTGTTGCTTGTCTAGGTAACTTTTCAAGCATTACATGGTAATTGAACCTGAAAGAAGCTATATATTTATATGTTAATCACTACTGAAAGTCATTTGAGTGCTCAAATAATTTTTCTGTTGCTCTTGAAAAAAAATGAATTTTGCAAATTAGTAAATATGCTAATTAGGCAAAAACAATACCTTCTATTAATAGCGGGGCGGCTAAGACAGAAATTGTGCACTTTGTGCGAAAAGCGTGAAACTTGGTACAAATATACTTTGAGTGATGTTGAGCAATATTCTTAATGGACGCAGGGCGTGAGTTACCATAAAAGACTATTTTGGGGCATTTTAGGCAAAAAATGTCATAAAACGTGATTTTTTGGGAATATGTTAATAAAAAATCTAGGGAAGAGAGTGGAATCTCCAAACTTAGCACAAATACACTTCTTGGGTTGCTGATTATAACTGATGTAATAAATATTATGAAGTTGACACATAGGGTGTGTTTTTGGGGTGTTTTCAGCAAAAAAGAGTAGAAAAGGTGAGATTTTTGGGATTTGACAATATAAATCCTATGCCTGAGAGTAGAAGCTGAAAACTTCACACAAGTACACTTAGAGAGTTATTGATAATGACTGTCATCAGTAAAATTTGTGAAAGACCCCTTAAGTGACTGCATTTTTGGGTTAATTTAGGCATAAAATGTCATAAAACATGATTTTTCGGGAATATGTTAATAAAAAATCTAGGGAAGAGAGTGGAACCTCCCAACTTGGTACAAATACACTTCAAGGATTGCTGATTATAACTGATGTAATAAATATTATTTTTGGGATCTGAGAATAGAAATCCTATGCCTGAGAGTAGAAGCTGAAAACTTCACACAAGTACACTTAGAGAGTTATTGATAATGACTGTCATCAGTAAAGTTTGTGAATAACCCCTTAAGTGACTGCAATTTTGGGGTAACTGGTATAATATGTATTATGAAATTGACACTAAGGGTGTGTTTCTGGGGTATTTTCAGCAAAAAAGAGTAGAATAAGTGTGATTTTTGAGATTGACAATAACGAAATTTAAGCCTAGGAGCAGAAGCTAAAAACCTCACACAAATGCACTTAGAGAGTTATTGATAGTGACTGTCGTTAGTATGTGAAAAAAACCTTAGTGACTGCATTTTGGGGGTTATTCAAGCAAAAAATGACCATAAAAAGTTAGATTTTGGCAATGTAACCAAGAACAAACATACTTCAGAGTAGAAAGTACAAACCTCACACAGATATTCTTTGAAGGTTATTGATTAAAACTGCTTTAGTTAAAGATATAGTGCCTGATTTTAGGGTAATTTTTATTGAAAAATGACTGAAAATGAGATATTTTGGGGATCAGCGGCAAAATAATCTACACTTCTAAGTAGAAACTGCAAACCTCAAACAAATATTAATGCAAGATATTGAATGAAACTGCTAAAAGTGCACCTTATGAAATAAACCAATACTGCATGTATAATTAAGATCCATTACAATAATTGAAACACGATATTGGATTCTATCAAGAGTGTTAAATATTATTGATTGTGTAGTTTGGAATGATTCTGTTAAATAGTATTCCTATATTGTTCACTTCCTTAGATTTACAATACTGAATTGACACATTAACAGCATTTTAAATTCATATGAGAATGAATCTTAGGCGTACAGCTTAATCCACTAGCCCCATAGCGCGTGGCTAGGGAAAATTGAGCTGGGGTACAACTACAATAATATTTGACTTAGTAGCCCGACTGGCTAAAAGAAAAGTGACATTTTAAGATCATGTTAAGAGGATTATATGTTCAGTTGAAGAACACCATTTGACACTTCAGTTGTCATTTAGCACATTTTCAAAATGAAATATAACAAAGAAAAGATAGCTTACAACTAAAATTAATTTGGATAGGAATACAGTGGGACATGTAGAACTGAGTATAGATAGGGCTATAAGATCTTGGGTGGAGCTATGGCAATTTAGAAACCAGAAGTCCTGCAGTCTACCAGAATTTTTAACCAAAACCTGAGCCCTAGAATCTCAAATAATACAAACATCAATCAATCTCCGCATGCTTGTTGTACCTGGATCGATTGGTGCCTCAACTACAATAGAATAGTGTGGTTCCAAAAGTTTTTGCTGACTTAACCTTCACTCTATTCATCATCTACTTGTGAAGCATTCAATAATTTGATGGTGGACCAGAATAGATATGTTTGATCCATAACAAGTCCTAGGTAGCATCAACCAATGTATGCTGATAGTTCCTCCTCGTATGTGTCTTCCTGATTGGTAATACTTTAGAAGATACCTCTAACATATAACACTGAGATCATAAGATATCTAAAATGGAGTTGTAGATAATATTGTGAATAAATATTCTTCTCAAATCTTCCAAAATATTCTCACAAAAGTTAGATATTTCAAAATTAGTAAGGCCTCTTTGACTGAATAGTTCAAGGTATTGATTTAGTCATATGTATTCTGCAAGGAATAATATGGAGTATGTTTAGGTGCTTCATTTGTTTAACATACTTAATTTTGCTTCATATAACTAATTTTGCATACATTATTTACTTATTGATTCAGATATTTTGCATTGAGATATAAACCAAACCATATCTTGATCGAAAATTTCAACCTTTTTATTGATGACATATGGCTAATGTAGCGCCTATTCTACTTGAATGACACGCACACGCAAATGTCCTATGGCTAATGTGGTGTCTTTTCTACGTGAATGACATCCACACGCATATATATATATATATATATATATATATATATATATATATATATATATATATATATATATATATATATATATATATATATATATATATATCGCCTGTTGCAAGATAAACCCCCTAAGATGGTGTTTATAGACCCAAATCTAGATCAAAACAATATTCTGTCTAGTACCTAATGCCAATACATAGGGACAAGTAAGGTAAGTTTTGATACATAATATCATTGGTGTGTAACAACCCTTTGTTAGAAAAAATGAGTAAATTATGCATAAAAATGGCCAAAATAGGCTGTAACAAATGGCCAAGACAAATTTTGTCTAAAAGTAGACAGCAATAATGTTTACAAATAATGTCAACTTTGGGGTTTGTCATGTGTCAAACATAAAGGCAGACATCAGTTGTGCAGCTGCCAAAGTGCCATTTTCCAGATGCCTTTTGGCAGAGAGATAGGTTATTTGCCATTTTCATGTTTTCATGTGACATTTTTACCTTTTTTTTCAATGGGTAAATGCATGATAGTATACTTCTTCTATACCTCTATTAGAGATTAGTAATTTTGATATTTTCTGATAAACTAATGACGTACCTCTCTAAAAACCATGCGGATAATTAAAGATGTTAAACTATATTTTGTGGGAAACCAACTATATTTCCTCAGATGAATTTCCGAAACAAGGTTGTCCCATCCGAAGAGCCATGTGTTCTCCTAAATGGTAGTGAGATTTCAAAGAAATAGGGTAGTGGGCACAAGGTCCCTTGGAGTAGCCTACATACATGACACAAAAATACTTGGAACACCTCATTTTCCTAGGGGAAAAAATAATTTACTGTTTCCGAAACATAATTTGTCCCGTCCGAAGAGTTTTCTTATTTGTTCACTTATGGGATGGGCTTAGTATTTTTTTGCATATATGCCAAACACAAAGATCAATTCAGTAGCAGAGATGCGCTGGCACCTTTTCAGCAAACGGCAGTTCACTGATGAGAAACTCCCTCCAACAAAAGCTGCGCTTGAGCAAAAGATTAAGAGGTTAAATTATGTAACTCTTTCTTGGAAACAAGCTGGTGAAGCCAAGCCGACCCTTCCACCACCAATGTCACATGGTTAGTGTATGGAAGGGGAAGTGCTCCGGCCTGTCACTACTGTACTCCCACCAGCTCCTGAAGCGGTACTGCAACTAGTGAAATGTGCATGTAAGGGAAACTGCACAAAAAAGACATGCTCATGTAAGAAACACAGCATGTATTGCACAGACATGTGCACCTCATGTGAGGAAACCTGTGAGAACAGAAATGTCACTGTGTCAGAGGACAGGGAAGATGAAACCTCAGTAGACTTGTAAGGTGGGTTGGAAACCTTACTTGATCTATGTCCTAGTAGGGCAAAACGTGTAAATTTTGAATGCTAATATACACACTTATGTGATACAAATACATCAATTTTTTAAAAGGATTTAACAGATTTCATACAATTTGTCTATTTTATGTGTTAAGTGAAATTTGCCCATGCATTGTAGACTAAAGAAATGTATTAAGTTGAATTAGACCAAATATGTTGACAAATAATCCAGTATATTGTCAAAAATGTCAATTTTTGACCCAAAATGTTGAAAAACATTAAGTTTTCAGGTCCAAAGGTGAGTGATTCAGAAACTAGTGGCTATTGTTGTACAAATACATATTATTCAAGCATATTTCAATTATAGTAGTTGACACCTTAATATCACGACAAAAAAAAATGACAAAAAGTGGATTTTTCATATAATACCTATGATGTCATACCTAATTAGCATAAAAACGCCTTTCCGTATTTGGAAAAAATTGGTGCCGTGTTTTATTTTATTCTACCCTGTATGAAGAGCAAAATTCAATTGAAAAATCAAAATGTATGTGAAGTTCCCACTTGAAATACATAGGCCCCCCCCACTAATTGTTATTATTTATCATCAAGACGCTGTTCTCATTAAGGCTATGAAATACGCATTTCTTAATTTCCTATATCTTCAAATATTGCAATTATGGATATTGATTATGCTTAAACTGTCATTGACGCTAATGAACATGAAAAGTGAAGCGACCCAATTGTCTATTCTATTATTAGAAACGGCAGCTTCTAAAATGCGGAACCGGAATGTATGTAAAACTCGTGCCCATATGATGGACCATGAGTGAAGGAGGGAACAATGAAATTTATTTTCAAGACCGTCTTTTTGGGAGGGTAAATATAACTTGTTCCCGACTTAACCGACCATTCTAGTGGATGAATATCGATCAATATACATTTTCTATCTATCTTTCTGTCTGTCTGTATGTATTACTGTCTATCTGTATATATATATATATATATATATATATATATATATATATATATATATATATATATATATATATATATATATATATATATATATATATATTATCTATCAATCTATCTATCTTTTTATGTGTGAGAGCCTTAGATAAATAAAATTCTTTTCTTCGTCTAATGTGAGAGCATCCAAACACACACACACATAAATGTATGTATGTGTGTGTGTGCGTATATAGATAGGTAGATAGATAAATACGGAAAGACAGGCAGATAATATGATATACTTCATTGATTCCATCACAACGTAGTTTATGAACCAATTCATGAACGCACACACACGCATGCATGCACGCCCGCGCACAGTCATTTATATACCACCCTCCCCCCCCCCCCCCCCCCCCCCCCCCCCCAACCCCCCACGCCCCACGCACATAAGATCTAACTAATAGGTTCTCGCATACTCTAGGGGGAGGAAAATAACACTGTTTTACCGGTATGGTAAATACAACTTTATTTCTTCCAGACCACTCCAGAGGAAGGGTAAATAAAACACATACGCACGCACACACATACATACATACATACATATATGTCTATGTGTGTGTGTTTGGATGCTCTCACTTTAGATGAAGAACAACATTTTATTTATATAAGGCTCTCACACATGAATAGATAGAAAGATTGATTGCTAGATCTAGTAGATAAATATATAGATAGACAGAAATACAGACAGACAGGTTAGATAGATGATATATATTGATAGATACCTATTCACTAGACTGGTCGGGTAAGTCGGGAACAAATAAAGTTTTTTTTATCCTGCCTATGGGTTAGTCGGGAACAAATAAAGTTCTATCTATCCTCCCCAAAAGAAGGTCTTGAAATTAAAGTTCTTTATTTGCTCTTTCACACTTGGTCCATCATATCGACACGAGTTTTACATAATTCCATTTCCGCATTTTAGAAGCTGCCGATCTAATAATAGATTAGACAAGTGGGTCATCCCACCATTCTTGCTGCTTTGCGAAAATTATCCTTTTTTCTTATAATTGGCAATTTCCTTTGAAAAGTAACATTTGATATTGTTTTGATATTATTGATATTATACAATGTATAATATATCAACATAACATTGTAACAGAACTACTTGCGTACCGCTAGGAAAGGTTTGGAAATTTGATTTATTAAGTGTGCCACTCTGCGGCTTTTCTAAACATGCAATAGTATAAATGTGTAAAGAGTTTTGGGAGTTTGAAAGTATGGAAATACGGCTGTAATCTCATATATTCAACCCCGTTTGAAAGTACGGAAGTTTGGATATATGGAAGTTTGAAAGTTTGAAAATACAGATATTTGAAAATTTGAATATTTGAAAGTTTGAATTATTAAGCGTACCACGGACCGACATACATACATACATACATATACATATATATACATATATATATATATATATATATATATATATATATATATATATATATATATATATATATATCCAAAGGGATATATATATATATATATATATATATATATATATATATATATATATATATATATATATATATATATATATATATATATATATATATATATGTATCCATTGCTGTTGTTGTCTTACTTCTACTCCCTGCTTCTAGTCGGTGTAGTTGTCTCTTGGTTGAACTACTGTTACTACTACTACTACTACTACTACTACTACTACTACTACTACGACTACCACATGTACTACAGGTTAACTTGGATATGACGGATCACTGTACGATGGATCTTTGCATATGACGGACGATATGCTTGGTCCCAGTCCGATGCATATCAAGTATTCATCATATGTATATGACGGATTTTGCATATGACGGACCAATTTTCCTGGTCCCATCGAGTCCGTCATATCCAAGTTCACCTGTACTACTATCAGCATTATTATCATCACCATCATTAGTATTGTTAGTAGTAGTAGTAGTAGTAGTAGTAGTAGTAGTAGTAGTAGTAGTAGTAGTAGTATTTTTATTATACGTCTGAAATATACGTATACCTTGTCCTTCGGCTACAATATTCCCTGTTTTGGCTGTAAGTATTAAGGGCGTAGACAGCCCTGAATGAAGAAATGCTTTCTTTCTTGCTTGTGTTTTCAGAGGTGTGAGTCACCCGAATTCAACCAAACAGTTGGACGACTCAGGGTTAAACCGTTAAATGTTCAAAAAGTAACTCTTTATTGTCTCACAATGAAATTTAGCAAACTTCACTGCTATTTAAAGTCTTCTGGTACACCAACTTCTTCTTTATTTAGGCTTCGCAACTATTTTTTCTAACGATGTAAATGAGGCATTTTGATTACGTAATTGCTAAATACATATTAATGTGTAACCCATTGAAGTTTGATGTTGGGATGAGATGATTGCCTCTTTATGTTTGTCAATGGTCCATTCCTCATACTCGAATGCGGGATTAACCCTTTCCCATGTGGAGTGTCACAATTAGTCTGAGACATACTATATTATTATACCTCACTTGAAGATCGTAAGCCGTGATTGGCTTACAGAGGTTGGACATTCCATCATGTCCACTGATGGGCTTCATGTCCACCGTTGTCACTAGTGACGCCTAGCGGGGAATGTGTGAATCACCATGCAGTCATCTATGACGTTGACATTATAAACATTGTTTTTATTGATATTTCACCAAAATGGGGTTTGTTCGGTATAATAAATCAAATATGCCATGCCAGTGTGGGTATCCTGATTAAATGTCTCCCCTCGGTAGGATGGTTTTCCCGAGGGCGGAGCCCGAGGGAAAACCATCCCCCCTTCGGGGAGACATTCCATCATGTTACCCACACTGGCATGGCATATTTGTATACTACACACATACCATTCAGGAGGACCTATGGAAACGAATATGTTCGCCTACTTACGACTTATTACGATAGAAAACGTACTGTGTCGCACATCTCATGTTGTACAGTAGGGACATTTAATTCCTGACCCAGTCGTCTGGCTGCCCGCAAACGACCGCCTGCTCGGCTGCCTGGTTGCGTTCAGACGGCCGCGCGAGATAATTAGGCATGCGTATGCATGACCCGGGCAGATGCGGGCTACTGGCCGCCCGCTTCCGATGCAATAATTACGCCGTATCAAAACGATAGACGGCGCCACTTGCGTGACCTGGGGCCGACTACACCGAAACTTAAGTCAGAACTTAGCTACGACTTTTTATATTCTTAGCTAAGACTGGTTTCGGACTTAGCTAAGTTTAAGACTTTTGTTGGACTGCACAAAGATCTTTAAGTCAAAACTTAGCTAAGTGCGAAATCTTAGACTTTGTTTAGTCTTAGACGAATTTTTATTGTTGTAGGGGGCCTTACAAACACATGCGCATGCGTAATACCTGCCCCATCCATATCCGGTCACAGCATGTTGTTGTTGTGTTCTGTATAACTCATCGGACTCTCATCTTTAAGTCATATTTTTGAATGCTTCCAAGCAATGGACGTCGGATTAAATGATTTAGAATTCGTAAGGACATGTTGATCATTTCATGTATTTCCTCGGATGAGAAATTATCCCAGCACGCTGTGGAAATTGAGTTATATGTACAACTTTTAGGAGACAATTTTTCAGTTGTATGATCTCTAAATCTATGACTATGTTGAATTAAAAAGTGAAGATCTAGTTCCTAGCATAATGTAAAGTTCTCTCGTTAGTGGAGCTGGTATCTTGTAAAGTTTAAGTGTGGCGGAAGATGAATTTTGCAGCCACCAATTCCCAAATGACTTGTATTTATTAAAATGTATCACCAAACAGTTAAGTCAGTACTGGTATATATATTTATGTCTCCACCCAGGCTATAAGGGGAGAATAGATGTATTGTTTTTGGCACAGTTCTTGTCGGCATCCACATCCAAATTGTTAAATATTAACATTTACATTTTTATTCATTTAAAAATGTGCTGGCATAGAAGAATATATTTTTATATATTTACAATATATTTTCTATATTGCGCTACAAAGGTCATTATAACACTTTGCCTGTATATAGTGGGGATTATAAGCAAGACATGACAGTGATAAGGAAGTGTGTGTTAGGTGTTCTGTGTTAGCCTTGTGTTCCCTACTTGTACATAGATGACTTAACTTAAAAACAAACTCCTCTCTTTCTCCAATCAGGGACCTGATTCAGATTTAGGGTCTTTCTCCAATCCCTCACCACATCAAGCTACTGATCTGTTTCTTAAAGGATCCATCAAATAGGTCTCGTTGATCACTAGTTGTTTGTGAGTAGATGGCAGGGCAGGAGGAATGACAGCAGGACGATGGCTGATGGTGGAGTGATGCTAATACATAAATCACGCATGTTGTTTGCCTCATCAGGAATCCTACCTACTATCCGTAGCCTGCATGGTCTGGATATTTTTAGGCTACTGGTGCTGGAGGCTAATTTGACCAATACAAAATGATGCAAAAAAATCTAAAAAATGACTGAAACCCTGGCACATGGTCACTCTTCTGAGAGTACTCAGCGAGAGCTTTCCAATGAATACCAACATAATCGGGTGTAAAAATGTTTTCAAAAATCTTTGCATTCTTATGCTTTGGACAAAAGTAGCTTCAGCATTGGAAGGATTAATGCAAGGACTACAAGCTTTATGCAGGAATTGGAAATTTTCCTCTCTCTGACACCTAAAAATACTGGATGAATCACCATCACTCTTGACTAGATATCATTATGAATGATCTCAATAGGAGCATTAATCCAAGATTTCATTCTAAATCAGAGAAACCCACCATCTCATTGGTTTTAAGCAAAACTAAAAAAGGGACAATTTCCAGCAAGATAACCAGCATTTTGAATTGTGAAGGTAGATTTGTCAAACTCCTTGAATCCCTCTGTATCCTCTAATGGGCCTTCCGTGCCCTTACTCTAGCAGTTTTCTAGCATTATCCTACGAATCCCCTGGCATTCCAAATTTGGGTTTTAGGTATAATGTATGGTGTATAGAAGTTGGGAGATGGATGGCTATTAACCCTTATGCTACTGGTGGCTAATTTGGCCAATAAAAAAAGATGCAGAAAAACCTTAAATACAATTAAAACCCTGGCACATGGGTACTCATCTGAGAATCCTCAGTGAGAGCTCTCCAATGAATAGCAACATGGCAGGGGTTAGATGGATTTCAAAATGTTCTTTTGATGAAAGTAGACTTGGATTGGTAGGATTAATGTTCCCCTTAATATAGAGCTATTAAAGGAATGTGTTTTTAGCCACCTTTGTCCTCAAGTCAAAAAAACTTCAAAGTGGTCCACTTACTCCATGTGATTGGGAGATGGTTGATGTGAAGTGTTAGCGGGTATTGTGTGTCCATTTGATGGGAAAGCAAGGAGTCGCCCATTGTTGTGACCTCACACCATATGTGTCTTGGGCATTAATACATATTAAGAAGTCATTTCTTAAGGTCTTACGACACTTTTAGAAATCTCAGTTTAATTTTCCTCGAATCTTGCCAAAGGAAAGAACATAGCACAGTGATCATCAAAACCACTTAAAATCATGGGATCATCAGCTTAGTTTTTTTTCACAGATTTTTGAAAAATGAATGCAATTCATGTCACAAACATCACTTTCTCCACAAATGGTGTCTTTCTTTGGTAGATTTATCCCTTCAGAGATACTGACACAGCCTGAAATACTGTTCTGCCTTGTTTAAATTACTTTTCTGCTGTAATATATGAATTATTGGGCAAAATCAAGGAAATCAAGAAACAAGTTACCCAAAATTGATATGTAGGAATTGCCTAGTATAAATTTCACCAATTTTTGTCTACACTATATACACAATGCTCTTAATAAGAAGACATAAAGAAAATGATAGGTCATTGTGTTAGTTTTCGAACCACAGATGGTCAAAGTTTGTTAAAAATTGGACTTTTTGGGGGCAACCTTTTATGAAAATGGTAGAAAAGAGTTACTCAATTGTTACCATATATACCCATGCTTATATTGTTGAGCAAGGGAACCCCATTTTATACTATGAATTATCACACATGCCTGAAAACGTGTCAGAAGATCAAATTTAATGAATATGGAAATCACTGTAGCCAAAAACAAAAAACTCACAGGATACAATTTATAATAGGCAGGTATAATCAGAATTGGTACTATGAAATGATTTATTTGTATATATGAATGTGCATGATTTTATAATACCTATAAATCATTATGTAGTAATTATAAATGATTTTAAAGTATTTGTGAAATATTTTCTGGTATTTAAAGGTATTTTTATACATACACGCCTTACTGAGCACTCCAAAGAGGTTTGGCAAGTTTGTAGGGCAAACTCAACCGTTTTGACACAAAAAAAGTGGAAAAAGCGGCATGCCAGACTCAAGTCAGACAGACTATAGGTGCCAGGGTCTCTTCTATGGCCAACTTGTATGACTGAGGGTGGGGTGGTCATGGGTATGTCTCCTGGAAATTTTGATTTTATACAAGATTTATCCTACACATATCCTGCCTGCCACACAAACCAGAAGTCAGGAATACACAACTGCCAGGGTAGATCAGATAAGGGAGGTCATTCATGTGCTTTAATAGATACACATCACAGCATGGTGCCTCATGAGACCTCACTTCCTTGTCATCTTTCATATATAAAAAAAATATTCAAAGGTGAAAAAGTCCTGTGTATGATACTTCTGGAAATAACTTAAAAGTAACCACAGATTTACACATTCTTTGACGGAAAGTTGATGGTTTGAATTCCAATAAAAAAAATCTCAAAATATTTTCCAAATGGAGTGATCAGATGAGACAGGGCCATTGTGGTTTCAGAAAAGCATCACAGTTGGCTGCCTCTCTTCTTAGGAGGCAACTTTTTAAAAAGCAGGGCTCTATATTAAGGGTAATGCCCTACTTCTCTTGGCAGGTGAATATTTTTCAAAATGCCTGAAGGGTAGGTAAAATCCCCCAGTTGTTGAATCCCCATAGCCCCAATCAAGATATTGTAGTCGTAGCTTTGATAAAATTGCTGCAGTCTTTTCCGAAAACAATTATTAATTTGTAAGCTACTTTTTCACTGTTATATTTCACTTTGGAACTGTACCAAAGTATAACTGATGTGTTAAATGATAATATTCTTGATATTTCGCTGACCATGATCACTTTTCCTGTAGTCAGCCGGGCTACAAAGGCAAATATTATTATAGCCCAACACAATTTTCTGTAGCCTTGGGCTATGGGGCTAGTGGCTATATAACTGGACCCCTGATTGATATATGCCCATTGTTTCAATATTATTTGATAACTTATAAATAGGTACTGTTTGAAATTAAGAACACCATGACATATCACATATGTATGATTTATTTCATGGTTTACCTCTTACATCTTGCACCCTGTAGGGAGGGTACTTTTGTAGCACTGCCAAACTTAATTCCTCATCAAAAGACTATTTTAATGGCAATATATATACTTTATAAAGGGCTAAGTAATCAAATACAAACAGTCAAACACAGAACCACAAGACCTCGAGAGGTCTGATGCATCTCACAGTCTCTGGCCTGCGGCCCTCAGTTGTGAGATGCATCATAACTCCAGAGGCCTTGGGGTTCTCAGCACAGCAGTCTTCCTAAAACTAAATCCTATATTACAAATAAAAGTAATATGTATTTCTAAGAGTATTAAATATTTGTTTAAATATATTGACTTTAACAGCAAAATATTTTTTTTCTCAATGTAAGATGAAGAAAAGAATGGATGTGTAGCTAGAGACCAATTACTACATGAGCTATAGTGAAGGGCTGGACTCATGCCAGGAGTCACTAATCTGGCATCAGCGTGAGGTAACGTGGCAACAAGGACCAATCCGAGCTCCTGTATCAATTACATTACAGAGAAAGCTGATCGCCAACAACAGCTGGGCATGCGCAGAGCACCAATTACGGGCTATTAGTTGACCCTGGTTGAGGCTAGCCTGTTCAGGTTGACCAACTGGTGTTTGGTCATCTAGTTCATAATATAACAGCCATTGAGACCTCGCCAGGCAGCGATGTTGGAAACGCAAGACCTCGGAAGGTCTGATGCATCTCACAGTCCCTGGCCAGATGTCCTCGGCTGTGAGATGCATATGACCGCCCTTGACCTTGGGTTGTCCAACCCAGCAGCCTGGCTCGATCTCAATCCCAATAGCCTCATTTGTTGCCCTTAAGCACTGTCATGGTAACCATATGTAAAGAACTTGTCAAGGAGTCCTTGTTTCCACAAATTAAATGCACTTTTTCCAGATTGGCAAATAATTGAACAGTAAAACATTTTTTCATGCTAGTATGCTAAATGTATAACAGCCATTGAGATCGAGACAGGATGCTGTGTTGGGAAGGCCAAGGCCTTGGGAGGTTTGGTGCATCTCACAGACTCTGGCTATTAAAAGTAATATGTAAACATATTTATAGCCACACAGCGCAGCCAGGGCTGGACAAATTGTTTTCTGACCTCATTTGTTGCCCTCACGCATTGTCATGGCAACCATTTGTAACCAACTTTTTAAAGCCCTTGTTCCACAAGTTAAAGGCACTTTTCGTCAAAATAAAACAGCAAAATATAGTTTTTCTTATTTTTAGATGAAGAAAAGAATGGATGTGTAGCTAGAGACCAATTACTATATGCGCTATAGTAAAGGGCTGGACTCATGCGAGGAGTCACTGATCTGGCATCAGGGTGAGGTCACGTGGCAACAAGGACCAATCCGAGCTCCTGTATCAATTACATTACAGAGAAACCTAATCGCCAGCATCAGCTGGGATTATAGGCTTACTTGACACTGGTTTAGGCTAGCCTGTTCAAGTTTCTATTCCTGATTCCATCTGTATTTGGTCATCTAATTCATATTATATCAGCCATTGAGACCTCGCCTGGCAGCTATGTTGGAAGCGCAAGACCTCGGGAGGTCTGATGCATCCCACAGTCTATCAGCTGGGCATGCACAGATCACCAATTATGGGCTATTAGTTGACATTGGTTGAGGCTAACCTGTACAGATTGACCGGCTGGATTCAAATCCACTTGTGTTTGGTCTGATGCATCTCACAGTCCCTGGCCAGAGGCCCTCGGCTGTGAGATGCATCATACCTCCCAAGGCCTCGGGGTTCTCAACACAGCAGTCTGCCTGAAACTAAATCCTATATTACAAATAAAAGTACATGTAATATGTATACATTTTTTTAGCCACACAGTGCAACCAAGGTTGGCCAAATAGTTTTCTGACCTCATTTGTTGCCCTCGCGCATTGTCATGGCAACCATTTGTAACAAGTTTTTGGAGCCCTTGTTCAACAAGTTAAAGGCACCTTTCCTTAAAATAAAACAGCAAAATATATATTTTTTCTTAATCTTAGATGAAGAAAAGAATGGATGTGTAGCTAGAGATTAATTACTGGACTCATGCCAGGAGTCACAGATCTGGCATCAGTGTGAGGTTATGTGAGAACAAGGACCAATCAGGGCTCTCGTATCGCATACATTACAGAGAAACCTGATCGCCAGCATCGGCTGGGCGTGCACAGAGCACCAATTATGGGCTATTAATTGACATTGGTTGATGAGTCCAGCTCTTCACTATATAGCAAATATAGTTATTGGTTTTTCGCCACATTTTCATTCTTTTTTTCATCTAAGTATTTACATATAATATATATATATATACATATATATATATATATATATATATATATATATATATATATATATATATATATATATATATATATATATATATATATATATATATATATATATATATATATATACAAACATTCATTCACACAGGCCTATACATACAATAGCCTAGAATGAAGGCTATAGTACTCCAATATCCTATTCTGTCACTGCCAACTTACACTAAAAAAATAGTGCCAGGTGAGATGCACCTAGAGCAAACCTGACCACCTGAGATATACTTGCTGTGTAGTCATGCTAAAAATAAACACACAAGAGACAGAGCTTTATCAGCCTTGAATCTAGGTCAGTTTCTGACCAGTTGGCCCTGAAGAAACAAGGTACTTTCAAGCTGTGTGCTTATCAGTGACCTTATTTTCAGCTTTACCTCAGCAGGCTGTAAAAGACAGGTTGGGTAGTGGCTCTGGTGGTAGTGGTGGTAGGCAGTGCAGGACATAGGGTGACAATAACTGGTATACTGGCCAGTTAGTAACACTTACCTGCATGTGAACAGTTTACTACCTACTAAGTGCTAAACTGTTCATAGTTACTACTTAGAAATTTGATATAATTTTTTTGTATATAACTTCTGCATTGTGCAGACACTCCAATAAATTCTCCAGCGGCTCCTTCAAATTTCTGCCAAAAGATGTTACTCTAGCCATTTCCAGCAATGCTTTGTCAGACAACTTTACAAATGAATCGGTTGAAATCAGCTAAACCCTTAGGCTGATGTTGGCTAATTTGGCCAATACAAGATTATGCAAAAATCCTGAAAAATGATTGAAACCCTGGCACATTGGTACTCATTTGAGAATACTCAGTAATAGCTATCCAATGAATACCAACATGACACTGATGACAGGAATATTAGATGTGGACATATATCTGTAGGTTAAAGGGGCCCTATAAAGGCTCACATACATATCAGCTTTATGAAAGAAATACACTTCAAGAACAGGATGCTGCCCTTCTTTCTCTCTCAGTGATCCCATGAAGGTAGATTTTTGCATAATGCCATCATCCTTCCAAGACCCTGGCAGCCACTGGCTGCGGCCATGTTTTTCAAGTGCTATCAGCTGTGACTGATTCGGTGGCAGAGATCACATCCTGTCCCCTAGCTACCTCTGGGCAGTGTGAGTGTATCATAAACAGCAGTGCTCCTCACAAGAGCTCTCTGCACAAGTTGCATTAAAAAGTATCAAACAAGAAAATGGTAAAATCATGTGCAGCAATTGGCTGTTAAAAAAAGACACGGTAGTGAAGAAAGCTTTCATAGATTTCCTAGTAGTAAAGTCAGACAAAAACAGTGGTTAGCATCCATGAAACTTTTAAACCCACCTGTCCTGAAGCATGCAGTTGTATATAATATCTGGTAACCAATTTTTATAAATCTCTTATTTTAAGTTTTTAACCATGAGTTGCTTTACAAATACAAGCACAGGTATTTGCATTAAATGTTTAATATTAAGCCAGCATGAGAAGGGTATATATCATTCCCTACCTTACAAAATTGAAACAGCTAAAGTTATAGTAGAGCTGCACTCACAGAGGGAGGTCGACTCATGAGCTCACCACCATTTTGACTCATGAGCTCATGCGCTGGTGGATGCACGGTTTTCTAAATAAATATTCATTATTCAGCCCAAAATACTTACTGATGGAGAATTGCTAACATTTACATTGTTATTTGAAATAACCTATTTCATTTTAAAATGTGGCTGCATATAAAAATACATAGCTATATATTTACTTATTGTTCTCTATCAAGCGGTACAAAGGTCAGTATAACGCTCAACACTGCCTTTATACATTGGGGATTGTAATGCCAGCGATAAGTAGTAATAAGAAAGTATGTGTGAGACGCTCTGTGTTACGTTTGTGTTCCAAACATAAACGAGTTCGCGAGTTGGCGACTTCAGCTCGAGCTCGGCTCGCCTGCCCTAATGCTCGAGCCACTCGAGTTCGTGAGTGGCGAGTGCAGCTCTAGGTTATAGTCAGTCATGACCCCATTTTCACTGAGAAGAAATACATTTCTAAACAATACTGCAATATAGAGGAAGGTTGAAATCAAAATATCTCAAATTGCAAGTTACCCTTTTTTGTTTATTAGGAGAGAATCAATGATATTTTCATTTACTCTTTACCAACCTTCTCTTAATGACTTATGTTTAATAATCATACTCTTCATTATTTTGACCAAAGACATATGCCAGGGAAATACCATGTAGGTGTTTGATATGTTGATATGTAGCAAGAGACCAATTACTATATGCGCTTTAGTGAAGGGCTGTACTCGACTGGTGTTAGTCATCTGGGAATCAGTGTGAAGTCACGAGGGAACAAGTATCAATCAGGGCTGTAATTCACATTACAGAGAAACATGTGCACCAGCATCATCAGAGTAAGGCCAAAGAACAACGTTTGGACTATTGGTTGAGGCCAGCCTGTTCAGGTCGACTGGCTGGTTTCATATCCACTTGTTTTTATTCATCTAAGGCATCTCACAGCCGAGGGCTGCAAGCCAGAGTCTGTGAGATGCATCAGACCTCCCAACATGTTGGCTTTTCGAACACAGTAGCCTGTCTCGAACCCTTGGCTATTACACATTTAGCAAACTCAAATGAAAAAAATGTTTTCTGTTCAACTATTTGCCAATTTGGGAAACAACACTAACAGAGCCATAGCTGGCCTGAAGGATTAGACTAGATTTTATTTGTATTATATGATTAAGATTGAGGCAGGCTGCTGTGTTGGGAACCCCAATCCTTGAGAGGTATGATGCATCTCCTTAGATGAAGAGAAGAATGGATATGTAGAGAGAGACCAATTACTATATGCGCTATAGTAAAGGGCTGGAAACGACAGGGGTCTTGATCTGGCATCAGGATGAGGTCACAAGGGAACAAGGACCAATCAGGGCTCTCGTATCATTTACACTACTGAGAAACCTGTGCGCCAGCATCATCTGAGCATGCGCAGAGTACAATTTAAGGGCTATTGGTTGAGGCTAGCCTGTTTAGGTTGACAGGCTGGTTTCATATCCACTTGTTTTTATATCTAAGATCTAAGGTGTAAGTGACAATACATGTAGATTGCAGCATTGATCACACATACACGTGTGAAATTTTACAAATATGCAATAAATAACAACTCAAAATTCTAGAAAAAAGCACATCAGAGGTCAGGCTTTGCTTAAAAAACTAAGAGACCGCTGGACTTCAGGTTTTCAAATCGCCATAGCCCAAGATCTCATAGCCCTGGAATTTCTAAATGCTGCAGTCCCACTACAGTCCTTCCCTAAAACAATTATTGAAGGCGTAAACTTTTTTTTCACTGTTCTATAGCATATTGTCAAATGGTGTTCCTCAAATATAGCTCTTAGCATTATCTTAAAATTTCTCTTACCTTTTAGTCAGCCAGGCTACAAAGGCATATATTATTATAGCCCAACACAATTTTCTGTAGCCATTGGCCATGGGGCTAGTGGCTAGCTGGACCAGAAATTGATAAAAATGGTTGGAGAACTGATATTTGGGACGGTCAGAGGTTTCTGTTGGTGGCCCTACTGATTTAGCTGCCAGTGCTGAGCCACCCGGGCGCTGCGAGCGTCTGAGGACGCCCGGCTTGCCCGCGTGTATTGACACCCAGACAGCCGAGCGGCGATCGCATGCCTGGGCATGAAATCTGCCCGGAGGTCCCGCTGGTTTGCATACGGAATTAAATGTCCGTACTGTAGATAAGGGGACACTTAATTGAACATTTGCTTATATCCCCTTGGCTATTTTGACTTCAAAACTTGAAATTGTCTCCCATGAACAGTAAGAAAGAGATCATTTCATTGGCAATACCATTTTTGAAATAGTATTCAAGCATTCCGTAGTTTTTAAAATGAAGTATACCCTTTGTGACATGTCATATCACAAGATGTCCTTATGCTATAGTTTAAGGAAAGTTGCAGCAACTTTTTGGTGTTTATTACTGAAACATGGTTTGTATTCTAAAAGCAAAATTTCACTCACTGATGCATAAAAGACATGTATGTGCCAGTCATTTCTGACTGCTGGAAAAGCAAATAGAAATTCGCCAGAAGATCCTCAACCGTCATGCTGAACGTGTCAGTAAATCACATGTTCCTTACTCTCTAAATAAAACCATTGAAGTGTATACTCATAGAGTTTGATATTAGCGGCCATTTCTGAGCTACTTTGAACTCTTTAGCCCAATTCATAAACACTCTTGGTTAGAGCATTTGTAGAGCATTTGGCTTTATGCTTTTGAAGCATATTTAAGAAAATATGTTCATGCTGGTCCACTAGGTATCAAAGGAAATATTAATCAGTATTCATATAACAACTATCCTTCAAAGATTTTGCTCCATTGTGTTATTTTTAAATGTACCTTGATTCATGAAATGGACACTGCATTAACGGGTTAAAGTAGTTGCGTAGGACTCTGGGTAGTTTTCCACTACTTAAAATGGAATACATTGTTCAATATATCCCCCACTCCCTTCTCTGTCCGTTCATATGCATGGCCTACCTAACTGAATCGCCTCTGTGGAGGATTTAAAGACTTTACTTATTACCTGCAAATCCAAAGATTAAAATGGACTGTACAATGTATTCCTCCACGACTGAATCATATGGATGGCCTCCCAAATTGAAAGCACTTAGTTGGGACCGAGGAAAGCTTTAAGCCTACCTTAAACTTTGCAAAACTCTGGTGATATTGGTCATGTTATGTTTGTCATGTCCACTACTACTCAAGTATTTCAAATAGCATAGATCTTTCACAATGCATATATATGTAATGCATTCATGTATGTATGTATGTATGCATGCATGCATGCCGTTATGTATGTATGGTTAGTTATGTGTGTATGTTTGTACGTGTGTATGTATGTATGGGTGTATGTATGCTTGCATGCATGCGATGTCTTTATGTATGTATGTATTTTCATATGTATATATGTATGTATGCAGGTAGGTATGCATGCAAACTTTTTTGTTTGTTAGCATATATGCATGCATACATGGATTCCTGTCAGTAATGTGCGTCTACAAGTTTGTTTGTGTTTATGCCCAGAGGGGACATTTAAACATAAGTGATGCATGCGCATGTATGCAGTCAAGGGGCATGTCTGCTAACTTTCATTTGCAAACAAACCATGGGCGGCAAAATGATATCTTATGCTATTGCCATATTGGCTATATTAGACCAATTAATGGCAATATGTTTCATGTGTTGGATAAAATACCACCAATGGTCCTACTCTCAAAGCGGTTGATGAATAAGCAAATGAATAGGAAAACAGATAGGTGGTTCTCATAAGGAACTAAACACGGGACCTGTGACATGCTTAACTGCTAGCCTACCCATTAGTCCATTAAGCCATCTCTGAATATGTTGCTGTTTAATGGAATTTATAACATTTTAATACATTGGTAAAATTGTACATCATTTCCCCGGTCACACAAAATAGTTCTTTTATGGCGCATGGTTAACCGTGCAAAACTTTCGCTATCTTCAGTGACTCATCAACCAAGAATTATTTGTATTAGACAATATAGAACTAATATTGTAATGCCCATAGACCAAGATGGAGAAAATGATGGTTCTTGCGGTTGTAATATAGTAATTACAACCGTTGGATACGGATTTTAGTTCAACACTACTTTTCCCATTAAATTATAGTAATGATCAGTTACACAGGTGGTTACTTTAGAGGGGTTCCACTTTGTAAAGCTAAAGGTATTCGGTTTATAGTCTTGTATCCACCGAAGCGCTCACACGACCTTCCTCCCCTAGCAGGCACTGTTCACGCAGAAACCATTTCAATCCCCGGGGGATATTCCAGAGCAACTAGCAGCATATAGCGCACACGCTCTAAGCACCGCCTTATTTATGCTAGGTACCCATTTTGCAGCTGGGTAGACTGAAACAATATGGAATAAACTGTCTTGCCCAAGGACAGACCAACGTGCCCTGGCCGGGAATTGAACCAGCGACCCTCTGATTACTAGTCCGACACCTAACCAACTGAGCTACTTTGTCCCCTGTACTTAAACCCAGAGTTGAAGCGCTTGTTCATCCATATAAGCTATTTCTAACCTAACATTTAGGGTTACATGAAAGTCCATGTGGAGCCTCCGAAAGTATGAAATGAAAAGTGTAATGTCATTAAGGGCTTGACGCATTGCTCATACTCGAGGTGCGTAGTGCCTGGAAAAATATAACGTTGGGTTGGATATTGAAGGCCTCCAGCGCCAGTTGTTATAGTTGAAATGTTTAGTGTTGAGGCCGGTAACGACAGTTCACGACATGTAAAGGCGTACTGATAGAATTAGTTGTGTTGCTTTATCTGCAAAGGGATTAGGTCGGGCAGTTGTTTTGGCGCTCATATTTGGATTCTGACGACATTGGGTTGATTTAGAGCTGGGTAGAGGTATAGATATTGGCGCCATATTCGGATGCCTCTATGACGAAGGGACCGTATCTAAATTTGGGTGGTGATTAATAAAAATGGCCAAGAAGAAGATACCAAGAACTTACACGTAATGTTAGGCACGATCCTATATAGAACAACGGTACCTAACCAGGTCGGGAAAGCATGACCACAATTCTCTTTTTACTGATCGATGAAATGTGCAAGACGTCTTTGCCTAGCTGATAGAGTGTTGGACTATCGACCCTAAGGCTGCAGGTTCGAATCCAGTCGCTGGCCACTACTGTCTCTCCAAAGGCATTTTGTATTCTTTTTAAATTTTATCGACTTAAAATAAATATTCCTTACTGTATTTTTGTTTAGTTTAGTTTACTCAGAGATGACAATTCTTAACAATTGAATATTAGTCAAAATTGCCGATCCCAGAAAGGTTGTCTGCTTGAATTGTAGTTCGCTACAAAAGCCGATGACTTTATGTTGGGCGCTGACTAAAACGATATCTTATCTTTGCATTATGATAAACATTCCCACAGTTGTGAAACATGAAATAAACTGAAATAATATATAAAATGATGAAGTTAGGAATTTTGTCAGGAAAATATATAGTCTAAATGAGTGTAATATGATGAGAAAGCAAAGCTTTAAATGCTCGCGCAGCTCGATGATATTTCTCGCAGCGATTGACCGAAAATAGTCCTATGGCATAAAAATTACTACGACTTCAACCTGTTGCAAAATCGTCATTTCACGACAGATTTCAACTAGAATTAAGAGACATGTGGAATTATTTGTGGCGGTTGTAGCGATTTAAACCGCATTGAAATCGATTGACGGAAAGATGAGTAAAGTCATTTTTACCGTGAACATCGAAGTTAAGACTTTGGAATGCGCGGAATTCCATCGTAACATGACGTCATTTCAAGACGTCAGTATTTGTCGCACGTGAGCATGTATGTTTCAGTTGTTGCATAGTTCGGCGTGTGTTGCACGATAGTCGGCGACCATAACGCTATTTTGACACAATTTAAAGGAAACAATCCAAATGTATTATTTGATTAAGAAATATTTAAAACATGAAACGATCTGGCGGCAAAAGTTATGCTCATTTCTCGCGAGGTTATCGAGTAAGCGAGATAAGAGACGAACAGACAGAAGTGCTGACGGAAGTGCGGACACGGTTTTCTAGGCCTCAGTATATACTTCCATTGACAATAGCATTGTCGACATCCTATACCGTAAGTGCTCACTACGCGAGCTAGTATATCATTTGTTTCGTGAGAGCATTGTCTTATTCTGTTATATTTCCAACCAGTAATCTTACTAGTAAAGCCATCGTTACAATGCAGTTTGTTCAATATCGTATATTCTTGCAGTTACCACAATAGCAACTTTCCCGGTCATAGTAATGATGGACCCACCGCTAGGAACGCGCTGTAGTAAGCGAGGCCACGCCTACTAACACCTCGTTAGCCAATGCGGGACAACTAAAAACGCGCGTAAATTACGTCAACGATCACTCAGGCGGATAGACACACTCTACTTGGATTGTAATCCATATGTGTCAGACCAAGTAATATTTCAAATTCTGGACTATGTGAACATAGATGGGCACAAAAAATACTATATGCATAACATATGCCTCTCCGCGACATATATCATGACAGATGAATACTTATTAACGAATCAAAATATTCCCCTAAGGCTGAATGATGAATAATCATGATTCATTTTGGAATATTCCTTAATTACATGTAATTATGATTATTCGTAATTCATGATTGGGTATATTTTCAAAGTGCATGTGTACGTGCTAATTCAATTGTGAATGCTGTACGTCTGTAGTTGCCGACAAACTGGTAAACTGTCGGAAATGTGAGCTAACAATCGCACAAACACGATGAAACAATCGTCTTTGGTAATCTAGCAAAACACTAAAACAATAGATTTTCAAGTGAAAAATGGAAGTGGGCCGACTTTCAGTAATCACCTTAATTTCTATTGAATCATACAGCCAAAGATATCTACTTTCACGTTCCGGGTGAAATCGCTTGGTGCCACCTTTATATATTCCTCAAAAAAGGGGTTGGAATCAGTGTTCCAAGGCATTTTCCTATCCTTTAAATGACTTAAAGAAGGGAAATGTTACCAAAAAACAGTTCTTTTAAAAGTGAAAAAGGAAGTGAATGAATCGTTTTTTATTTGACTTTTTTTTATTTGTAAACATTTATAAGTATTCAAAGATACAATATCAAGGTGAAATTGTCTATTTTTATAAACCGAATCTTCAGAAATACGTTTCCAGTAAAATTATACTACCATTTTAGTTTAGTAAATTGGACGGCAGCTACCGAGTCTGCTACGTCATATGAGCATGCGCACTGCGCATGGTACGGATTGTTGATGATGAAATTGTTGCTTTATTTCCATCTGGTGGTCAGGCTGTTTCGGGCCTATCTACACATCCAGTGAATTATGACACAATGGCCCTGTTACCAGGCAGCCCTAGAGATATTGAGGCATCAAAAAGCGCCAGTTTGTCTTCCAGCGAACAAATTGTCTGGTTTTGAGTGACAAATCCAGTAAGTCTTAATAGTTTTTGATAGTATCTGAAAATTTTCTACAACATGATGGTGTGTGTTTGGAAATCAATAAAGGTCACAGTTTCTCATATAGTGTTAGCAAATTCTGCCATAGGTCTAACAAGGAGTACACATTCTTTGGTTAATGCCTTCTCAGAGGCTTCCTAAATATCGACATATATCATGACAGATGAATACTTATTAACGAATCAAAATATTCCCCTAAGGCTGAATGATGAATAATCATGATTCATTTTGGAATATTCCTTAATTACATGTAATTATGATTATTCGTAATTTATGATTGGGTATATTTTCAAAGTGCATGTGTACGTGCTAATTCAATTGTGAATGCTGTACGTCTGTAGTTGCCGACAAACTGGTAAACTGTCGGAAATGTGAGCTAACAATCGCACAAACACGATGAAACAATCGTCTTTGGTAATCTAGCAAAACACTAAAACAATAGATTTTCAAGTGAAAAATGGAAGTGGGCCGACTTTCAGTAATCACCTTAATTTCTATTGAATCATACAGCCAAAGATATCTACTTTCACGTTCCGGGTGAAATCGCTTGGTGCCACCTTTATATATTCCTCAAAAAAGGGGTTGGAATCAGTGTTCCAAGGCATTTTCCTATCCTTTAAATGACTTAAAGAAGGGAAATGTTACCAAAAAACAGTTCTTTTAAAAGTGAAAAAGGAAGTGAATGAATCGTTTTTTATTTGACTTTTTTTTATTTGTAAACATTTATAAGTATTCAAAGATACAATATCAAGGTGAAATTGTCTATTTTTATAAACCGAATCTTCAGAAATACGTTTCCAGTAAAATTATACTACCATTTTAGTTTAGTAAATTGGACGGCAGCTACCGAGTCTGCTACGTCATATGAGCATGCGCACTGCGCATGGTACGGATTGTTGATAATGAAATTGTTGCTTTATTTCCATCTGGTGGTCAGGCTGTTTCGGGCCTATCTACACATCCAGTGAATTATGACACAATGGCCCTGTTACCAGGTAGCCCTAGAGATATTGAGGCATCAAAAAGCGCCAGTTTGTCTTCCAGCGAACAAATTGTCTGGTTTTGAGTGACAAATCCAGTAAGTCTTAATAGTTTTTGATAGTATCTGAAAATTTTCTACAACATGATGGTGTGTGTTTGGAAATCAATAAAGGTCACAGTTTCTCATATAGTGTTAGCAAATTCTGCCATAGGTCTAACAAGGAGTACACATTCTTTGGTAAATGCCTTCTCAGAGGCTTCCTAAATATCATTAGGAGAGGGCTGCAAAACGTGCTGATATCAAACCTACTGCCTATTCCCTGAACCCGGAGAAACTAACTGTAGGGGATTGAAGTTATACAGTCTCTAGGAAGGCAGGAAAATAGCATAAACGGTTATGCTCATTTGTCTCCTTGGTATGGAGATAGGTAATACATTTCTTATCTGTAAATTTAGATAATAAAATTTCAAAATCTAAAAAGTGAATATCTGTGTAATCGACAGGTCAACATTGTATATATTGGTGAATTTGTGTGCTATTTTTGGTTGGTCATTGTTGTTGAGATGTATATTGTGTATGTGTGATTGACTGATTGGGTCACAGGTCATTGACCTTAGATATAATTTGTGTCAATAGGTGGCAGCACCGGTCATTGTTGTAATGTCATTGTCAGTAGTTTAGATGTTTCAGGATAGGTGTCACCGGTGTATTCTTTGTTTGGAAGCCATGTTTTTCTCTGTCAAGAAAGTTTGTGAGATGGAAAAGATATAAGAGCCCACAGTTGTAAGTAAACTATGTATTGCATGTAAAAACCTTAATGATCTTAAGGATGAATAGTTATAGAATACTTGTAGACTTTCTTTAGTGGGTAACTTTGAGTATTTAGTGATATTTTGACTTTGTAATGGTATGACAGATAACTTGACTGTTTTCACTGATGCTGATCAGTTAACTTAGCATTGTGTATACATGTTATTGTAAAGCATATGGATAGATCAGTTCAAGTCAGTAGCATTAATTGCCAATGACAATCATTATGATTGATCGTGCTTTAGTAAATACATCATTTGAATGTTATGATGTTATTATCTGACAATACTGTACTTTGAGTGATAATGATGATGATAATGATGATTAAGATGAATATATTGTAAGACATTGTATTTTCTGTTTGTTTATAGGTTGAACCATACTCGTTAGACACTCGTCACATAATCGTTAGACACTCGTCACATGCTCGTCACATACTTGGTCACATACTCGTCACATGTTCGTCATATATGTCAAAGCGTCACATTGGTATTTATTGTCGGCACATTGGTGTCAAATTCGTCATGCCAATGAAATAGTGATATGATATGGAACTATGTCAATAAACATCGTCATGCGTTCAACATTACTCAGCTCTACTAGTTGTTTTTGAGTACATCTCTCCATCGTCGCACAGTGTGCTCTATAATCTGTATTGAAAATATCCATTTCGTATTTGATTAAATGTACTGAGTTAAAGAGGTATTCCTAAAGGTTTGAACCTTAACCCTAACCTTAACCCTAAAAATCCTTTGTATTCATGCTATATCCGCGTCCATTTAATAATCATTATTTCATGTAATACACGCACACTTATACTTGGTTGGTGTTTTGTGTGACTAAATGTAGAAATATCGCACATTAGTACACTCTTTGACGTGTGGTGTTTAGGCCAAGCACCCCTTGTTTGGCAAGTATCACTAGCAAGTACACATAACTGGAGAATAATGCCATAACTGATATTACTGTTCACACTCCCTAGCCCTCTTCTTGCATATTTCATTTGTGTGCTGTTTGCGATAGATAATAAAGGTAATAATGGTAGTTCCTTGATTGACAATTAGAAACAGTGAATATATTGTATCCTGGATTTTATACTGCAAAATATATATTGATGGTATGACATTAAATCAAATTAGTGAAAAGAAAAAATGGAATAGTAACGTGATATTAAGAGAATTGCTAGGTTGGCAGGCATATAAAAGATATCGCACCGAAGTACGGAAAAGCCTAAATACTTGATTCTTCCTAACTTGAAAGAATTGCCACAAAGGAATGAACGAGAAATAAATTCAAAGAATCCATATAGCAATTTGAAATATGAGACACATTTGAAAATGCACTGTTGAGCAAAACTTAATTAACTTGTAAAGTCAAAAGTTGTACAGTCTCAAATCTAGTGTAGAACACGTGTGACGTTTTATATTCCGATAACTTATCAATTGTATTTTGATTTATTTTTTAAATATAGAGATGAATATGTTCACAAAAAGAATGAACATATAGTATTATGCTATAGGATATTTGCATTGCACAAAAAACTAATCCAACCATAGCAGTCGAAATACAAAAAACGGTTTATTCTTAGTCACTGGTAAAATAGAAATAGAGTGAATGGCTTTCCTAAAAGCTTATGCCTACTATCAACACTAATGATGTACATAAACCAATATAGATTCTGGCCTCTATAGAAGTTAGAAAATACGTAGTAACTTTATAAATCAACACTGACATAATTTGAAATGAAGACAACGTTCACATCTGCGCTCGTGCGTAAGAACCCACATAGAAATATGCCTATAAATAACACATACCAGCTCAATTAGCACCTGGTAACTAACTCTTATATGTAAAAATGTGTACGCTCTAAGCCATTAGCCAGGCATAGTTGCATGCAATGTTATTTTTGAAAGAATTTGGTGTAAAGTTAAACTTATCAAGTTAGCCAGCTGTGTGTACTATTTATATGTTACTTGTTATTTTAGGTTATTCTGAATGAATTCTTTGTCGAAAATGTTTTGCATACGGTATGATTTCGTACATCATAAATGCACTCAATAAACATCCAATTCAATACACAATATATACCTGAGAATTTAGTTTTTAAGGTATCTTAAATATAGACGGTAACCAAATCCTCTAAAACATGGTTCGCATATGAACATTTTTATGTGTCTATCTAATCTGTGATCCACCCACATGATTCATGCCAGATGTGTACCATCTATTTGGAAGTCTGTATATAGTCACTTTTTCCTTCCATCCTGAGACAAATTCATGACTGGCCAGTGGTCAATGGTTTTTATACATGCCAATGGGTACCGCCATTCTGAACTGATAAGTTGAACTATGAATGCACTACTTAAGAGCAAAATAGGAACGAGACCCCATTAAAGATTTCTGACAATCACGGAACGTTGTCCACCAGAGACAGACATTTTATTTGTGAACAGTAGCGGTGGCGGCTCCACTGTGATTAACACCCGGGGGGGGGGGGGCACTTGGGTATTTAGGGGGGCGCATACGTTCGTTATCAAAATTAAAAAATACCCCTAAAGCACTGATTTCTGGCAAAAAAGCACCCTTATTTTAATAAAACGCTGATTTTTTCCACTAAATAAACACCCCTTCTTTTATCAAAACACTGACATTGGATGAACGGGAACACGTATTTTAACTTAAGATTTTATAATCCTCTGCGTGTTTAGCGGCAGCAAGTTGCGGCAACAGACTCGGAAGCCCAGTCACTCCGGGAGTCACTCGGCGTCAGAGCCGCGTATATTTCGTGGATTGTAAGGGGATTTTGACCCCCATACTTCGTACCTTGGTACAAAAAAGTACCCTTCTTTTACAAGATCGCGGACATGCGGAGGTCTTAAAAAAAGACCCCTTCTTCCGCGAAATACGTAACTAAGGTGCAGCCCCCCTCTGTACCTGAGTGCCCCCCCCCCCCCCCCCGGGGATTAATATTGTAAGCTCCACGTTATACCAGTAATTGTTCACGGCTGCAGATCTGTTGTCATATGAGAGCTGCTACACACATAACGATGATATTGCTTCTTTACTATGAACCCAGTTTACCTCAAACATAAAGGTACTAGTGGTAGGTATTACTCTTATCTCATACAGTAGAAGGTGCAGCACAATAACAAACATCAAGTGTAACAAAAATTATCCTAACCTGTTTCTCGTGAAGTATGCTTGGTATCTGTTTATGGCTGACTGTATGGGACTGTTATGGTGGCTCTCACGCAAGTTGATTTCTACAAAAAAGGTATAACTTCCTATTACAACTGCCTATCCTATATGATACCAGAGAATCGTTAAACCATGTACCATTATCTGATTCATGAAGAATGTTATAAAAGAGGAAACTACATAAGAAAAACCTTGCTAGTTCGATAACATTTCTAAATTTCAAATCAGAATGAAAGCAAATAAGTGGTTTTGATTTTTAATTCAATGTATTCCTATTTTACATGAAGTAAGTTATAAATACGAAATCGTCAGATATTTTTCATAAGCTATCAAACATATAAGGACTGCATGTTCGATGGAATCTGGGCTACAAACCACGTTAACATGTCGCAATGATGTTTTAATTCACGTGATGTTTCCTGAAATGTTGTATGACTAGTACCCTCTATAGATCATTTGTGGCGGCTAATGGCATCTATATACCGATCAGAGGCATAAATATGACTTACTACAGCGAGATAATAATCTATTGCAAATCGCCATATTCTAAAATGTTATATGGCATTCATATATCGATCAGAGGCACATAATTGTTTTGAAAGAGACTTTGAAATGTGCTGAATGGGTGACCATGAAGGCATGAATTGTTAGTTGTTTTTTTGCTGAAAATTTACAACTGGCTAGTCATGACTAAGCCGCAATATGGCAAAAAAGTGACTTAAAACATTAAATGCCAATAATGATCACAACCTGTGTAGCCATTTGTGAATCCCACGCCTGAATAAAAGCATGTTCAACTGAGTCATTTTGATGCCAATTCAATGTACTACTATTTTACTGTAGGTAAGTCTGGCATAGGAAATCGTCAGATATATGTCATCAGTTATAAAACATAAGTACTGCATGTTCGATGGAATCTGGGTTACAGACCACTTTAACATGTTGCAATGCTGCTTTAATTCACGTGATGTTTCCTGTCCATCTTTTGATTATATTTGGCGGTTGATAGCATTTATATCTCGTTCATAAGAGATAGACTTTGAAATGAGTCAAATGAGTGACCATGAAAGAATAAATCGCCAGTGAATTTCTACAAAAAATATATAACTTCCTATTACAACTGCGTATCCTTTATGATACCAGAGAATCGTTAAACCATGTACCATTATCTGATTCTTTGTTATAAAAGAGGAAACTACATAATCAAAACCTTGCTAGTTCGAAAACATTTCCAAATTCCAAGTCAAAAAGAAAGCAAATGACTGCTAGCCTACCCATTAGTCCATTAGGCCATCTCTGAATATGTTGCTGTTTAATGGAATATATAACATTTTAATACATTGGTAAAATTGAACATCATTTCCCCGGTCACACAAAATAGTTCATTTACGGCGCATGTTTAACCGTGCAAAACTTTCGCTATCTTCAGTGACTTATCAACCAAGAATTATTTGTATTTGACATTATAGAACTAATATTGTAATGCTCATAGACCAAGATGGAGAAAATGGTTCTTGCAATATAGTAATTACAACCGTTGGGTATGGATTTGAGTTCAACACTACTTTTCCCATTAAATTATAGTAATGATCAGTTACACAGGTGGTTACTTTAGAGGGGTTCCACATTGTAAATGTAAAGGTATTCCGTTTATAGTCTTGTATCCACCGAAGCGCTCACACGACCTTCCTCCCCTAGCAGGCACTGTTCACGCAGAAACCATTTCAATCCCCCGGGGGATATTCCAGAGCAACTGGCAGCATATAGCGCACACGCTCTAAGCACCGCCTTATTTATGCTAGGTACCCATTTTGTAGCTGGGTAGACTGGAGCAATATGGAATAAACTGTCTTGTCCAAGGACAGACCAAAGTGCCCTGGTCGGGAATTGAACCAGCGACCCTCTGATTACTAGTCCGACACCTAACCAACTGAGCTACTTTGTCCCCTGTATTTAAACCCAGAGGTGAAGAGCTTGTTCATCCACATAAGCTCTTTCTAACCTAACATTTAGGGTTACCTGAAAGTCCATGTGGAGCCTCCGAAAGTATGAAATGGAAAGTGTAATGTCATTAAGGGCTTGACGCATTGCTCATACTCGAGGTGCGTAGCTCCTGGAAAAATATTACGTTCGCAAATGCTGGATATTGAAGGCCTCCAGCGCCAGTTGTTATAGTTGAAATGTATAATGTTGAGGCTGTTAACGACAGTTAACGACATGTAAAGGCGTATTGATAGAATTAGTTGTGTTGCTTTATTTGCAAAAGAATTAGATCGGGCAGTGTTTTGGCGCTCATAATTGGATTCTAACGACATTGGGTTGATGTAGAGCTGAGTAGAGGTATAGATATTGGCGCCATATTCGGATGCCTCTATGACGAAGGTAGATCAAATTGATCTTGGGACCGTATCTAAATTTGGGTGGTGATTAATAAAAATGGCCAAGAAGAAGATACCAAGAACTTACACGTAATGTTAGGCACGATCCTATATAGAACAACGGTACCTAACCAGGTCGAGAAAGCATGACTACAATTCTCTTTTTACTGAGTGACAAATCCAGTAAGTCTTAATAGTTTTTGATAGTATCTGAAAATTGTCTACAACAAGATGGTGTGTGTTTGGAAATCAATAAGGACACAGTTTCTCATATAGTGTTAGCAAATTCTGCCATAGGTCTAACAAGGAGTACACATTCTTTGATAAATGCCTTCTCAGAGGCTTCCTAAATATCATTAGGAGGGGACTGCAAAACGTGCTGATATCAAACCTACTGCCTATTCCCTGAACCCGGAGAAACTAACTGTAGGGGATTGAAGTTATACAGTCTCTAGGATGCCAGGAAAATAGCATAAACGGTTATGCTCATTTGTCTCCTTGGTATGGAGATCGGTAATGAATTTCTTATCTGTAAATTTAGATAATAAAAGTTCAAAATCAAAAAAGTGAATATCTGTATTGAAAATACAAAGAGGTATTCCTAAAAGTTTGAACCTTAACCCTAACCTTAACCCTAAAATTCCTTTGTATTCATTCTACATCTACGTCCATTAACCATTATTTTATGTAATACACGCACACTTATACTTGGTTGGTGTTTTGTGTGACTAAATGTAGAAATATCGCACATTAGTACACTCTTTGACGTGTGGTGTTTCGGCGAAGCACCCCTTGTTTGGCAAGTATCACTAGCACGTACACTTAGCTGGAGAATAATGTCATAACTGATATTGCTGTACACGCTCCCTAACCCTCTTCTTGCATATTTTATATGTGTGCTGTTTGCGATAGATATTAAAGGTAATAAAGGTAGTTCCTAAATTGACAACAAGAAACAGTGAATATATTGTATCCTTGATTTGATACTGCAAAATATATATTGATGGTATGACATTAAATCAAATTAGTGAAAAGAAAAAATGGAATAGAAACGTGATGTTAAGAGATATGCTAGGTTGCAGGCATATAAAAGATATCGCACCGAAGTACGGAAAAGCCAAAATACTTAATTATTCCTTACTTGAAAGAATTGCCACAAAGGAATGAACAAGAAAAAGAATCCATATAGCAATTTGAAATATGAGCTCGAGCTGTAGGAGGGGCGCTTAAGGCGTCCCGTATGCGACTCAACTGCTCGTCGGTGAGCAGGTTATTGAATGCCTCCCTTGATCCAGCCATCTTGTCAGCTTGCACGTGCAAGCGCGGGAAATTTTAAATATAGTGACGTCACATGCTTTTTGTGATTCACTAGGACCCGGATGAGGCTAAAAAACGCAGTGAGAATTGATAAAAATTACAGTGAGATTTAGAAAGAAAACTTCCAAAAAGAAATTGAAAAACTTCCAAAAAAAAAAAGATTATCTGAAAAAAAAAGTAAAAAGCGTTGGGATTTTTAAAGAAAGGCATTGAAAAATGTTATATTATCAAAGAAAATGTGAAACAAAAATCACTATTTTGCTGAACTTTTATACAGAAATTAAATTTTTATTTCAAAGTTTTTTCAGTTTTTTACAAAAAATAGAAATATTTTGGAAAATTTCAGTAAATATTTTTTATTTTCAAAATTTTTGAAAAGTTTCCAATGTTTTGTTTATTTTTATAGAGCAAATTATTTCATTTCAAAGTTTTTCTTTAATTTTCATTGAAAATTTAGTTAATTTCAAAGTTTTTACATGCATTTATGCTGTGCTTTTTACTTTTGTCCACAACGGCGCCTCATACATTGCACAAAAAACTAATCCAACCATAGCAGTCGAAATACGAAAACGGTTCATTCTTAGTCACTGGTAAACTAGAAACAGGGTGAATGGCTTTCCTAAAAGCTTATGCCTACTATCAACATTAATGATGTACATAAATCAATATAGATTCTGGCCTCTATAGAAGTTAGAAAGTAGTAACTTTGTAAATCAACACTGACATAATTTGAAACGAAGACAACGTTCACATCTGCGCGCGCGCGTAAGAACCCACATAGAAATATGCCTATAAATAACACATACCAGTTCAATAAGCACCTGGTAACTAACTCTTGTATGTAAATATGTGTACGGTTTAAGCATGCCATTGGCCAGGCATAGTTGCATGCAATGTTATTTTTGAAAGAATTTGGTGTAAGTTTAAACTTATCAAGTTAGCCAGCTGTGTGTACTGTTTGAATGTTACTTGTTATTTTTGTTATTCTGAATGAATTCTTTGTCGAAAATGTTTTGTATACGGTATGATTTCGTACATCATAAATGCACTCAATAAACATCCAATTCAATACGCAATATATACCTGATAATTTAGTTTTTAAGGTATCTGAAATATAGACGTTAACCAAATCCCCTAAAACATCATTCGCATATGAACATTTTTATGTGTCTATCAAGTCTGTGATCCACCCACATGATTCATGCCAGATGTGTCCCATCTATTTGGAAGTCTGTATATAGTCACTTTTTCCTTCCATCCTGTGACAAGTTCATGACTGGTCAGTGGTCAATGGTTTTTGTACATGCCAGTGGGTACCGCCAATCTGAACTGATGAGTTGAACTATGAATGCCCTACTTAAGAGCAAAATATGAACGAGACCCCATTAAGATTTCTGACAATCACGGAACGTTGTCCACCAGAGACAGACATTTTATTTGTGAACAGTAGCGGTGGCGGCTCCACTGTGATTAACATTGTAAGCTCCACATTATACCAGTAATTGTTCACGGCTGCAGAAACGTTGCCATATGAGAGAAGCTACACACATAACTTGGATATTGCTTCTTTACTATGAACCCAGTTTACTTCAAACATAAAAGTACTAGTGGTAAGTATTACTCTTATCTCGTACAGTAGGAGGTGCAGCACAATAACAAACATCAAGTGTAACAAAAATTACCCTACCCTGTTTCTCGTGAAGTATGCTTGGTAGCTGTTGATGGCTGACTGTATGGAACTGTAATGGTGGCTTTCACGCGAGGGAGCAGATCTAAAGTGGAAAGAGTTGGTTGAAAGCTAATCCATTACTGTTTGCAATGTAGGCATGGTGACTACAAAACTGGGGCCTAATCTCTGTTTGACCAAGGGGGCTTGGTATGGACATCAATATAAATCTTGCAACTCTAGAGGCCAGAAAGTACTTACATATAAACTAACACTGGCATATTTCAATTATTTCGCCTATGGTATCTCCGTATTGTTGGAAGTTGGTGGAGTTATAGCAAAAATCTCCACAACCAGAATTGTCTTTAACTTGTTGAAATCATTCTTAGGATCATATATTTTCAAGAAACAATTTAAAAACCGTCTTGTTTTCAAGCTAGGGGACGCCACATTACCGACATTTCATGCAGGCTTGTAAATTGATGGCTATACTTTCACTATGAGGGCAGCGGCGATAGAGAAGAGACTTCAGGAACCTGATCCTCGCATAACCCTTCTTGTCCCCCCCCCCCCCCACACCTGTTAAGTCGAGCTGAGACAGGATTGTTACACCATTATTAAAATCATTATGTATATATATATATATATATATATATATATATATATATATATATATATATATATATATATATATATATATATATATATATATATATATATATATATATATATATATGTATATATATATATATATATATATTTATGTATATATATATATATATATGAATATATATATATATATATATATATATATATATATATATATATATATATATATATATATATATGTATGTATATATATATATATATATATATATATATATATGTATATATATATATATATTATCATTACTACTATCACTGTTATTATCATCAATATACATTTATTATTATTATAAGTTTTATTACTATCTTAGTTGAATAAAAGAAGGGATATGTAGCGAGAGACCAACTAACATATGCGCTATGGGGAAGCGCTGAAGACCTGACTATGGCAGGGGTCTCGAATATAGCTTAAGTGTGACGTCACCAGGAGACAAAGACAAAGGAGGGCTTTCATATCGTTTACATTACAGAGAAACTTCGGCACCAAAATGCTGCGCAGAACGCAACTTTTTGGATATAGATAAGGGGACACTTAATTGAACATTTGCTTATATCCCCTTGGCTATTTTGACTTCAAAACTTGAAATTGTTTCCCATGAACAGTAAGAAAGAGATCATTTCATTGGCAATACCATTTTTGAAATAGTATTCAAGCATTCCGTAGTTTATAAAATGAAGTATACCCTTTGTGACATGTCATATCACAAGATGTCCTAATGCTATAGTTTAAGGAAAGTTGCAGCAACTTTATGGTGTTTATCACTGAAACATGGTTTGTATTCTAAAACCAAAATTTCACTCACTGATGCATAAAAGACATGTATGTGCCAGTCATTTCTGACTGCTGGTAAAGCAAATAGAAATTCGCCAGAAGATCCTCAACCGTCATGCTGAACGTGTCAGTAAATCACATGTTCCTTACTCTCAAAATAAAACCATTGAAGTGTATACTCATAGAGTTTGATATTAGCGGCCATTTCTGAGCTACTTTGAACTCTTTAGCCCAATTCATAAACACTCTTGGTTAGAGCATTTGTAGAGCATTTGGCTTTATGCTTTTGAAGCATATTTAAGAAAATATGTTCATGCTAGTCCACTAGGTATCAAAGGAAATATTAATCAGTATTCATATAACAACTATCCTTCAAAGATTTTGCTCCACTGTGTTATTTTTAAATGTACCTTGATTCATGAAATGGACACTGCATTAACGGGTTAAAGTAGTTGCGTAGGACTCTGGGTAGTTTTCCACTACTTAAAATGGAATACATTGTTCAATATATCCCCCACTCCCTTCTCTGTCCGTTCATATGCATGGCCTACCTAACTGAATCGCCTCTGTGGAGGATTTATAGACATTCTTATTACCTGCAAATCCAAAGATTAAAATGGACTGTACAATGTATTCCTCCACGACTGAATCATATGGATGGCCTACCAAATTGAAAGCACTTAGTTGGGACCGAGGAAAGCTTTAAGCCTACCTTAAACTTTGCAAAACTCTGGTGATATTGGTCATGTTATGTTTGTCATGTCCACTACTACTAAAGTATTTCAAATAACATAGATCTTTCACAATGCATATATATGTAATGCATTCATGTATGTATGTATGTATGTATGTATGTATGCATGCATGCATGCCGTTATGTATGTATGGTTGTAGTTATGTGTGTATGTTTGTACGTGTGTATGTATGTATGGGTGTATGTATGCTTGCATGCATGCGATGTCTTTATGTATGTATGTATGTTCATATGTATATATGTATGTATGCAGGTAGGTATGCATGCAAACTTTTTTGTTTGTTAGCATATATGCATGCATACATGGATTCCTGTCAGTAAATGTGCGTCTACAAGTTTGTTTGTGTTTATGCCCAGAGGGGACATTTAAACATAAGTGATGCATGCGCATGTATGCAGTCAAGGGGCATGTCTGCTAACTTTCATTTGCAAACAAACCATGGGCGGCAAAATGATATCTTATCCTATTGCCATATTGGCTATATTAGACCAATTAATGGCAACATGTTTCATGTGTTGGATAAAATACCACCAATGGTCCTACTCTCAAAGCGGCTGATGAATAAGCAAATGAATAGGAAAACAGATAGGTGGTTCTCATAAGGAACTAAACACGGGACCTGTGACATGCTTGACTGCTAGCCTACCCATTAGTCCATTAAGCCATCTCTGAATATGTTACTGTTTAATGGAATTTATAACATTTTAATACATTGGTAAAATTGTACATCATTTCCCCGGTCACACAAAATAGTTCTTTTATGGCGCATGGTTAACCGTGCAAAACTTTCGCTATCTTCAGTGACTCATCAACCAAGAATTATTTGTATTAGACAATATAGAACTAATATTGTAATGCCCATAGACCAAGATGGAGAAAATGATGGTTCTTGCGGTTGTAATATAGTAATTACAACCGTTGGATATGGATTTTAGTTCAACACTACTTTTCCCATTAAATTATAGTAATGATCAGTTACACAGGTGGTTACTTTAGAGGGGTTCCACTTTGTAAAGCTAAAGGTATTCGGTTTATAGTCTTGTATCCACCGAAGCGCTCACACGACCTTCCTCCCCTAGCAGGCACTGTTCACGCAGAAACCATTTCAATCCCCCGGGGGATATTCCAGAGCAACTAGCAGCATATAGCGCACACGCTCTAAGCACCACCTTATTTATGCTAGGTACCCATTTTGCAGCTGGGTAGACTGAAACAATATGGAATAAACTGTCTTGCCCAAGGACAGACCAACGTGCCCTGGCCGGGAATTGAACCAGCGACCCTCTGATTACTAGTCCGACACCTAACCAACTGAGCTACTTTGTCCCCTGTACTTAAACCCAGAGTTGAAGCGCTTGTTCATCCATATAAGCTATTTCTAACCTAACATTTAGGGTTACATGAAAGACCATGTGGAGCCTCCGAAAGTATGAAATGAAAAGTGTAATGTCATTAAGGGCTTGACGCATTGCTCATACTCGAGGTGCGTAGTGCCTGGAAAAATATAACGTTGGGTTGGATATTGAAGGCCTCCAGCGCCAGTTGTTATAGTTGAAATGTTTAGTGTTGAGGCCGGTAACGACAGTTCACGACATGTAAAGGTGTACTGATAGAATTAGTTGTGTTGCTTTATCTGCAAAGGGATTAGGTCGGGCAGTTGTTTTGGCGCTCATATTTGGATTCTAACGACATTGGGTTGATTTAGAGCTGGGTAGAGGTATAGATATTGGTGCCATATTCGGATGCCTCTTTGACGAAGGTAGATCAAATTGATCTTGGGACCGTATCTAAATTTGGGTGGTGATTAATAAAAATGGCCAAGAAGAAGATACCAAGAACTTACACGTAATGTTAGGCACGATCCTATATAGAACAACGGTACCTAACCAGGTCGGGAAAGCATGACTACAATTCTCTTTTTACTGATCGATGAAATGTGCAAGACGTCTTTGCCTAGCTGATAGAGTAGGCATTCTGTATTCTTTTTAAATTTTATCGATTTAAAATAAATTACTGTACTTTTGTTTAGTTTAGTTTACTTAGAGATGACAATTCTTAACAATGAAATATTGGTCAAAATTGCCGATCCCAGAAAGGTTGTCTGCTTGAAATCTGTAGTTCACTATAAGGCTGATGCCGTTATGTTGGGCGCTGACTAAAACAATATCTTATCTTTGCATTATGATAAACATTCCCACAGTTGGGTTACATGAAATAAACTGAAATAATAATTTTGTTAGGAAAATATATAGTCTTAATGAGTGTATTACTTTATAAGTATATGTTAAAGAAGGAAATGTTCCCTTAAGTTCCAAGTGCTTGGCCCATCCCTATGATGTTGGTATTGTCACTTGCATGCAGACTTGCTGCACATGACTATTACTTTATGCAACTTACACCCATTCACCTTCTATCTGCCGTTTCATACATCCCCACCTGCTGATCAGTGCCCTATTATCCATGTACCTTCCACCTGTACTTTGGGTTTGGATCTGTGCGCCCCCACTCACTTTTTGGGCGCACGCATCCTCACTACACTGACAATTTCTACTCCTCCTGCGGCCTTAAGCGCCCTGCCAAAACACTTGCCTTCCCCCTTCACTGTAATTGCACTGTACTCAGTATCTCTTTCAACGGGGCCCTCTCTGGGTGTTCATCTGAATAGAAGTGTCTGGCGACATTCTGCAAAAATGTTCTCACATACGTGCACATGACGTCCTTTTCAAATGAGCCACATATCATTTGTTTTGTTGTGTATCATATGTAATAAAATGTGTTATATCATTTGTTTCGTGAGAGCATTGTCTGATTCTGTTATATTTCCAACCAGTAATCTTATTAGTAAAGCCATCGTTACAATACAGTTTGTTAAATATCTTATATTCTTGCAGTTACCAAATTGTTGCTTTATTTTCATCTAGTCGTCAGGCTGTTTCGGGCCTATCTACACATCCAGTGAATTATGACAATGGCCCTGTTACCAGGTAGCCCTAGAGATATTGAGGCATCGAAAAGCGCCAGTTTGTCTTCCAGCGAACAATTTGTCTGGTACTGAGTGACAAATCCAGTAAGTCTTAAATAGTTTTTGATAGTATCTGAAAATTTTCTTCAACAAGATGGTGTGTGTTTGGAAAGGACACAGTTTCTCATATAGTGTTAGCAAATTCTGCCATAGATCTAACAAGGAGTACACATTCTTTGGCAAATGCCTTCTCAGAGGCTTCCTAAATATCATTAGGAGAGGGCTGCAAAACGTGCTGATATCAAACCTACTGCCTATTCCCTGAACCCGGAGAAACTAACTGTAGGGGATTGAAGTTATACAGTCTCTAGGATGGCAGGAAAATAGCATAAACGGTATTGCTCATTTGTCTCCTTGGTATGGAGATCAGTAATACATTTCTTATCTGTAAATTTAGATAATAAAATTTCAAAATCAAAAAAGCAAATATCTGTATTGAAAATATCCATTTCGTATTTGATTAAATGTACTGAGTTAAAGAGGTATTCCTAAAAGTTTGAACCTTAACCCTAACCTTAACCCTAAAATTCCTTTGTATTCATTCTATATCTACGTCCATTAACCATTATTTTATGTAATACACGCACACTTATTCTTGGTTGGTGTTTTGTGTGACTAAATGTAGAAATATCGCACATTAGTACACTCTTTGACGTGTGGTGTTTAGGCATGCAAGCACCCCTTGTTTGGCAAGTATCACTAGCATGTACACTTAGCTGGAGAATAATGCCATAACTGATATTGCTGTACACACTCCCTAGCCCTCTTCTTGCATATTTTATTTGTGTGCTGTTTGCGATAGATATTAAAGGTAATAAAGGTAGTTCCTAAATTGACAACTAGAAACATTGAATATATTGTATCCTTGATTTTATACTGCAAAATATATATTGATGGTATGACATTAAATCAAATTAGTGAAAAGAAAAAATGGAATAGAAACGTGATATTAAGAGAATTGCTAGGTTGGCAGGCATATAAAAGATAAAGCACCGAAGTACAGAAAAGCCAAAATACTTAATTCTTCATAACTTGAAAGAATTGCCACAAAGGAATGAACGAGAAATAAATTCAAAGAATCCATATAGCAATTTCAAATATGAGACACATTTGAAAATGCACTGCTGAGCAAAACTTAATTAACTTGTGAAGTCAAAAGTTGTACAGTCTTAAATCTAGTTTAGAAGACGTGTGACGTTTTATATTCCGATAACTTATCAATTGTATTTTGATTTATTTTTTAAATCTAGAGATGGAATATGTTCACAAAAAGAATGAGCATATCAATAGCATTATGTTATTGGATATTTGCATTGCACAAAAAACTAATCCAACCATAGCAGTCAAAATACGAAAACGGTTTATTCTTAGTCACTGGTAAAATAGAAACAGGGTGAATGGCTTTTCTAAAAGCTTATGCCTACTATCAACATTAATGATGTACATGAATCAATATAGATTCTGGCCTCTATAGAAGTTAGAAAATAAGTAGTAACTTTATAAATCAACACTGACATAATTTGAAATGAAGACAACGTTCACATCTGCGCGCGTGCGTAAGAACCCACATAGAAATATGCCTATAAATAACACATACAAGTTTAATTAGCACCTGGTAACTAACTCTTGTATGTAAATATGTGTACGCTCTAAGCACGCCATTGGCCAGGCATAGTTGCATGCAATGTTATTGTTGAAAGACTTTGGTGTAAGTTTAAACTTATCAAGTTAGCCAGCTGTGCGCACTATTTATATGTTACTTGTTATTTTTGTTATCCTGAATGAATGCTTTGTCGAAAATGTTGTGTATACGGTATGATTTCGTACATCATAAATGCACTCAATAAACATCCAATTCAATACTCAATATATACCTGAGAATTTACTTTTTAAGGGATCTCATGGATGTCCATGCCAAATATCATTGTAGCCAAAACTGGGAATCGTGCAGCCAAAGGAAGGACAGATTTTGCTTGTGTAATGATACTAATAGTAGTAGTAGTAGTAGTAGTAGTAGTAGTAGTAGTAGTAGTAGTAGTAGTCAGTGATATCAATGAAATTGGCCCTCCTTAGCATTTGAAAAAGCGGTCTAACCAAGAGCTCAGTGGCCTAGCCGTTTGTAAGCATACCCTGCGTTATTGATCATAACCTTTGCTGGGCTTAAAACGTCGGTGGGACCGCCTCGTCTTAACCCTCGTCACTGCGGCGCTCTTAAGAAGGTATCAGTTATAAAGGTCAGTCAAGGGTGTGGATGGTAGGTTTGTGATGTGGCTCAAGATATCCCACTAATACCTTGCAATAACAGGAAACAGCAAGAAATATCCGCCACTGTATAACTATTTCAAAAGAAAGTATAACCCAGGATTGAATAGGGCAAAAGTAATCCGGAAAGTCGTGTACCAATACTAGCCCTGGTCATGCTGAAGCTATGTAGAAGATATGCATTTGCTTCCGCAAGTTAGCTATAGTAGAGCTGATTACAACGTTATATCCTCTCTAACAAAAGTAGGCCTCCATTCAACATTTTAAATCCTTACCGAAAGGTTTACTCAGATTATTCTAGAATTTTTCATGAACTTTCCACCAACTATTTTCTGAATGATGAAGACCGTGAGAGACAATATTCTATGTATTAGAGTTCTTCCATGATACATTCAGATATAAAATACGTTTAGAGACAGATGCTTGACAATAAACAGTTGCAAATATCTACTGGGAAAAGTCACCATTATTTAGTTTTCATATTTATGTAATAACTTTTAGACATATTGTATACGTATCAACCTTTACCTCAACATATACACATAATATACTGCATTTTTAGTATTCACAAATGTATATTAACATATCAGTGACCACTTGAAATTGTAGTACATCTCTATGGGAAGCCGTTCTTGCAGAAAAGCACTATTTGTCATTAAAGACAAATGAATTGTCATTAAAGACAATTCATTTGTCTTTTAAGACAAATGAATTTTCTTAAATGACAATTCATTTGTCTTTAAAGACACATGAATTGTCTTTAATGACAAATAGAGATATTTCTCAGGTACAGAGGGGGGCTGCATCCCGTTAAGTATTTCGCGGAAGAGGGGGTCTTTTTTAGGACCTCCACATGTCCGTGATTTTGTAAAAGAAGGGTACTTTTTTGCACCCAGGTACGAGGTATGGAGGATGAAATTCCCCTTACGAAATATACGCGGCTCTGACGCCGAGTGACTCCCGAAGTGACTGGGCTTCCGAATCTGTAGTTCAACAATATTGAACCTTACTTATGCATCTGATGCTGTTACGGTCGATGTTTATGTCTGAACTACCGAGTCTGCTGCTGTCAACAGGCAGAGGATTATAAAATCTAAAGTTAAAATACGTGTTCCCAATTCAATGTCAGTGTTTTTGATAAAAGAAAGTGTGTTTTTTACTTGAAAAAGTCAGCGTTTCGTTTAAAACAAGGGTGCTTTTTCGGCCAGAAACAGTGCTTTAGGGGTATTTTTAAATTTTGGTAACTAGCGTATTTACCCCCTAAGTACTAAAAGCAAATTATCCCAGGGGAATGCAAACAGATAAAGGCATATATGTAAACCGGCGACTATCTGTGTAAACCACCCTCACATATTGAAGCTCCTATGGTTGTCGCCTTTCTGCCGCCACAAAACTGCTATCGCCAGATTTAGAGAAACTGTCGCAAAATCTGGCGAAAAAGGCGACAGCTTGGACAGCCCTGGATCTTAAATATAGACGGTAACCAAATCCTCTAAAACATCAGTCGCATATGAACATTTTTATGTGTCTATCAAATCTGTGATCCACCCACATGATTCATGCCAGATGTGTCCCATCTATTTGGAAGTCTGTATATAGTCACTTTTTCCTTCAATCCTGTGACAAGTTCATGACTGGTCAGTGGTCAATGGTTTTTGTACATGCCAGTGGGTACCGCCATTCTGAACTGATAAGTTGAACTATGAATGCCCTAAAAAAGAGCAAAATATGAACGAGACCCCATTAGGATTTCTGACAATCACGGAACGTTGTCCACCAGAGACAGACATTTTATTTGTGAACAGTAGCGGTGGCGGCTCCACGGTGATTAACATTGTAAGCTCCACGTTATACCAGTAATTGTTCTCGGCTGCTGATCTGTTGCCATATGAGAGATGCTACACACATAACTTGGATATTGCTTCTTTAAAGGTTTTTACCCCAAAATCACTCACAGCAGGGGTCAGATACATTTCATACTAAAACAAAACATTTGATTATCATAGACCTCCTTATAAAATCATTTATGACAAGTTTTGAGTTCCTACTATGAAAATTACACATTCCAAAAGCGAATCCCTAAAATTACCTGTTGTATGTCATTTTGTTCTGTAAATTGCCCCAAAACGTAGCATGTCATAAAAATATGCAAACATGACTCACTCTCGCACCTTTTTGGTTAGTTTTCTAAACCAGAACTATTTAGGTGAGAGTAAGGAATAGTCAACAGGATGACTTTTAAGTTGTGGGAAATTACAAAAATCCTACTATTTTAGAGATTTTTACCCCAAAATCACTCACAGCAGGGATCAGATACATTTCATACTAACACAAAACATTTGATAATCATAGACATTCTTATAAAAATCATTTGTGGCAAGTTTTGAGTTCCTTCTATGCAAATTGCACCTTTCAGAAGCAAATCCCTAAAATCACTAGTTTTAATGCCATTTTTCTGTAAAATGCCCAAAAACGTAGCATATCATGAACATATTCAAACACAACTTACTTTCTGTATCTACACCTTCTTGCGTAGTTTTCTAAACCAAAATTATTTAGTTGAGAGTTTGGAATAGTTCACAGGATGACATTCAAGTTGTGGGAAATTACAAAAATCACTCATTTCTGATGATTTTTTCCATAAAATCACTCACAGCGGAGAATTCCTTGAAGTCACGCTAACACAACATGTTCTAAGATTAGAAGCATCCCCTTGAACACATTTGTAGCAAGTTTTGAGTGTTTTATCTCAAGAAATGAATTTTCTAGAAGGTAATCCCCAAAAACATGCTTTTTTGGTTATTTTTTGCATAAAATGCCCCAAAATTACCTTATGCAGCAAAATCAGACGTGTCATCCACCCGTGCACTAATGCCCACCCTATGTAGAGATGACGACTTGTACCAAAAAACGCCATCTAAAGTATGATTCTGACATTTGGCCACCCGCCTAAAAGTTTTTTTCAATTAATAAGTTTTGAGATATTATTTTCCTTTTCTAGTGTGTGATATATTATCTTATAATAACCTGCTCTGTGAAGTAGCTGTTACATTCTCTCCCAACCACCCCCCCCCCCCCCCCCCTCTGATGTCGAAATCTAAACAAACTGATAATGAAAAATGTCTGTGATATTTTACATGCTTCCGACTTCCAAAGAAAATGAGGGGAAAATGGAAAATATGTCAGTGAAACAATAGGGTTACTTGTTTCTTTGATTTCCCAATCTGAATACTTGGTGCTGACTTCTACACAGTAAGCTTTTCCAGTCCTCCCCATTCGAATTTGGCAACAGCATTTCAAAATGTAGGTTTAGTATGATTTGTTCAATTTGTTAATGTTCTTTGGCAAGTGCTATAATGTAAGAAGTGATAACGGGTGGTAGGTGATTGTGGCCATACAGTTCCCGCAGAATGCGTAGCCAAAACTAAGCCTGCAGGGTGAACTGTATGGCCATAATCACCTACCACCCGTGATCAATTCTTACAATAATAAGCAGGGAATGTACCATTCTGAATTACAAATAGTGTACATCTCAACAACAATTCTATAACCATGAGACATAGTCCACCATTGAAATACATTTCGTACGCGTCGATGGCTGCCACCACTATGACCTGTTAAGATGAGCTATGAATGCAAAACTTTAGATAACAAATTGCACGAGACCCCATTGCACTCTTTTAGACCCGGGGGGGGGGGCACTTGGGTATTTAGGGGGCGCATGCGTTTATTATCATAATTAAAAAATACCCTTAAAGCACTGATTTCTGGCCAAAAAAGCACCGTTATTTTAATAAAACGCTAAATAAACACCCCTTCTTTTATCAAAACACTGGCATTGGAAGAACGGGAACACGTATTTTAACTTATGATTTTATAATCCTCTGCGTGTTTAGCGGCAGCAACTGGCGGCAGCAGACTCGGATGCCTAGTCACTTTGGGAGTCACTCGGCGTCAGTCAGCCACGTATATTTCGTGGATTGTAAGGGGATTTTGACCCCCATACTTCGTACCATGGTACAAAAAGGTACCCTTCGTTTACAAAATCGCGGACATGCGGAGGTCTTAAAAAAGACCCCTTCTTCCGCGAAATACGTAACGCAGGTGCAGCCCCCCTCTGTACCTGAGTGCCCCCCCCCCCCCCCCCCCCCCCCGTTTTTTTAGATCACGCATTGTATGCCACCCCATTATGATTTCTGACTGTAACGGAAAGTTGTCCACCAGAGACAGATATTTTATTTGTGAACAGTAGCGGTGGCGGCTCCACTGTGATTAACATTGTAAGCTCCACGTTATACCAGTAATTGTTCTCGGCTGCAGATCTGTTGCCATATGAGAGAAGCTACACACATAACTTGGATATTGCTTCTTTACTATGAACCCAGTTTACCTCAAACATAAAAGTACTAGTGGTAAGTATTACTCTTATCTCATACAGTAGGAAGGTGCAGCACAATATCAAACATCAAGTGTAACAAACTTTTCCTACCCTAATTCTCGTGATGTATGCTTGGTAGCTGTTGATGGCTGACTGTATGGAACTGTAATGGTGGCTTTCACGCGAGGGAGCAAATCTAAAGTGGGCAGAGTTGGTTGAAAGCTAATCCCTTTCTGTTTACAATGTAGGCATGGTGACCACAAAACTGGGGCTAATCCCAGTTTGACCAAGGGGGCTTGGTATGGACATCAATATAAATCGTGCAACTCTAGAGGCAAGAAAGTACGTACGTATAAACTAACACTGGCATATTTCAATTAGTTCACCTATGGTACCTCCGTATTGTGGGAAATTGGTGGAGTTATAGCAAAAATCTCCACAACCAGAATTGTCTTTAACTTGTTGAAATCATTCTTAGGATCATATATTTTCAAGAAACAATTTAAAAACCGTCTTGTTTTCAAGCTAAGGGACGCCACATTACCGACATTTCATGCAGGCTTGTACATTGATGGCTATACTTTCACTATGAGGGCAGCGGCGATAGAGAAGAGACTTCAGGAACCTGATCCTCGCATAACCCTTCTTGTCCCCCCCCCCCCCCCCCACACCTCTTAAGTCGAGCTGAGACAGGATTGTTACACCATTATTAAAATCATTATGTATATATATATATATATATATATATATATATATATATATATATATATATATATATATATATATATATATATATATATATATGTATATATATATATATATATATATATATATTTATGTTTATATATATATATATGAATATATATATATATATATATATATATATATATATATATGTATGTATATATATATATTATATATATATATATATATATATATATATATATATATATATATATATATATGTATATATATATATATATATATATATATATATATATTATCATTACTACTATCACTGTTATTATAATCAATATACATTTATTATTATTATAAGTTTTATTACTATCTTAGTTGAATAAAAGAAGGGATATGTAGCGAGAGACCAACTAACATATGCGCTATGGGGAAGCGCTGAAGACCTGACTATGGCAGGGGTCTCGAATATAGCTTAAGTGTGACGTCACCAGGAGACAAAGACAAAGGAGGGCTTTCATATCGTTTACATTACAGAGAAACTTCGGCACCAAAATGCTGCGCAGAACGCAACTTTTTGGATATACAGTAGGGACATTTAATTCCTGACCCAGTCGTCTGGCTGCCCGCAAACGACCGCCTGCTCGGCTGCCTGGTTGCGTTCAGACGGCCGCGCGAGATAATTAGGCATGCGTATGCATGACCCGGGCAGATGCGGGCGACTGGCCGCCCGCTTCCGATGCAATAATTACGCCGTATCAAAACGATAGACGGCGCCACTTGCGTGACCTGGGGCCGACTACACCGAAACTTAAGTCAGAACTTAGCTACGACGTTTTATATTCTTAGCTAAGACTGGTTTCGGACTTAGCTAAGTTTAAGACTTTTGTTGGACTGCACAAAGATCTTTAAGTCAAAACTTAGCTAAGTGCGAAATCTTAGACTTTGTTTAGTCTTAGACGAATTTTTATTGTTGTAGGGGGCCTTACAAACACATGCGCATGCGTAATACCTGCCCCATCCATATCCGGTCACAGCATGTTGTTGTTGTGTTCTGTATAACTCATCGAACTCTCATCTTTAAGTCATATTTTTGAATGCTTCCAAGCAATGGACGTCGGATTAAATGATTTAGAATTCGTAAGGACATGTTGATCATTTCATGTATTTCCTCGGATGAGAAATTATCCCAGCACGCTGTGGAAATTGAGTTATATGTACAACTTTTAGGAGACAATTTTTCAGTTGTATGATCTCTAAATCTATGACTATGTTGAATTAAAAAGTGAAGATCTAGTTCCTAGCATAATGTAAAGTTCTCTCGTTAGTGGAGCTGGTATCTTGTAAAGTTTAAGTGTGGCGGAAGATGAATTTTGCAGCCACCAATTCCCAAATGACTTGTATTTATTAAAATGTATCACCAAACAGTTAAGTCAGTACTGGTATATATATTTATGTCTCCACCCAGGCTATAAGGGGAGAATAGATGTATTGTTTTTGGCACAGTTCTTGTCGGCATCCACATCCAAATTGTTAAATATTAACATTTACATTTTTATTCATTTAAAAATGTGCTGGCATAGAAGAATATATTTTTATATATTTACAATATATTTTCTATATTGCGCTACAAAGGTCATTATAACACTTTGCCTGTATATAGTGGGGATTATAAGCAAGACATGACAGTGATAAGGAAGTGTGTGTTAGTTGTTCTGTGTTAGCCTTGTGTTCCCTACTTGTACATAGATGACTTAACTTAAAAACAAACTCCTCTCTTTCTCCAATCAGGGACCTGATTCAGATTTAGGGTCTTTCTCCAATCCCTCACCACATCAAGCTACTGATCTGTTTCTTAAAGGATCCATCAAATAGGTCTCGTTGATCACTAGTTGTTTGTGACTAGATGGCAGGGCAGGAGGAATGACAGCAGGACGATGGCTGATGGTGGAGTGATGCTAATACATAAATCACGCATGTTGTTTGCCTCATCAGGAATCCTACCTACTATCCGTAGCCTGCATGGTCTGGATATTTTTAGGCTACTGGTGCTGGAGGCTAATTTGACCAATACAAAAGGATGCAAAAAAATCTAAAAAATGACTGAAACCCTGGCACATGGTCACTCTTCTGAGAGTACTCAGCGAGAGCTTTCCAATGAATACCAACATAATCGGGTGTAAAAATGTTTTCAAAAATCTTTGCATTCTTATGCTTTGGACAAAAGTAGCTTCAGCATTGGAAGGATTAATGCAAGGACTACAAGCATCATGCAGGAATTGGAAATTTTCCTCTCTCTGACACCTAAAAATACTGGATGAATCACCATCACTCTTGACTAGATATCATTATGAATGATCTCAATAGGAGCATTAATCCAGGATTTCATTCTAAATCAGAGAAACCCACCATCTCATTGGTTTTAAGCAAAACTAAAAAAGGGACAATTTCCAACAAGATAACCAGCATTTTGAATTGTGAAGGTAGATTTGTCAAACTCCTTGAATCCCTCTGTATCCTCTAATGGGCCTTCCGTGCCCTTACTCTAGCAGTTTTCTAGCATTATCCTACGAATCCCCTGGCATTCCAAATTTGGGTTTTAGGTATAATGTATGGTGTATAGAAGTTGGGAGATGGATGGCTATTAACCCTTATGCTACTGGTGGCTAATTTGGCCAATAAAAAAAGATGCAGAAAAACCTTAAATACAATTAAAACCCTGGCACATGGGTACTCATCTGAGAATCCTCAGTGAGAGCTCTCCAATGAATAGCAACATGGCAGGGGTTAGATGGATTTCAAAATGTTCTTTTGATGAAAGTAGACTTGGATTGGTAGGATTAATGTTCCCCTTAATATAGAGCTATTAGAGGAATGTGTTTTTAGCCACCTTTGTCCTCAAGTCAAAAAAACTTCAAAGTGGTCCACTTACTCCATGTGATTGGGAGATGGTTGATGTGAAGTGTTAGCGGGTATTGTGTGTCCATTTGATGGGAAAGCAAGGAGTCGCCCATTGTTGTGACCTCACACCATATGTGTCTTGGGCATTAATACATATTAAGAAGTCATTTCTTAAGGTCTTACGACACTTTTAGAAATCTCAGTTTAATTTTCCTCGAATCTTGCCAAAGGAAAGAACATAGCACAGTGATCATCAAAACCACTTAAAATCATGGGATCATCAGCTTAGTTTTTTTTTCACAGATTTTTGAAAAATGAATGCAATTCATGTCACAAACATCACTTTCTCCACAAATGGTGTCTTTCTTTGGTAGATTTATCCCTTCAGAGATACTGACACAGCCTGAAATACTGTTCTGCCTTGTTTAAATTACTTTTCTGCTGTAATATATGAATTATTGGGCAAAATCAAGGAAATCAAGAAACAAGTTACCCAAAATTGATATGTAGGAATTGCCTAGTATAAATTTCACCAATTTTTGTCTACACTATATACACAATGCTCTTAATAAGAAGACATAAAGAAAATGATAGGTCATTGTGTTAGTTTTCGAACCACAGATGGTCAAAGTTTGTTAAAAATTGGACTTTTTGGGGGCAACCTTTTATGAAAATGGTAGAAAAGAGTTACTCAATTGTTACCATATATACCCATGCTTATATTGTTGAGCAAGGGAACCCCATTTTATACTATGAATTATCACACATGCCTGAAAACGTGTCAGAAGATCAAATTTAATGAATATGGAAATCACTGTAGCCAAAAACAAAAAACTCACAGGATACAATTTATAATAGGCAGGTATAATCAGAATTGGTACTATGAAATGATTTATTTGTATATATGAATGTGCATGATTTTCTAATACCTATAAATCATTATGTAGTAATTATAAATGATTTTATAGTATTCGTGAAATATTTTCTGGTATTTAAAGGTATTTTTATACATACACGCCTTACTGAGCACTCCAAAGAGGTTTGGCAAGTTTGTAGGGCAAACTCAACCGTTTTGACACAAAAAAAGTGGAAAAAGCGGCATGCCAGACTCAAGTCAGACAGACTATAGGTGCCAGGGTCTCTTCTATGGCCAACTTGTATGACTGAGGGTGGGGTGGTCATGGGAAGGTCTCCTGGAAATTTTGATTTTATACAAGATTTATCCTACACATATCCTGCCTGCCACACAAACCAGAAGTCAGGAATACACAACTGCCAGGGTAGATCAGATAAGGGAGGTCATTCATGTGCTTTAATAGATACACATCACAGCATGGTGCCTCATGAGACCTCACTTCCTTGTCATCTTTCATACATAAAAAAAATATTCAAAGGTGAAAACGTCCTGTGTATGATACTTCTGGAAATAACTTAAAAGTAACCACAGATTTACACATTCTTTGACGGAAAGTTGATGGTTTGAATTCCAATAAAAAAAATCTCAAAATATTTTCCAAATGGAGTGATCAGATGAGACAGGGCCATTGTGGTTTCAGAAAAGCATCACAGTTGGCTGCCTCTCTTCTTAGGAGGCAACTTTTTAAAAAGCAGGGCTCTATATTAAGGGTAATGCCCTACTTCTCTTGGCAGGTGAATATTTTTCAAAATGCCTGAAGGGTAGGTAAAATCCCCCAGTTGTTGAATCCCCATAGCCCCAATCAAGATATTGTAGTCGTAGCTTTGATAAAATTGCTGCAGTCTTTTCCGAAAACAATTATTAATTTGTAAGCTACTTTTTCACTGTTATATTTCACTTTGGAACTGTACCAAAGTATAACTGATGTGTTAAATGATAATATTCTTGATATTTCGCTGACCATGATCACTTTTCCTGTAGTCAGCCGGGCTACAAAGGCAAATATTATTATAGCCCAACACAATTTTCTGTAGCCTTGGGCTATGGGGCTAGTGGCTATATAACTGGACCCCTGATTGATATATGCCCATTGTTTCAATATTATTTGATAACTTATAAATAGGTACTGTTTGAAATTAAGAACACCATGACATATCACATATGTATGATTTATTTCATGGTTTACCTCTTACATCTTGCACCCTGTAGGGAGGGTACTTTTGTAGCACTGCCAAACTTAATTCCTCATCAAAAGACTATTTTAATGGCAATATATATACTTTATAAAGGGCTAAGTAATCAAATACAAACAGTCAAACACAGAACCACAAGACCTCGAGAGGTCTGATGCATCTCACAGTCTCTGGCCTGCGGCCCTCAGTTGTGAGATGCATCATAACTCCAGAGGCCTTGGGGTTCTCAGCACAGCAGTCTTCCTAAAACTAAATCCTATATTACAAATAAAAGTAATATGTATTTCTAAGAGTATTAAATATTTGTTTAAATATATTGACTTTAACAGCAAAATATTTTTTTTCTCAATGTAAGATGAAGAAAAGAATGGATGTGTAGCTAGAGACCAATTACTACATGAGCTATAGTGAAGGGCTGGACTCATGCCAGGAGTCACTAATCTGGCATCAGCGTGAGGTAACGTGGCAACAAGGACCAATCCGAGCTCCTGTATCAATTACATTACAGAGAAAGCTGATCGCCAACAACAGCTGGGCATGCGCAGAGCACCAATTACGGGCTATTAGTTGACCCTGGTTGAGGCTAGCCTGTTCAGGTTGACCAACTGGTGTTTGGTCATCTAGTTCATAATATAACAGCCATTGAGACCTCGCCAGGCAGCGATGTTGGAAACGCAAGACCTCGGAAGGTCTGATGCATCTCACAGTCCCTGGCCAGATGTCCTCGGCTGTGAGATGCATATGACCGCCCTTGACCTTGGGTTGTCCAACCCAGCAGCCTGGCTCGATCTCAATCCCAATAGCCTCATTTGTTGCCCTTAAGCACTGTCATGGTAACCATATGTAAAGAACTTGTCAAGGAGTCCTTGTTTCCACAAATTAAATGCACTTTTTCCAGATTGGCAAATAATTGAACAGTAAAACATTTTTTCATGCTAGTATGCTAAATGTATAACAGCCATTGAGATCGAGACAGGATGCTGTGTTGGGAAGGCCAAGGCCTTGGGAGGTTTGGTGCATCTCACAGACTCTGGCTTGCGGCCCTCAGCTGTGAGATGCATCATTCCTCCGGAGGCCTTTGGGGTCTCAACACAGCAGTCTGCCTCAAACTAAATCCTATATTGCAAAATTGAAATAAAAGTAATATGTAAACATATTTATAGCCACACAGCGCAGCCAGGGCTGGACAAATTGTTTTCTGACCTCATTTGTTGCCCTCACGCATTGTCATGGCAACCATTTGTAACCAACTTTTTAAAGCCCTTGTTCCACAAGTTAAAGGCACTTTTCGTCAAAATAAAACAGCAAAATATAGTTTTTCTTATTTTTAGATGAAGAAAAGAACGGATGTGTAGCTAGAGACCAATTACTATATGCGCTATAGTAAAGGGCTGGACTCATGCCAGGAGTCACTGATCTGGCATCAGGGTGAGGTCACGTGGCAACAAGGACCAATCCGAGCTCCTGTATCAATTACATTACAGAGAAACCTAATCGCCAGCATCAGCTGGGATTATAGGCTTACTTGACACTGGTTTAGGCTAGCCTGTTCAAGTTTCTATTCCTGATTCCATCTGTATTTGGTCATCTAATTCATATTATATCAGCCATTGAGACCTCGCCTGGCAGCTATGTTGGAAGCGCAAGACCTCGGGAGGTCTGATGCATCCCACAGTCTATCAGCTGGGCATGCACAGATCACCAATTATGGGCTATTAGTTGACATTGGTTGAGGCTAACCTGTACAGGTTGACCGGCTGGATTCAAATCCACTTGTGTTTGGTCTGATGCATCTCACAGTCCCTGGCCAGAGGCCCTCGGCTGTGAGATGCATCATACCTCCCAAGGCCTCGGGGTTCTCAACACAGCAGTCTGCCTGAAACTAAATCCTATATTACAAATAAAAGTACATGTAATATGTATACATTTTTTTAGCCACACAGTGCAACCAAGGTTGGCCAAATAGTTTTCTGACCTCATTTGTTGCCCTCGCGCATTGTCATGGCAACCATTTGTAACAAGTTTTTGGAGCCCTTGTTCAACAAGTTAAAGGCACCTTTCCTTAAAATAAAACAGCAAAATATATATTTTTTCTTAATCTTAGATGAAGAAAAGAATGGATGTGTAGCTAGAGATTAATTACTGGACTCATGCCAGGAGTCACAGATCTGGCATCAGTGTGAGGTTATGTGAGAACAAGGACCAATCAGGGCTCTCGTATCGCATACATTACAGAGAAACCTGATCGCCAGCATCGGCTGGGCGTGCACAGAGCACCAATTATGGGCTATTAATTGACATTGGTTGATGAGTCCAGCTCTTCACTATATAGCAAATATAGTTATTGGTTTTTCGCCACATTTTCATTCTTTTTTTCATCTAAGTATTTACATATAAGAGATATATATATATATATATATATATATATATATATATATATATATATATATATATATACAAACATTCATTCACACAGGCCTATACATACAATAGCCTAGAATGAAGGCTATAGAACTCCAATATCCTATTCTGTCACTGCCAACTTACACTAAAAAAATAGTGCCAGGTGAGATGCACCTAGAGCAAACCTGACCACCTGAGATATACTTGCTGTGTAGTCATGCTAAAAATAAACACACAAGAGACAGAGCTTTATCAGCCTTGAATCTAGGTCAGTTTCTGACCAGTTGGCCCTGAAGAAACAAGGTACTTTCAAGCTGTGTGCTTATCAGTGACCTTATTTTCAGCTTTACCTCAGCAGGCTGTAAAAGACAGGTTGGGTAGTGGCTCTGGTGGTAGTGGTGGTAGGCAGTGCAGGACATAGGGTGACAATAACTGGTATACTGGCCAGTCAGTAACACAGTTTACTACCTACTAAGTGCTAAACTGTTCATAGTTACTACTTAGAAATTTGATATAATTTTTTTGTATATAACTTCTGCATTGTGCAGACACTCCAATAAATTCTCCAGCGGCTCCTTCAAATTTCTGCCAAAAGATGTTACTCTAGCCATTTCCAGCAATGCTTTGTCAGACAACTTTACAAATGAATCGGTTGAAATCAGCTAAACCCTTAGGCTGATGTTGGCTAATTTGGCCAATACAAGATTATGCAAAAATCCTGAAAAATGATTGAAACCCTGGCACATTGGTACTCATTTGAGAATACTCAGTAATAGCTATCCAATGAATACCAACATGACACTGATGACAGGAATATTAGATGTGGACATATATCTGTAGGTTGAAGGGGCCCTATAAAGGCTCACATACATATCAGCTTTATGAAAGAAATACACTTCAAGAACAGGATGCTGCCCTTCTTTCTCTCTCAGTGATCCCATGAAGGTAGATTTTTGCATAATGCCATCATCCTTCCAAGACCCTGGCAGCCACTGGCTGCGGCCATGTTTTTCAAGTGCTATCAGCTGTGACTGATTCGGTGGCAGAGATCACATCCTGTCCCCTAGCTACCTCTGGGCAGTGTGAGTGTATCATAAACAGCAGTGCTCCTCACAAGAGCTCTCTGCACAAGTTGCATTAAAAAGTATCAAACAAGAAAATGGTAAAATCATGTGCAGCAATTGGCTGTTAAAAAAAGACATGGTAGTGAAGAAAGCTTTCATAGATTTCCTAGTAGTAAAGTCAGACAAAAACAGTGGTTAGCATCCATGAAACTTTTAAACCCACCTGTCCTGAAGCATGCAGTTGTATATAATATCTGGTAACCAATTTTTATAAATCTCTTATTTTAAGTTTTTAACCATGAGTTGCTTTACAAATACAAGCACAGGTATATGCATTAAATGTTTAATATTAAGCCAGCATGAGAAGGGTATATATCATTCCCTACCTTACAAAATTGAAACAGCTAAGGTTATAGTAGAGCTGCACTCACAGAGGGAGATCGACTCTTGAGCTCACCACCATTTTGACTCATGAGCTCATGAGCTGGTGGATGCACGGTTTTCTAAATAAATATTCATTATTCAGCCCAAAATACTTACTGATGGAGAATTGCTAACATTTACATTGTTATTTGAAATAACCTATTTCATTTTAAAATGTGGCTGCATATAAGAATACATAGCTATATATTTACTTATTGCTCTCTATCAAGCGGTACAAAGGTCAGTATAACGCTCAACACTGCCTTTATACATTGGGGATTGTAATGCCAGCGATAAGTAGTAATAAGAAAGTATGTGTGAGACGCTCTGTGTTACGTTTGTGTTCCAAACATAAACGAGTTCGCGAGTTGGCGACTTCAGCTCGAGCTCGGCTCGCCTGCCCTAATGCTCGAGCCACTCGAGTTCGTGAGTGGCGAGTGCAGCTCTAGGTTATAGTCAGTCATGACCCCATTTTCACTGAGAAGAAATACATTTCTAAACAATACTGCAATATAGAGGAAGGTTGAAATCAAAATATCTCAAATTGCAAGTTACCCTTTTTTGTTTATTAGGAGAGAATCAATGATATTTTCATTTACTCTTTACCAACCTTCTCTTAATGACTTATGTTTAATAATCATACTCTTCATTATTTTGACAAAAGACATATGCCAGGGAAATACCATGTAGGTGTTTGATATGTGGATATGTAGCAAGAGACCAATTACTATATGCGCTTTAGTGAAGGGCTGTACTCGACTGGTGTTAGTGATCTGGGAATCAGTGTGAAGTCACGAGGGAACAAGTATCAATCAGGGCTCTAATTCACATTACAGAGAAACATGTGCACCAGCATCATCAGAGTAAGGCCAAAGAACAACTTTTGGACTATTGGTTGAGGCCAGCCTGTTCAGGTTGACTGGCTGGTTTCATATCCACTTGTTTTTATTCATCTAAGGCGTCTCACAGCCGAGGGCTGCAAGCCAGAGTCTGTGAGATGCATCAGACCTCCCAACATGTTGGCTTTTCGAACACAGTAGCCTGTCTCGAACCCTTGGCTATTACACATTTAGCAAACTCAAATGAAAAAAATGTTTTCTGTTCAATTATTTGCCAATTTGGGAAACAACACTAACAGAGCCATAGCTGGCCTGAAGGATTAGACTAGATTTTATTTGTATTATATGATTAAGATTGAGGCAGGCTGCTGTGTTGGGAACCCCAATCCTTGAGAGGTATGATGCATCTCCTTAGATGAAGAGAAGAATGGATATGTAGAGAGAGACCAATTACTATATGCGCTATAGTAAAGGGCTGGAAACGACAGGGGTCTTGATCTGGCATCAGGATGAGGTCACAAGGGAACAAGGACCAATCAGGGCTCTCGTATCATTTACACTACTGAGAAACCTGTGCGCCAGCATCATCTGAGCATGCGCAGAGTACAATTTAAGGGCTATTGGTTGAGGCTAGCCTGTTTAGGTTGACAGGCTGGTTTCATATCCACTTGTTTTTATTTATCTAAGATCTAAGGTGTAAGTGACAATACATGTAGATTGCAGCATTGATCACACATACACGTGTGAAATTTTACAAATATGCAATAAATAACAACTCAAAATTCTAGAAAAAAGCACATCAGAGGTCAGGCTTTGCTTAAAAAACTAAGAGACCGCTGGACTTCAGGTTTTCAAATCGCCATAGCCCAAGATCTCATAGCCCTGGAATTTCTAAATGCTGCAGTCCCACTACAGTCCTTCCCTAAAACAATTATTGAAGGCGTAAAAAAATTTTTCACTGTTCTATAGCATATTGTCAAATGGTGTTCCTCAAATATAGCTCTTAGCATTATCTTAAAATTTCTCTTACCTTTTAGTCAGCCAGGCTACAAAGGCATATATCATTATAGCCCAACACAATTTTCTGTAGCCATTGGCCATGGGGCTAGTGGCTAGCTGGACCAGAAATTGATAAAAATGGTTGGAGAACTGATATTTGGGACGGTCAGAGGTTTCTGTTGGTGGCCCTACTGATTTAGCTGCCAGTGCTGAGCCACCCGGGCGCTGCGAGCGTCTGAGGACGCCCGGCTTGCCCGCGTGTATTGACACCCAGACGGCCGAGCGGCGATCGCATGCCTGGGCATGAAATCTGCCCGGAGGTCCCGCTGGTTTGCATACGGAATTAAATGTCCGTACTGTAGTCGTACATAGATTGTACATGGTGTCGTGGGATGTCGTAATTTCGTAGTCTAACGTACATATGCCGCTAATGAGAAAAACAGCAATTTTACAACAATTTCATGGCTTCAAGCGTGCATTTGAGATTGTGTAATTGTTTGCACATTGAATTCGTATGTGGGAGAGCAGCATAATGCTGGTCTCCCACATACGAATTTTAAGGTGCGACAAGGTGCGAATTAAAAAGTCGTAGTTTTTCGTTTGTTGTCGTGATTTATCGCGGTTGTTCGCAGTGAGTCTTAGGTTTTCGTAGGCAATGCTGCGAATTTAAAAAAAAGTTTTACATGTAAAGCCTAAAACAGACTTGAGCAGCGCGACGCAGCGCAGCGCAGCGCGACGCAGCGCAGCAAAATATAGTTTGGTCTTAATGCCTTAGACCTAACACACTTGAGCAGTGCAGCGCGACGCAGCGCGACGCAGCGCAGCAAGGTATTCTCTGGAGGAATATTTTGCTGCGCAGCAAAAACGCTGCAGGGCCTTCAGCCAATCAAAATACGGCAAGGCAATGGTTATGACGTAATAACCGCGCCCTTTCTCCATGTGGTCGTACAACGTGGTCATGGAGGAATAGCTAACCTGCCGCTGCTAAAGTTTATCCTTCCATGAGGAAATCAAGGTTTTTACTAGCATTACGTGAATAAAGCAATAAGTTATTGGGGGGGGGGGGGGGGGGGGGGGGGAAGCTTAACAATGATGTGGATTGTAAGGGGATTTTGACCCCCATACTTCGTACCTGGGTACAAAAAAGTACCCTTCTTTTACAAAATCGCGGACATGCGGAGATCTTAAAAAAAGACCTCTTCTTCCGCGAAATACGTCACCCAGGTGCGGCCCCCCTCTGTACCTGAGTGCCCCCCCCCCCCCCCCCCCCCCCCCCCGGGGTTCCGAAACTATTATGTGGAGTCATATTTACATACTAGGTACAAGCCCTGGTTCTTCACTGGCAGGACAACACTAGAAAAAACGATGCAAAACTAATGGAAGATCCTTACCATTGAACTGGGTTACCCTCTTTAAATAAAGATTATTATTATTGTTATTATTATTATTATTATTATTATTATTATTATTATTATTATTATTATTATTATTATTATTATTATTATTACGGTAACTCTTAACCATTTTATGTCTGGAGCTTACACATGGCCGAGCACACATGGAAGTATATTGATTTTTCAAATATTACTCTTATTGAAGAAGTATATATTTTTTTCAAATATTACTCTTATTGAAGAGTTGTGTTCAAAGCTGTCTAAACGTGTGTGTACTCCAGTTGCAAATGGATTAAGTTTCTTTTAACTCAGTCCCCCCCCCCCCCCCCCCCCCCCCCTACCCTGCTTTCGACAATACAGCCCACACAAAATATATACATTGCCTGACAGGTATTATGATGGGGAACATATTAAGCATCACAGATGTACGCTCCCAGCAGGGTGTAATTTTATTCTGGGGTAAAAAATTGAAAAAAATAACACCAAAAAACATGCATTGTGTCTTCAAATCGAGCTCCTATCCACTATTACGAAGCGGGTACTATCAAACTTTGTTTTATATACGCGGAGAAAAGATCAAAATTGCAGGAAGATAAACAGTTTTTCAATTTTTCTCCGTTCATAGTTTATGACCATTTATTTCAGACTTTTGGTAAAAAAAAGAAAAAAGGTGTACTTTTCAATTTGTAGATTGCATTACCCTGGAACAAAGACATAACGGTAAAACTGCGATACCCTTTCCCTTCATAATCCCTTTATAATTATGCTATTTATACCCCAAATTTCAAGCAAGTCTGTTATAATTTGATATCCAAAATGTATGTTTGTTTGAAGCAACCTTATTTTGGTGAATTCGATAAGAGAAAATAGCCAAAACGTTTTTTGTTTGTGTGCAAGCCTCTTGAGTTTCAGTTACTGTAGAATGGCGAATTTCTCCGTGTAACAAATTTTCCTAATTCTTTTATTTTTGGGTGTTTCCATTTATAATATTTCCGAAGAGAGGATATAGGCTTGTTTCCGTTTCTAATTTAACAAGGATTCTACATGTTTATTAAGTCCGGACTTGTACTGTATTGTGTTTTTTCCTGTGTTGTTTATTCCCGTTTGAAAATACGGGAAAATAAAACTCATGGAAAAATTAGCCATTCTACAGTATGTGGTCTCCTACTCCGCTCAATGATGGCCTGAAATGTCACAGTTGGTCTTAGTATGACTATGAGGATGAGTGCATAGGGTTTAAAATATCTATAGATCTCAAAATGACCCTGTATTTACATTTCAACCCCTTAAGCCACATTAAAACATTGCATGGCTAGTTTCAATGGTTCCATTGCAAGTTTAAATTTCTTTTTCGGGTCTCTTATCAATATGGGCAGCCATAACTATTGGTTTGTAACTTTGTATGGCTTATTTCTTCATGGTGATGCACCCTGTAAGTTTTCTGTTGTCAGGCCCTGTTTACTTTCTACTGATGGGTAACACATTTGTTTTATTTCCCAGTGCTCTCTTTATCAATAAGTGTATTACATTGCTCAACTGCTCAATCATTTAAAGGGCAATTACACCATGACTAAAACAAAGGCCCAAATAGTTTCTTAGAGTATTCTCTACTTAAACCCAAGTTCTCACCCCTACCAACATTCATACAAGAAGTATATAGATGTTTAAACACATCCTAACACACAATAAATGGAGCTACTGGCAGGCGTCAGCATAAGAATTTTGATCTAAAATATCAATGAGTACCAAAAAGTACCTAAAAAAATCAAACCTGATCAATTCTTGTAATTGCCATTATACAAATATGATATCCCTGTTGGGTGTACACCAGGAATAACTTACCCGAGAGAGGATTGTCGCTTGAGGGCGACAATCCTCTTGAGGGGAAGATACACCTAACCCCGGGGGGGGGGGGGGGGGGGGGGGGGGGGGGGGGGGGGGGCACTTTGGTATTTAGGGGGGCGCATACGTTCGTTATCAAAATTAAAAAATACCCCTAAAGCACTGAATTCTGGCCAAAAAAGCACCATTATTTTGATAAAAACGCTGACTTTCCACTTAATAAACACTTTTATCAAAACACTGACATTGGATGAACGGGAACACGTATTTTAACTTTAGATTTTATAATCCTCTTCGATTTAGCTACAGCAAGTGGCGGCAGCAAACTCGGAAGCCCAGTCACTTCGTGAGTCAATCGAAAGGTCAAGCGATTCTGTTCGATTTTTTAGGCCACATTGACGTAATTTTAAGGAAAACGATTTTAAACACTATTCTGCCTTTTGGCGGTAAAATTTTGCTGCAGCTTGCTGCGGTAGCAAAACGCTGCTACAGTGTGAATTGCTCACACTTTTGCTGCGCTGCGTCGCGCTGCTCAAGTGTGTTTTAGGCTTAAAACATTTGGGTGCGACAAAAATTCTGTCGTAGGGAAGTATTTTTTGGCGAACATTGGCGTACATTGTCGTACATTGTTGAACATCGTATCGTAATATGTCATACATAGTAGTATGTAATCGTACATATACGTACATTTGCGTACACTCATAAAAGGTACAGCTATAAACGTGACCTACTTCAGAATGAAGAAAAACAGCAATTTTGTAGGCAATTCGTGGCTTCAAGCGTACACTTGAGATCGTGTATGTTCGCACATTAAATTCGTATGTGGGAGACCAGCATTATGCTGGTCTCCCACATACCAATTTAATGTGCGAACATACACGATGTCAAGTGTACGCTTGAAGCCACGAATTGAAATTGCTGTTTTTCTTCATTCATGAGATATGCACGTTCAACTACGAAAGTATACGACATCCCACGACAGCATGTACGATTGATGACTGCAACATCAGATGTGCGATACTGTACCTTTTCTATTATAGTAAGTCGCAAGTAGGCGAACATATTTGTAGTTGGGTACGGTTATGAAGGTGCGTATGTATGCGAGTATGTGCGAATATGCACGACATAAACACGAATAATTACGTCATACAAACGCATATATACGCCAGTTGTACGTCTACTTACGACAATATTCGATTAATTACGAATATATTCAAAACTGAAAATGCCAAAATTCGTAAGTACACTACAATATGTGGTAAATTCACTGTCAATTCGTGGCTTTGCATGATACATTTTGGCCAATAATCTAATTTTTCATTCTGAAGTAGGTCACGTTTATAGCGGTAAGTTTAATGAGTGTACGCAAATGTACGTATATGTATGATTACATACGACGATGTACGACATATTACGATACGATGTTCAACAATGTACGACAATGTTCGACAATGTTCGCCAAAAAATACTTCCCTATGACAGAATTTTTGTCGCACCCAAAAGTTTTACATGTAAAACTTTTTTTTTAAATTCGCAGTATTGCCTACGAAAACCTAAGACTCACTGCGAACAACCGCGATAAATCACGAAAAAACTACGACTTTTTAATTCGCACCGTGTCGCACCTTAAAATTCGTATGTGGGAGACCAGCATTAGGAGGACAGATTTATCTTTTTAAATCTGCGATTTCTTAGAATGAGGCCTGAACAAAAAACTTGCAACCCACCCTTTGTATGCAAACATGGCGCTATCTATCTACAGAGAATGGCATGAGTTTTACAAAATACATGTATTACCTGATCGGTATCCAGCATTTCCATCATTAAAAATTATCTTAGCTAGTTTATTGACTGCAGTAGAGGATCGAACACTAGTTGGTCCTCCAAACAGATTTTATCATGGTTCAAATAAAATGCAAGTGCGTGTCATGTGTTTAAGGCACACAGGCGGAAATGCTTCCTCGTGCCCATATTTGGTGTTCAATGATGAAGGTAGAGAATTAGAAACGCTCCAATAGCCATATAACTTAAGGGGCCTCAAGGGGCGCTGTGTTGTCACTGTTGATGCAATTCTTCTTTCCAATTGCAAATGTTTCCATATGATATACCCAAGTAGCTTAAGGTAGCAGGTAGTACATTCACATAACTCATTACTTGATAATCATGCAACCTGCATCATCTGACAAAAATGACATAGGGGAATATAAATAGCAAGTACTATCTAAACAGAAATAATACAAGTCATTTCAATCACAGCGAAACTAATAACAACCATACATTTTTTATCTGATTAAGTGCGCCAGTCATGTAAAAATGTAAACTCTTTGCTAACTACTTCCATTTATGTAATGACTATCTTGCTTCCATTCTCTCACCTTTAGAAAAGAAAGTTATACTTACGACTCCAAACTCGAAATAGTTTCTGTACCTTGGAAATCTGAGCGGTGCGTTGAAGGTAGAAGAAATCTGACAAGTGCGTTGAAGGTAGAAATCTGACCACTGTGTCGATAGTAGCAAACCTTACAAAGATTACGATCCTGTGACGTCAGTTAGTACATCGGATAATCTGTCACGTTGTACCAGTGGCAGATCCAGCCTCCAAATCTGACCTATGCACCTATGTCACAATATGATACAGATCCCCATTTTTCCGATGTTAGGTTGGTTCACTAAGTTTCATAAATTTGAAAGGGTAACTTCGTTCTTAATTCTCCTGTTTCCTGTCATTATTTTAACCATTTTCCCGTATAGTTTATTGTGTAAATTAAGGAACTACACACTTGATGATACAGCATAGTTTATTGGCTGTACCAAAGGATACAATATACACATACATGTATACAAGTAAAACACAGGAAACAATAATCGCCATTTCATGCCCACAGAGACCAAAAGTATTAACCTTATTTATACCCTTAGTGACCAGGGGCTTAGCCGCCTATGCGTCGAGCGTGTCATTTGGAAACCCAGAACACTGTTTTTTGACAGAATTTGATGATGATGACTTTTCTTAGATGATAGAAGATGTATAAGCTGTAGTGCCACTTTTACAAGACACACAAAGCAGTTACTGGCCTAAAAAAGCAAAATCTGTAAATATATAGGATTTATTAAATTAGTAGTGTGTACTTTGTACCACACTTTGGAGACGCAAAAGGCTATGAAACCTCTATTTGGACACCCTGTTTCCGAACATTGGCTAAGACCATGTTAGTGACTACCTGAGATATTACATAACGCGGGAGTGATTAACCCAGATAGGGCCCCGTTGAAAGAGGTACTGGGAAGACAGTACACTTAAAGAGAGGAGAAAGGCAAGTGTTGCGACAGAGCGCTTATTAAGGCCGCACGATGAGTACAACATGACAGTGTAATTAAGGATCCGTGCCCCCAAAAAGTGAGTGGCGGGCGCACGTATCAAAGCCCATAGTACAGTTGGAAAGTGCATAAATAGGGCACTGATCAACAGGTGACGACGTATGGAGGGGCAAATAGAAGGTGAATGGGTGTAAGTTGCATTGAATTATAGGCATGTGGAGCAAGTGTGCATGCACGTGACAATACCAACATCATCAGGAACATATCCTTCATTTACATATTTAAATTAATATTTACATCCATTAAACTATATATTTTTCTTGAAGAAATTCTAAACTTTATCACTTATGATATTTTATCTGTTGAAAGCAACAAACTGACCACTTAACAGATCTCATATTCTATGTGAAGGCTAGGCATTACTACACCCATTAAACATTTTTTTTTTTTGGAAGAAATTCTCAAATTGCCGACTGCACCTACAGATTAAAGTGTCATCCGAAGCATTTGGAAGCTAGAAATAAACTCTTGGCAAAAAAAATATATACTTAAAAATTGGTGCGGATTTGATCTTCCGACCGTTGACACTTCAAGCCTATACTATATCAATGAGTCCATCCAGTCATGTTACTCACACATGGATAAAAACAAATTAATATTCATATTCATTATTTGGGATCGTGCCTAACATACATAAAAAAAAACTTTTATTTACTGTTTGGCCATTTTTATTAATAACCCCCCAAATTTAGATACGTCCCCAAAATGAATTAGACCCCCCTACCTCACCGTGTCAACATGTGGATCCATAAATCGTCCAGTATATGCTAACTAAGATGGCCCCACTCTTACGGTATACAGATCACTCGAATGTCGTTAAAAAACAATTAAGAGATTACGAGCGCCAAAACAACTGAAAAAACTTTGGCGATATACCGACTTTATCCCGTTGCCGATGAAAACACAATAATGAATATAGCTATATGAGTTTTCAAGTCGTTAAATCTACGGCATCTCCGATTTCTCCGGCAAATTTTCCCTTCTAGTAAAAACATCTCTGGGTGTGTTCAGATTGTAACATTCGCAAACGTTTCACTTTTCCAGCCGCTTAGCGGCTACGGTTGAACATAGCGTCAAGGGGATTGAATTATATATTTCTGATTCGGTGGAGAAAGTCGATATTTCAAGTTAGCCGCTGTATTGATAAGGTAATCCCTACACTCTCTATATATAAATGCATATAACAATGTTAGAGTGGAAGTGGTTTGTATTGTTCACTAAAAGATAAGATGATTAGCTACACTGCTTACACGGTAATCCGGCTCTTAATCCTATTTGCTACGGCAAAGACAAAAGTTCTTTGTATTGTTATTTAACATTGGGCCTAACAACGTGTACAGAGGGAACAAACAACAGCTTAATCTGGGAGGGATTTCATAAGTATTTGGTTAATGTATGTTAGTATGTATGTATGTGTATCTCTGATTATGTATGTAGGTGTGTGTGTATGTATGTATGTATGCATGTATGTACACGCATACATATGTATGTATGTGCATATGTACCACAATACAAACATAATATACAGAATATACATATCCCAAATGAATGCATAAAGGCGTAGCGTACATAGATATCAAAAGGAACAAAATCTGTGGATAAACTGACTTAATGGAGAATCAGTTTGAAATATCTCGACTAGAGAAAGAGGTTCAATTGGGGTAAAGTAACCCTGATAGAAGTATATAATATAATAAGTACAAAACAAAGAACCATGTTTTTTCAATTTATTGACAGAAATGTTCAAGTTGTGACCAAGGAATTAAGCTGCACCTGAAACCCACCCACAATCAACTCAGACCCCAAACACTGAAAATCATCTGCACCAAATTGGCTTAATCCATGCATGCCTGTAGCACCCCATCATGGCCTGAACATTTGAGTGATATCCTTCTGACCAGAGCGTGTGTTGTGTTTTCCAGAAAATATATGAAAAAAATTGAGAAAAATGTAACTACTGAGCAGATAATTGGTTTCTCAGGTAGATGGCATTCCACCATAAATGAGCTAGAAAGTTATATTCACAATTATTGTAATGATAACAGATATAATTGATTATGTTGTTCATACTCTAGTTTCCCATCATATTGTATTATGTGTATATTACAGTATTTTACAATTCATGGTGAAATGATACAATATTCTATGAACTTATTCAGAGTAAAGTGTAATTCTGCAAATCATTTCAAGGAAGACAGTTGGTAAAGTTTGGCCTGACATTTATTCTTCAAATAAATTACAAAAGATGTTTTATATTAGAAAGACATGCCCTCATAGTCAAACAGTTTTGGTGAGTTTCGGGCAGGAACGGGTTAAATCATCAGCCATGTGCTTACCAGGTTTGAATACTGTAGAATAGGTTATTTAATCCGAGTGGTTTATTCTGCCGAACTTTTCCGAGTGGGGTCAGTTCAGTAAAATGAAAGTCGGATGTAATATTCCTGTCATAAGAATATTAACCTTCAATATTGGCTTTTCGGAATGAAAAATCGCGGAAAAATCCAAAATCACAAATTTGGTTAATTTGCACTTCGGATTTATTTCCTATTTTACAATACAATAACAACCTGACCACTGGACACCATTCTTAATTTCCTTACTCTTTTGTTAACATTCAGCAGTCAACTTCAATTATCAATGATACACCGCTGCTACAAGGGTTGTTTGTAATACTGGACTTTTTCCCATGTGCAGAAATTCTTTGATATTCCTATTCACACCTGCTTTATATTAATGGTCTGACACTCATACAGATATCTTGATAAAAAAGCAGTATTTTTATTTAGCTGGAATCGTTCCAATTGAGTTTCGCAAATCCGCTTTGAATATGAGTTATACTTTATTTGATGAGATAAATCTATAGCTGTTAGAATATGTCAATTTTGGTAATTCAAATGGGTAAGACATCAGCCATAACAGCGAGTAGCAGGCACTTAAGATATCCTCAATATTCCTCTAAGAATATCTACAGCTGTTAGCTTATCCACCTTCTACTTGCCACCACTTTCAATACCAAGGCCTTTTAGAATTGTTACAAGTGTGATTTGGATAACATTTGGTTTGACCAAAGGGCGAACTAGATACTTTTCTGAGTGCATAAGAAATGCTTGTCTTAGAGTAGGGCTTCCGGAGTATGAAGACTTATTCTCGTTGGAAGTGTACCACAGGGTGTTTACCTCACAAACCCTCATAACCCAATCATTCCTGGAGGGAAAGGGAAATACAATGAGACCTCTGAGATGTGAACACCTTGGGACCATGGGGAAAGTGTTCACTTTAGTGGGTGTTCAGATCTTAGAGGTCCTTGCACAATGTAAAAGATACAGAAGGGACTGGGGAATGGTTATTTCACATTAGGCGCTGTTCGAATCTCCAAGGTATTCACAATGAGAGGTTTCACTGTACCATAAGGTGATCAGCACCATTGAGACCTACTTTAAAGCCTTGTTATATGATTATGCTGCTGTGAGGTTTGTTTTTGGACGTTTCTTTGTTTGTTTTTGGGCGATTAACTAGGTCTCAATAGTACTGATCACCTTAATGAGATCTAAAGCAGCCTGACACTTTTGACAAAAACATAAATAGGAAAATGTTTGATAAAGATATGTTCATCAGAATACTACAACCAACAACTCTACTTCAAATATTTTGTACAATAATTCTGAAGTTCCAAGTCATGGTCAAAAAAATCAAAGCCTCCAAAAACCATTTCTAGAGTGACCTGCTTAACCATTAATGGGTCAACAATCTCTCTTCAAGCAAAAACTGTCAGAGCAGATTTGTAGTATTTGGTCTTATCCCGTCCAAGAAAGGGGAGTAGTATCCCAGACTCACACTCTAACAACTGAAAATAGGAGCAGAGATGTTGTTGACAAAGATACACCACAGACACCATATGCGTCATTTATTGAACTAACAGTGAGGTCCCCCTGGAGGACATAGGTAAAAGTTGACGGGCCCATTCAGACATAAGCCCGTTTTGGATCCCTCCATATGTTGACATTTTCGAAAAAAATTTTTTTACAGATGTCTTTCGCAGAATTTATACCACATGAGCAGTCAATACATACCCGTAAGATCTCACTTCATAATGCCTCCCTAAGTTATTAGATCATGCACTGACAAGAGTTCAATGCTTCTCATATACTAATCACTGATCTCTGACCTCTTTATGTAGATACAATTTTCACGCATCCCAATCCAATGCTTTGTAAGTATCAGTGCAAAAAGAATAATGCTTACAATAAGAAGGTTCTGCTCAATTGATCATTTTGGAGATATTGAATATATAAAACATATTTTTTACAACATTTTCAAAGTTTTATTTCAGAAGAAAAACATTTTAAAATTGAAAATATGTGGCTTTTTATGATAAGATTATGGTAAAAATATGGCCACCAGATGTCTCTGAGTAACCCGTTTTAACGGGTCCGAACGGGCCTGTCATAACGGCCCAGTTACTGGCCCGTAACGGGCTCTGAGCCAGTAACGGGCCCATCAAAATAACGGGCCTGTCAATTTTAACCTGTGTAAGGCAAGCACCACATGGCCAAAAGCTGTAACCACCTTCTGCATATATTCTAAGCTTCTAGGTTTCAGGTTGTCAAAAGCGGACCATTTCTGATATCCACGTAGACAGTAGCTGCCAGGACCCATCCAGCCTGTCTTTTGGACAGGCAATTTCCTGAAAACCTCCTTTGTGGACAGGCAAAAATTTCAATGAAGAATTTTCAAATTTGACATTTTGGGGTATAGTAACAAAATCTTTTTCTAACAAACCACCTGGAAATGCCTGAAGTGTAAAGTGTCCTTTTTGACACTATTGTCTATTAAATGTAGTTGGTCTACAGATTTGAAGTAGCTGAGTAGCTAAATCTAGACGGGCAGAAATTTTGGACTTGCTGTTTTGGACAGGCATTTTTCAAGTCCTAGCTAACAACCTGAGTAGCTGTACACTACTTGGTTGACCTGAAAAACCGAACTTCGATCATCCGCGGTCCTGCTAAGTTACCCATAATGTGAGAGCCACACAAATGTTAACCCTTCCAATGCTGAGGCTACTTAAGTCCAGAGCACAAGGATGCACAGATTTTTGAAAACCATCTAAACCCTGTCATTTAGGTACTCATTGGATCCTCTCACTGAGTACTCTCAGATGAGTACCCATTTGCCAGGGTTTCTGTCATTTTTCAGGTTTTTGTATCATTTTGTATTGGCCAAATTAGCCACCAGCAGCATAAGGGTTAATAACAAAGATTCCATTGTTCTCCTGTGCTTCAAACTCCTCCCCCTTTCTCTTTCCGCATCTCGTGCAATGCGAGCATGCTCTAGAATTGCCTTCGCTACTGAGCTGGCAGTGCCTCGATGGGGATGGCAAATTTAAAGTCTTCCGGAAATAGTGTCTTCGCCCTCGGGTACATCAGTTTGTAGGACTGCCGTATGGTCACTTCAGCCACCCCCGCAATATCGCCAATCTCTGAAAGAGAACAAACATAAAACATATTTGCTTTAATGATATAAATCCTGTATCACCAAACTTTATAAAAATGCAAAAGTAGAAATATTCAATATATTTGCCTCCATGGTATATCCATCATTCTATAAGGCCTAAAAAAATAAATTGTTTGTTTCCTGTAACGGTTCGGAAAAAAATAGGGTAGGTTTGCAATATTATTTGGTCAAAAATGTGTGTTTTATGCATGTTTTACGTTGATTGGGAGTTGGGAGGGCAATAAAAACTTTAGGGTAAGGATTTTTTTGAATAAAAACTTGTTAGGATAGGGTTACAGGAAACAAACAACTTTTTTTTTAGGCTTAAGCTATCTCTGAAAATATGGAAATATACAAGCATTCAACATATTTGTTTTAATGATGTATATCCTCTACCGTTGATCACTGAAAGAAATGAACATATAAACATTCAAAGGATTTGCTTCTAAGATGTAAATTCTCTATTGCACATCTCTGGAAAAAATACAACTTAAATGCTTAAATGGTGAAAGTCCTCTATAACAAATCTGAAAATATGCAAATATACAAACGTTCAACATATTTGCTTTAATGGTGTAAATTCTATATTACTGATTCCTGAATGAAATGAACATACAGACATTCAACATATTTGCTTTGTGTTAATTCCCTTTGGTCGATCTCTAAAAGGAATGAACTTGCAGACATTCAAAATATGCATTTCCGGTAATGGCAGAAATATAAATTTAACCTATTCATGTTCCTAGTGATCAAAATGACCTGGTTGTCTTGGTAAAAGCTTTCTAAAAAAAATATCTCTTGGAAAATACTTGTAGAAATGGTAATCAGAACCTAAAATACAATTTGCTTTTTAATATCTTGGGAATTTCTGCATTATTTTTAAGTTATCTTCACAAGTATGACAGATCCAGTTGATACTTTACAAGAGAAATTCTAAGTATAAATGGGTTAACCCATTCAAGACAAGATGATACATTAACCCTTCCAATGCTAAGGCTACTTTCCTCCAATGCACAAGAACGCAGCAAAGATTTTGGAAAACCATCTAAACCCTGTCATATTGGCACTCATTGGATAGTCCTCACTGAGTACTCTCAGATGAATACCCATATGCCAGGGTTATCAGTGATTTCTGAGGACTTGTGCAATCTGCATTATTTTGTATTTGCCAACTAAGCCACCAGCAGCATATATTAATTATGATCAGGGAAATGGATAAGGTGCGTAAATCTCTGTTATTATACAGCCATATATGAGCAGAGTAGGCGCTTCAAGGAGTACTACAGTAGAACACACAATGTACGCGTCTCTTTATATATAGCGTACATAGCGTGTGGTTCCCCTTTGCTATATATAAAACGCTGTACTTTTTTCTTACTGTACTGGCGCTGTTAGCGGCAGCTACCGTCGCTAAAGTAAATATACGTTATGATGCGAAATCTCCCCAATTTGCTATAATTGGGACACGCGTCATATGTGTGTTCTACAGTATATAAGATGAGAATAATAGTGCTCTTCTTTTCATAGGAAATGCAGCCACAGGCAGGCAACTATGACGAGCTCACAGCTCATCATGGTCTGATGATTCTGGTTATCTCTCCAGCCCATGCTATCTGCTCTGGGCTCGTACTGTGAATTGGAGGCATTAAGGCTATACAAGTCTCTCTATCCTAGTGCTGGACCGATCAGCGATTATAACCGATAATCGATCGGTTGCCTCTTTTTTACCGATTATTTTAGCGATTACGAAAGTGGCAATTAATAATAATCGGAACATGAATTTCCTTACCAGTTTGCCAATTAATGTATATTTCTTTTTTGTGTTAACAATGATAGCATCTATTATGAAGGATGGGAGTGCCTGTCTTGAACTAACCTGATTGCCATGGCGGGGCAGCACTATGCAATCTTGAGATTCCCAGAATTAACTATGTCAGCCCAGCTTTAAACAAACAATAATAACTTGATAGCAGGGTCTTAGCCAGGATTTAGAAACTGGGTGCCTGAAATTGACAATTGCAAAATTTTTGGGCGTCCAAATTTTTAAGGGGGACCACAATATACCCAGATTTCAAATATAAACATGTATAAATTTATCAAAATAAGGCATAATATTCTTATTCAATGTCATGGGAATTGTATGGAGATGAAAAATATCAATTATATGCTTTAGATTGACATTTTCAAAAATTCCACACAAAGAAATTGGGTGTCCTGAGGTGTGCTTTTTTAAGAGTTTGGGTGTCCAAAAAGACACCCAGATGCCCTGCTGGCTAAGACCATGTTTGATTATATCTTCATGTTCAGAGCATCAAGTTTGTTTATGGAGGTAGGACAAGTAAACATAGAGAGGGGCTAGTATTTATCCTTAAGGGTTTAATGCTAGATTCTTGTTTTCGTAGGTAGGACAAGTAAACAGTGGGAGGGACAACTATTAACCCTTCATTTAGTGTTAAGTGCAAGTTTCTGGTAGTTTCAAGTCCGGCCAAGCTGAGGACTAGGACTAGAGATGTGAAACATGTTCTACAATTTTCTATGATTTTTTTATTTTTACCTTTTTGTGATTTTTTGTCGTCCGAGGCTTGTGAGGCCATGTAGATAGCAGCAGCTGCAACAGAGATTGGGCTCCTCCTGAAATATACAATATGGTACACATTCATATGTATAGCTGTATCTACATGTACATTTACACACACACACACACATAAATATATATATATATATATATATATATATATATATATATATATATATATATATATAAATATATATATATATATATATATATGTTAACATGATTATCGATCATAATTGTTTCTTTGCTCTTTTTCGGTAATTGGGTACTAGAGGTCTAGGTGCAAAACTAAATGATAGTCTTTGACAATTGCTTGCTATTTGCCCCCACTCTAACTCTACAGCGCTTGCGACTCACAAGTTGCAGAGTATCTATCTCATTTGTGGAGATCAAGATAGCTCAGAATTTGCTTGGAACAATGACATCTTACGATGAGGAATTTAATGCTACTCTGGTGTGGATCATCCATTTATATAGAACGTACGTAATAACAGATAGGAGAGAAGAATTTCCATGTGAGTAAAACTTACCCAGCAACGAGATCCATCTCGACTGCCTTGCGTGCTATGTGAGTGGCAGCCTTTTGTATGGATATATGTAGACCCAGATTGGAGCAGAAGCGAGACTGCAAGAATAAGGCAATTAGGGATAAGTACTGGTAGCCGATATTTAGATAAATAAAAACAAGTGGATATGAAACCAGCCAGTCACACTGAACAGACTGGCTGTGGCAAATCGCCCAAAAGTCGCCTTCTGCGCATATTGGAGCGCAAGTTTTTCTGTAATGTAAAGGATAAGGGAGCCTTCATTGGTCTTTGTCTCCTAGTCAGGTAACAATTAGGCCAGAATCGAGACCCCTGGCATAACCAGGCTTTCACTCAGGGTTCGACTTTAGATTTTGCTGTGTGCCCAGGGCTCAACATATAGCATAGTCCCATCTCCCGGGAGATCTGAATTCCAAAAACAGCCCTGTCAGGCTACCTAAAGTTGGATTCAGGTAGTCCCGCTGGACTACCTGAATCCTGGGGAAGTTCCCCACTAGAATCCAACAAAATGGTAGCGAAAAAAAGAAAAATATAGCATTCCTTAAGCATGCAACCTTAAAAATAGAAGAAAAAAGCATAAGTACCATTACTAACATGAAAAGGGGGAAAAAGAACCTTTTTGCCTTTTTGGAATAAATGGCGGGACTACCCAAAATGCTGGCGGCACTACCTGATTTTGGGCTCAGGTAGCCCCGCCAACCTACCTGGCCCTTCTGGGGACCGTAGAGCCCTGGTGCCCCTATATTTTTTAGACTAGGGGCCCAAAAGAGTATGTAATATAACCAGAAATCCTGTTTTTGACCACTAATTTTTATAAAAAGAACTTTTCGGGCCCCTAGCCTGAAATCTAAGTGTCAGACCCTGATTTCACTAAAGCGCATATAGTAATTGATCTCTCGCTACATATCCATTCTTTTATTCATCTGAGTCAATACCAGGGTCTTAGCTGGGATTTAGAAACTGGGTTCCCAAAATTGACAAATGTAAAGTTTTTGAGCATAAAATATACTCAGATTACAACCATAAGTATGTATTTACTTAAAGAAATAAGACATAATATCCTCATAAGAATTGTACTGAAGCGGTAAATGATCAATTGTATGCATGAAATTGACATTTCAAAAAAATAATGACAGAAAATTGCATTGAAAGGGTTAATATCACAGTTATGGGACAGAACATGCAGTGAATTGAGGTATTGCTTGACTTGATTGCTACCAGGACGTCTCCATACAAAGGCTGTTTGTTATTTATTAGCTAAATTTTCAAAGCTGACAGTGCTACATTAAACAGAATTAGGTCCCTGGGAGGGTATAGTACTGTTTGTCTGGTATGTGGTATGGTATCAACATAGGTGAAGTATTGTACCATACAGGGACTTAGCCAGGACCCGTCCTACCTGTCTTTTGGACAGGTAGTTTCCTAAAAACCTCACGTTTGGACAGGCAAAATTTTCTATTATGATTTATCAATTTTGACTTTCTGAGTGTAATAACCAATAATTTTCCTAACAAACCATCTTCGTGAAGCTCGGCGAGCAGGAAAATAAACAAAAAAGGCCTGTTCCTTTTTTTAGGCTTGCAAAAACAAAAAAAAATCTTCTAGGACATAGCTAAAGTGTAAATTGCCCTTTTTGACACACTAGGCTATTAAATGTAGCTGGTATAAGCATTTGAAGTAGATAAGCAGCTTAATCTGGATGGGCAGATATTTTGAAATTGCTGTGTTGAACAGGCATTTTTGAAATCCTGGCTAAGACCCTGGTACCATATAAGATTTGTTGTACCCATTCTACTTGACTTTATAAAATTGAGGTCTCCACGTGAATTGCTATTCACTCGCAACCTTTATCAAAGATGACAGTGCTAAATTCAAGAAAAAAAATTGATTGCCTGGGAAGGAGGCTTATAAATATGAGAGCTGGAATAAGAAGTAGCTGTAGTGATAGGAATCGGCTTGGATTTTCTTGATCGATTATCGGTTTGTACAGATCGATCATAATCGGTTGCAACACTTTCATCCTAGCAGCACTTATTAGCAATTTTGGAAGCTAAGTAAGTTATATGTCAGACATTTTCAGTTACTGTTTTTGGCAAAAAACCTAGTCAAAATACATCCAGGAAGATGTGTCAAAACACATCCTTTATGCTGTTCATTTATAGTGGTGGGAGTCAGTTGAATTTTCCCAACCGATCATCAGTCAGCTAGGCCAACGGACTATCACCGATTAATCGGTTCATCGCACTTTCATGAGAATGTTTGCTTGTCAAAGCTTAAGTTTAGCATGTTAACACTTATTATAATATTGTACTATTTCAAATTATCTATTCTATCTTGGCATCAAACTTTCTCAAGTGTTTTTGATTTATGCTATGAAGGATTATACATGTAAACAGTGCAGGTTAGATATACTTGTATGTTTTCTTTCTTATTTTTATTCAGTAACTTAGAGACAAATTACCAGTATTCTAATAAATCAAAATACTTTTTACAATATGTATGAAGGCATTAAAAGATGTCTTTAGAAAAATAATGAAAGACACATCATAGAACACATTTCATCCAACTCATATTTCTACATTTAGAAGGAATCTGAAATATCTAGTTTGCTCAGTACCCCAGTTTTTATCAGAGTCAGTAGGTATACTTCTTGGTATGCTATTACTTACTACTTGCATGACCCATACTGGACCTATTACAGTGCTGGCTCTTAGAAGGTATAAACAGGCCAGCAGGTCAGTACGTGAGACAAGCAACTTTCTCTGTGGGATATCTGGCAAGGAACCCTTTGACCTTAGAGGATGTGGGCTGGCTTAATGGGCTATTATACCGACTAACAATTAGGTGTAAAGTCTCCAGCCGATTAATTGGTTACTGTTAACTTGCTGACGACTTTCGACTACAGTCGATCATCGTCCCATCACTATTCATTTAGATTATAATCGATACCAAATTTTGGGATCGATTAATCGAAATCGAAACCCTTTCGATCCATTGATCGATTATAATCGATCATCGGAGTATCATTAATAAGAAGATATCAATATTATTATATTTTGAATTTTCTTTTAGATGTACCAATCCTTACCATGAAGTCTCCAGTGGTAATGAGCTCTACACTGGTTTCCAATGTCTTCAAAATGGACTTGAACACTCGGCCGATTTCCTTCTTTGAGATCTTTGAAACGGCACAAATTTCTGCAAAAAGATAAAAGGTGTGTTTTCATAACTTTTGGAAAGCACTTTTATGTTTAAACAGATAATAAAGAGAAATAAGCTCAGACCCGAACTTAAATTTCATTTGTTAATTCTGGAGGCACATGGGTACTCATCTGAGGGTACTCAGCAAGAGCTTTCTAATGAACACCAACAAGACAGGGTTTAAATGGTTTTCGAAAATCTTTCTGTCCGTGTGCTTTGGACGAAAGTAGCCTCAGCATTGAGCAGGGTCTTAGCCGATATTTGGAAACAGGGTGTCCAAATAGAGGTTTCATAGACTTTTGCGTGTCCAAAGTGTGGTACAAAATACATACTTCTAATAAGATAGACCCTATACCTTTACAGAGTTTGCTTTTTTAGGCCAGATACTGCTTTGTGTGTCTTATAAAAGTGACACTACAGCTTCTACATCTTCTATCTTCTAAGAAAAGTCATCTTCAGCAAATTCTGACATAAAATTTTGGGTGTCCAAACTGTCAAAAAACAGTGTTCTGCGTGTCCAAATGACACGCTGGACGCATTACGGCTAAGCCCCTGGCATTGAGAGTGCTGAGAGTGGCAAATAGCATTAAATGGCATTAAATAATCAGAACTGAAGCCCTCCTTTCCCACATAAACACACTGACAATTATTTCATGAACATTTCAAAAGCATGAAACAGGAAATACCCACATACATGTATGTTATAGTGAGTCATTCTTTCAAGATGAAATAAACATTTGTACCAGCATCTGCCTGCATAACTTTATTATAAAATTAACATCTGCAAGAAACTAGATATGCAGGAAGTTTGTTACAGGCAGTGAAGCAAACAAAAAGAAGCTAAAAATCAAAAACAGAATCCTGTTCATTAAAAATCCTACTGACCTTTAAATGTCCTTGGGACGCCCTCTTGCCGACAGGCTATGTAGAGACAGGCAGAGCTTATGGCATCGTTACTCTTCCCCTTCACCTGCTTGCTGTCGTGGACCTGCTTAAACAGTGTGTTCGCTCGGTCCTGAAATCACACATACTAACGTAAATTATCAGTAATTTGGGACACTTTTTAACAATAACAATTTTTATGGGTTGAGGGTGGCCCATTTATTATGAATATACTGACAAAGCAGAGTAATAGTTGTCACTACTTTGCGATACAGCTACCAGTGATAGATGAAAGGTGGTCCATATTTCCCAACAATTATTTGCAAAATAATCATATACAATGCCATGGGATTTACATTGGGGTGAAGAAAATTCAATTATATGTTAGAAAACGACATTTTAAGAAATTACTCATAAAAAATGTTGGGTGTCCTGAGGGTTGTGGTGTCCATATGACACACAGACACACTGCTGGCTAAGACTATACTGTCTTCAGACTCGACTAGCCCTGCTTATTGAGTAGAAATGATTAGAAGTCAAACTTGTTGTAGTTTGAGCAGAGCTCGTAGATTACAGGGCTACTTACCAACCTGGGCCACACAGAAAAATGCTGGATACAAGGAAAATATTGATAGTTTCCAAAAAAGTCAATAAGTTGTTAATGCAAGGGTTTCGAAAACATAAATTTCTTGAGAACCTTCCTCTTACTTACCACGATCATTCTTGGTAGATTGAGTCTCTCGGACATTTGGCCGATTTCACGGAATGCATTCAGTAAGCCACGCTCCCCACTGCTCAGCTGTGGAGGGAAGAAATTGGAATTAGAGCTGCACTCACATAGTGCAATCACCACCATTTTGACTCATGAGCTCACAGACATGCATTTCTTTCATAAATATTTATAATTCAGCCCAGCAATTACAAAATAAGTACTTACTGATAGAGGATCATAATATCTTGCTTTTTGCAATTCCAACCACGGGATGTGTGGCATGGAACTACGAGAATCATCTGCCTCAAAAATAATGTCATAGAAATGGCCACATTGCCGGCATCAACACTAGAAGGCCAGGGTCTTAGCCAGCAGGGTGTCTGGGTGTCTTTTGGACTCCCTGGTTCATGAAAAATACCTGATTTTAGGTAAACAGACACCCTAGATTTTGGTATGTGATTTTTATAAATACTAATTCCAAGTTTAATTTCTCAAAAGTTCTAACTTCAAAATAATAACAAAGACATATCTTGAGGAATTATGGATATGATTACTTAATTTGTTAATGTACATGATCAGTGTAGTGATTTTTACTTTTTCAATCTGGGATTTTGGACACCCTCACTTCTTGAAATCCCATTCTATAACACTTAACAATACCTACCCTCACCTAATATGACCTTTATTCCTGACCTCAATTGTACTGCTCAGAACCAATGATATAACAGAAGGAACAAAAAATAGTTCCTCCTGTATACATAATTAAATTAGCTGGCCGACTGACCGCCGGTCAGTCCGCCCGTGCACCTCCATAAATAGGCTGAACGATCGCTCCTCCACCTCTTTTTTCTGAGCAAGCGTACTGCTCACTTAGAATTATCGAGTTATGGGTAAACCAAAGGAAAAGCCGAGAAAAGAACGTACCTGTCGTAGCTGTAGTCGGAAGATTCAGCAGGGCGACCCACATGGCACATGTTGGGAGCATCTGGGAGAATTCCACGTGTGTGCGAAGTGCGCCGACTTACGTCCATTCAGAGGGTTTCAGTCGTTCCAGGAGTACTTGGGCGAATGTTGGGCCTCTGATAAGAGCGCTGTCATCCCGGAGAAAGCGGCGAGTGTTGCTGTTGGTAAAAATTCCAATGGCGTGAAGAAGAAAACATCTGAAAATGGCGGGCCGGAAGTGGCTAACCCAGACGAGAACGAGACTGCGCAGCAGGATGCGCGTGGTGTTCAAGATGGCGGAACCCAAGAAGATGGCGAGGGAGTTGATAAACTCCAGAATCTCGACAAGGATGGGGCGCCGGAACCGAAGTTGGTGATCACGCATGAGGAAAGGGCGTCTTCGAATGGTTCGGATCAAGATGGTGACCAGAGCGATGCTGACGAAATCTTCGCGGGCACGAGAGGGAAGAAGGTGTTCCAGATGATCCGGAACTTTGAATCGGAACAGGCGTACCAGTTTGACAGCTTCAAAAGAGAAATTCATCAGGAGCTGAAGGACACCTTGGTAGCCATCAATGAGTCCATCACGAGATTCACCGGAAGTACAGATAAGTCCACTCTTCCTTTATCTGAGGGGGTAGATGTGGGGGAGGATTCGGACAATACTTATATTCATGATAATGATAATTATAGTATTGACAATGATTCCATGTCTGACAGGCCTACTCAGTTTGAGGAAAGAATCAGGAATATAGAGAAACCTAGTACTACTACTAAAGTTGCTGATAAGCAACAAGAGATTGTGGTAGAGAATGGGTCTAAGACAATCAAGTTGGCCTTGAATTTGAACTTAAATGATGAAGGAAGGAGAGAGAAGGAGAAGAAGAAGGAGGAAGACAATTTCGATAGAAATAGTATTCCTCTAAAGAAGGTGGTCCAATCGTGTGTGCCGACATCAGCGTACCGGGGTTTCTTCTGTGACGAGGCTGTTATTGATTTGAAGAAGAAGAAGGAAGATATATCCTCTGCAGCATCCAGTTGGGCAGCTGGGTGTTTTGATGAGAGGGTGCCGGAGAGGAAGAAGTTTCATGAGGGCATGTGGGCATTTATTGCTGCAGCAGACAAGGAGGTTTATGACAAGGCCATGGTGCCAGGAGTGGTGGAGTCTTCGACTGAGGGGACGTCCAAAACATCAATGAGGTTTCCCCGGTTCCCAGTGAGGGATGACGATAGTAGGAAATGGGAGGAACTGGTAAATGAAGTTCTGATGTCCAAGAAAGATAATAATCAACTGCCAAGCGTCCTGGCGTCGAGTGTGAACAAGAACTATCAGTTTGTGGATAAGGATTTCCAGCATCTGGCTATGCAGCCTGAAATTGATCTTTATGTGGAGGAACAGTGCTCTTACGCAGGCAAGAAGGTCCCACAGCTAGAGAAAAATTCGTTAGCATTCAGGACGACTGAAGGCACAAAACTTCAACACCGTATTATTGTGTTTATGAGGGCAGCTTTGGCGTCAATGAAGCAGAATTGCTGTCAAGGGTCTGGACAGGAGGAGAAGGAGAAAGGAGATTTCTTAAACATGGCGATCGTAGCGTTGGAACAAGCCACATGTGATTTACGCACAGTCACGGCTCGACTGCATGCAAACGGGCTAAAGGCGGTCCGAAGACAAGTTTTGGAGAAGACTGAGCTGGGGACGTCAGATAAGGAATTCCTAATTAAGGCGAAGGCGGTACCGGCAAAGGCTCTATTTGCCAACAGGGCTCCAGGGTTCTCGGAGGAACTAAAGAAGGAGGAGCAGTTGAAGGAAGCGAGGGTTGCAGTGAGTAGAGCAGAGAAAAGGAAACGGGAGTCTCAATCCTACTCTCAGAATCAGAAGAAGCCGAGGTTTGATGACTTCAGGAGGGATTCTTCCAGGGGAAGAGACAGGGGGAATTTCTTCAATTCTAGAGACAGGTCCAGGCAGCCCTTTCGGGACTACAATAACAGGCCCAGGGGAGAAAACAAGCCGGCGGCAAGAGGTGGTCGCGGAGGAAATAGAGGCGGCAGATCATGGAATGGTGGGCAAGGTTTTTCCGGTAGGAAAAAGTGACATTGCAAACATGACATACAGTCCAGAAGCTGTAGGCGGCCGCTTAGAACGCTTCTTGGGAATTTGGAAACCTTGGTGTCAGGATCAATGGGCTATCGATGTGCTTCAACAGGGTTATCGCATAGAATTTGCAGAAAAACCCAAGTTCCAGGGGGTTCGTATCACTCCAGTCCCCCGGAATTCCGCAAAGAGAAGAACATTATTACAAGAGGTAGACGAGTTATTAGCAAAATCAGCTATACACGAGGTGACAGAAAATTTTCAAGAAGGGTTCTACTCGACGATATTTTTAGCTCCAAAGAAAAACAACACTTGGCGGCCGATTATAAATCTTCGTCCATTAAACCAATTTATCAAGAAGTCGAAATTCAAGATGACCACGTTGAGACAAGTAATTCAAGAAGTGAGGACCGGAGATTGGATGCTGTCGATAGATTTAAAGGATGCATACTTCCATGTCCCGGTTTGTCGAGAACATTGGAAGTACCTCAGATTTCGTGTGGGAAGTCGAACGTTCGAATTCAGAGTATTGCCCTTCGGGATAACATCAGCGCCGAGGGTGTTTACAAAGATGATGGCTCCGGTGACAGAGAGTATCAGAAGAATGATAGGACTCTACAACTGTGCGTTCCTCGACGACTTCTTGGGGAAGGACCAGGACAGGTCGTATTTGGAATCAAAATCTCGGGCGATGACAGAGTTCATGACCAGGATAGGGCTAATTATAAATTGGGAGAAGTCCGAACTAGAGCCAACACAAGACTTAACGTATATCGGGGCCAGATTTTTGACCAAGATAGGCATCGTGACGATTCCGGAAGATCGAGTCGAGGCAATCATGACGATAGCGGAGAAAATAAGGAAAGCAAGAAGAGTGGTTGTCAGACAGTTTCTGAGGTTCCTAGGACTCCTGAACAGCTGCATATTTCAGGTCGAATGGGGAAGACTACACACCAGGCCATTACAGCTGTATCTTCAGGCATGGTGGAAGCCCAGCAGAGGGAATATCGAAGACACGATTCCAATTTTACCATCAGTGACAGAACACATTCTTTGGTGGGAGCAGGAGAGCAATTTGCGGAAAGGAGTGTCGTTAGATCCACAGGATCCGCAACAGATCTTGGTATCGGATGCGAGCAGGACAGGCTGGGGAGCTTATTTAGAGTCAGGAGGCGAAGTCAACGGGAAATGGTCAGAGATCGAGAAGGAGAGACATATCAACTGGCTGGAGATGAGGGCAATTTTCAATGCGTTAATATATTTCCAGGACACGGTGAAGGGACAAGTGATCAAAGTGAAATGCGACAACACAACAGTGGTAGCTTATATAAACAAGCAGGGAGGAACCCACTCGTCAAGTCTATGTTATCTGGCATGGGAGATGCTAAACTGGTGCCGGCGGCATCAAATAGTGTTGATGGCGGTGTTTATACAGGGGAAGATGAATGTGCTAGCAGACCTGTACTCACGCCAAGGTCTACCGCACGAGTGGTCGCTGTGTCCGGCTGTAGTGAGGGGAATTTTCCAGATATGGGGAACACCGTTCATGGATCTGTTTGCGAATTCGCTCACAAAGAAACTGCCAGTTTACTGTTCCAGGGAAAGGGATCCGGAAGCATTCGCGACGGACAGTCTATCGATCAGTTGGAGGGGCCTGGAGGGGTATGCCTTCCCCCCAGAGCCCTTGATTCGTCAGGTCCTGTTGAAGGTCAAGAAGGAAGGTTGCAGAATAATTCTGATTGCGTCGAACTGGGGAAGGAGGTCTTGGATGTCTCTGTTGGTAGACTTATTGATAGACGTTCCAAGGAGATTGCCCATAAAGGAGAGGCTTCTAAAACATCCAGGTCAACAGAAATACCATCCAAACCCAGAACTCCTAAACTTATTTGCATGGAGGGTAAGCGGAGTGAGCTCAGAAAGAGAGGATTTCGAAAGAAATCTGCTGAACTGGCAACAAGTGACATTAGAGCCACCACATGCAAGACTTACGGATACAAGATTCAAAAGTATATTGATTGGTGTGACAAGGAGCGGATTAAACATCCCAGGAGTACCTCTGTAGCGGACGTTTGCAACTTTTTGACAGAGATGTTTGAAGGGGGTGTGTCAGCACATGCTGTTTCAGGGTACATTTCGGCTCTCAGCAAATGGCATAGAAAAATTCATGGGAAGTATCTGTGTGAGATGGAAGAACTAAAGAATATAAGGAAGGCCACGGCGATTCAGCGTCCTCCGAGGAGAGTGGAGTTTAAAACTTGGAATTTGTCATTGGTCTTACAGAGTCTGACTAGAGAACCATTTGAGCCGATGGTGAGTGCTCAGATGAAGTATGTGTCATACAAAGCGGTGTTTTTAGTGGCAGCGGCAACGGCGAGGAGATGCAGCGAGTTGGGAGCTTTATCAATAGCTCAGGAAGATTTTATACAAAGACCACAACATATAGAAATAAGGTATATTCCAAACTTCATACCCAAGAACGCGAGGGTTAATTATGCGGGGAGAACGGTAGTAATCCCTTCATTTAAGGATATGGCTTCATGTAAGGAAGAGGAGTTGATGTGTCCGGTGAGGGCACTGGGACACTACTTGAAGAGAAGTGCATTATTTAGAAAGGAAGGAGAGAAAAGACTGTTTGTGACATTTGGTGCAGGTGATAGTCAAGGACAAGGGGCGTCGAATAAAACACTGGCAAGATGGATTGTGGACACCATTAAACATGCATATTTGAATGCGGATGAGGAGGATTGTCAGGTGTTAAAGATGAACGCTCACTCGGTCAGGTCAGTGGCCACTACATACGCGATGCTGAAAGGGATAGGTATTCAACATATTCTAGAAGCTGCTGATTGGGCGTCGTCTACTACGTTTATAAATCATTACTTTAAGCCAGGGTCTGGGGAGGGCCAGGCTTTTGCAGCAGCAGTTCTGAGGGCAGTGAGCATGTAGGAATGCTAATTTTCCTGTAATGTGACAGTATGAGGAGACCCAGCCAACTTTCAGTTCCAAAAGGGGGATGTAGAGAGAGATCCAGATTCCCACTCAACGACAGGTTACGGAAGATGAGCCATGAGATGTAAGGATGGTCCAGAAGGAGACTGATGTCCGTTATGGTTGGTTGGAGGGAATATCTAGTATGGGCTTCACAGCATGAACCTCCAAGTGAGTAGACAAATGTACATATTGAATTTGATGTGATAACATTCAGGTTTTGATATAGAATGGGGTAGTTTTCTTTCACTAGTTGTTGGTTAAGATAGTTTCTGAGCAGCTAGGTTAGGATAGCCCGACCCACCATCCCCCATACCACTCCCCTAGGTTAGGATAGTGTGGTTGTGTAGGGAGTTGAGGGTAGGTCAGATGCTGGATATAGGATCTGAGATAGGATACATTGTATGAGCTGGGAGAAAACTTTTCAATACCACCCAAACCTACTGCCTGAATACTGCTTTGTTATTCTGGTCATATTAGGTGAGGGTAGGTATTGTTAAGTGTTATAGAATGCCCAAACCACGGGTGGTTTGCATTCTATTAACATACAATACCTACCCTCACCTAAGTACCCACCCAAAAATACCTCCCCAGTAGGTTTGGAAAGAAGCAGAGTACAAGCTAGAAAAAAGAGGTGGAGGAGCGATCGTTCAGCCTATTTATGGAGGTGCACGGGCGGACTGACCGGCGGTCAGTCGGCCAGCTAATTTAATTATGTATACAGGAGGAACTATTTTTTGTTCCTTCTGTTATATCATTGGTTCTGAGCAGTACAATTGAGGTCAGGAATAAAGGTCATATTAGGTGAGGGTAGGTATTGTATGTTAATAGAATGCAAACCACCCGTGGTTTGGGCAATTTGGACACCCTATTATGAAAATCCTGGCTAAGTCCCTGTAGAAGGCTCATCCATAATAGGTTAGTTAACCATACAGACCAGTGTCATAAAACTATCGCTGATAACATCAGTAAGATCTCAAAATAGTCTACACAGCTTAAAACTTTGAAAAATTTGACAAGCATCAATATACATCATAAACATCAATATATCTGTCAAAACCTGTTTCTGTCACACTTTGTGCAGGGCTAGTTCAACTTCAGGCAGGGCTAGTAGCCGGCCAGGGCTACTAAATTTTTTGACGAATGTGGAACACTGCCATAGCTAAACATTTTTTTAAATACAAACTGGCAGTTTTATTCAAGCAATTTCATCTACTCTGTCTTGGATTATTTCCCTCATTGGTGGCTGTGGCAATGTTATTGCCTGGTGGAGATTGCTCTTAATAGCAGGAAAAGAGTTAAAAGGAACTTGATCTCTAACATTCCTTCAAATTCTTAAAAAATATTTAAATAATTTTTACTTTATCTCCAATAGTAAGACAGGACTACATGAGAAATGAAGGTTTAGAAAATGGCAAGGTTTGAGGCAATATATGAAACACTGGATAAAAGTTAATTACCAATACAATGGAGTATGTACTTACGTTGCGGCGATTTTTATAAATAGGTCGGCCTTTGTCGTCGAAGCTTGCACTTCCAGTGCCTGCGCTTATCATGGTCGAGAGATCTCCCCCGTCCAACAATGGATTCTAAAAATAGAACAAAAACTACCATGGTCAAAAGTAGACGGAAATGAGGAACATGCAAAAATGTATGTGCGATAGTCTTCAAAATTGTTGGTTAACCAAAAGTGCTAGTGTAGAACGCTTGCTTCGTCAGAAAAGGCTTAAGAATCAGGCTCAGACAAGTAATAAAGTTGCCAGTGACCTGGGGCTAGGCTGTGATTTATTCCTGGTATCTTAGTTTCCTCACAATGTTCAACTGGGTTTTCATGTTTTTGCCCTAATCTGGCAAAGAAAGTGATGATTATCTGAATTTCTGAATCCAAAAAAAACTCTACTATCAGAATCAGAGGCACACCCTTGAGCTATTCGGTACTGGGCTAAGTACTGGGTAAGTGAGAAAGGTGCCAGGAACATTGGATTTTTTGCAGCATTTTTTGTTGTTGTAATTGTGCTGTTGTTTTTCAGGTTACCCTAGTTTACAACACCATCCATAACTAATGAGTATTAGGCATGATTCAGCCACACATATAGCAGAAAAAGTGACCATAAAAGAAATTCCAAAGCTTCCACCCTGACACTAGAAATGAATTCTGACCGCAATTACAGTGCTTTGGACACATCACAGTAGCAATTGGCACCTTAAAAGTTTTTCACGATACAATACAATATATCAATATCCTTAACGATATGATACCTTAACAATATTTTTAACGATACTGTCTGCCTCCAAGGTACCTAATTTGTTTGAATTTAAAACACCTTCTAATATGGCTATATATGCCCTGGATCTATGAGATTTTACTGCACTGAAAAGATATACAGAACAGCTCATCCTGTAGTCTAGACTTTAAGGCTGTCATATGTCATATTTTTATGGCATGTTTTTCTTCTGTTACCAGGCACCAGATAGTCTAGTTGGCCATAGTGGTCAACTTAGTTTACACTTATCGCACCAGGGGAGTCACTAGAGGATTCAGTTTGAGTATGACATAGGACTAGGTGGCACCATCTATGTATCATACCCGATTCTACATCACACTGCAGGGGGGTTTCGGATGCTTGTGCCGTGTGCAAAAGAATTTCTTCAATGAAAGCTATTTAGCTCGGCCGTGACCTCGTAAAAATCACCAACTTTCATAGGTCTATTTTCGAGAGTTATTCTGTCAATATGAAATTGAAATTTGCACTACTTGTACATATCAATTAGAAATGTTTATTTTTGTGTTTAGATTTCATGAAAAATATATTCTGATAACACAAATAGAGCAATTTCCAAGGTCCTTTTTTGGTTTTGTTGTGTTTATGCCAGTTGTAGGGACGTAGCGTTCGCTTATTTGGGCGTTCCCATATATGGAAACTGCTCTTAGTATTTGTTTAGGACGTCTGCTACACTGTGGGCAAATTGAACCCCAATGAACCCCATGTTTTGAAAACATGGTATGTTGTATGCTACATGCATAGGTCTGTCCTACTCTACAGCCATGTTCCAACTGCGCTCGGCCCGACGACGCATTCGATAATATGCAATATTTTTGCACACGGCACAAGCATCCGTTACCCCCCCTGATCACACTGCTTGAGTATGACATAGGACTAGGTGGCGCCATCTATGTGCCATACCTGATACTACATCACACTGCTTGAGTATGACATATAGGACTAGGTGGCGCCATCTATGTACCAAACCTGATACTACATCACACTGCTTGAGTATGACATATAGGACTAGGTGGCGCCATCTATATACCATACCTGATACTACATCACACTGCTTGCTAAACACAGAAGGGAAAGTGAACTTTTTAAGGACTAGGAGCCTAGGTAGCCTGCCTCCCAGGCCCTATTTAAATGTCATCCCTTGTGGATAGATGGCACTGCAGTATACTAGGGACTCAGATGAAAACAGGCTATTACCACTAATCTCCCTTGTGTGGCAGTTGTGTGAACTAAATGGCCAACAGTAGGCCACAAGTCCCTATCTAGTATAGGTGCAGGCTTCTATATATAATAAAAGAAAATCATAATAGAGCCTTGTAGCTAGGCTAGGAGCCTAGGCTACTCATCCTGAAGTGTGTAAAGACTGTTGAGACTTACCTCAGCGTGGCCAACACGAGAGGCATCTTTTGTGTTCTTTTCGTTACTGAATGTCCTCCACTCTGAACCGACATCTATCACTCTGAAAAGGAAGAACGTCAGCTCTGTAGCAACCCAACATGGCCAGATCTATGTGTGTTAAGATATTTCTAACCAAAACAACTTTTGAAAAATACTTCTAGGAGAAACATTAATCAGAATTTAACCTACAATTTTCCCTGAAATATTTTGCGGATTCTTGATATATTTCTTAGTATAAGCAATGATTTTCAGAAGGTACTTTTCAAAGGAAACTGTTCCAATGAATGTTTACTCATAATTACAAAGTGCTTGAGTAAACTGGATGTGAGACTGTCAAAAAAAAATCCTGTACAATTTAACTCATTTAAGGATATTTTTGTAAATCTTAAAGATGTTGGACTTTAAACTACATCATTGTAGACAAATAAAATAGATTAAACAAAGCATTCAAACCACATCAATAAGAGGACTCCCACTCTCTCACTGCGAGTCTATACACTATAGAAATAAGGGTGTTAGGGAGCAACTGGGGATCCTTGGTATGGTGGGGACACAGTCACACCAAATACTTCTTAAATAGTGCACATTTGAGTAGAGCTGCACTCATCGCTCACAAACTTGAGTGGCTTGAGTACTGAACTCAGACAAGCAGAGCCTGCGCTGGAGTGGTCAGCTTGTCTATGTAGGGGACAAAAACGTAACACATATTTATCACTATTTAGCGGTCAAGTCTTGTTTACAATCTCCAATGTATACAGCCATCGTTGAGTGTTATAAATACAGATTGTTATACCTTGCCAGCACATTCTATGAGACAACCGTGTCAATGGTAATAAATCTCCATCAGTAAGTATTTATTTCTGAATTGCTGGGATAAATAACGAATATGTATTTTTTAAAACTGTGCATCTGTGAGCTCATTCATGAGTCAAAATGGTGGTGAGCTCATGAGTTGATCTCCCTCCGTGAGTGCAGCTCTATATATGAGAAAACGGGTGCTCACCTATCTCCGACTACCAGTCCACACTCGGGGCAGACCATATCTCCAGCATGGTGATCCTCTATAAGGGGAGCCTCAGGGTGGTCAGGACATGTCACTCCAGATCTGGCAACACAAATACAGGACTCCGTTGAAATACAATCAGAACATGCAGCAGGGATTGACATAGGCCATTGTCCGATAGTCTGAACTGCCATAGACCTATGTGCTGCAGGTTAACCATGTTATGGAATTAGCTGCTGGTGGGTGTGGTGGCAAAATTAAGGGATGAGAGGCAATAAGAGTCTAAGGAAAAACACAGGCTACACTAGGCACAGGGTGAATAGTTCATTTTATAATGGAATGTAGCTCAGCCTGTAGTCTTCAAATCAGCAGCCATATGGTAGCAGCAGGCCGCAATGGTAGCAGACGTAACGTCTTGATACTAGTGTTGGGAATCGGTCCAAATTTCGAGGACCGATCATCAGTCTTTCAGAGTTATCAAAAATATTTGACCAGTTACATAATCATACTATACTACTTCTTACTACTACACCTGACCATCCAATGTTTTTTTAAATCTTAGGGACCAACTTCCCCATTTGTTGTTGTTATTATCACCATTATTTTCATTACTATTATTCTCATTATTACTATTAATAGTTTTCTTTTTCTTCCTCTTATTATCATTATCGTCATCATTATGATTAAATACCATTATTATTATCATTATTAAATCATAATTGTTTTGACTGTCTATTACTTATTGCATGCTATAATGTATTACTTTGAAAATTGGTCATTACCTATTAGGCCTACTTTTCTATAACCTATTACCCCTATACACATTGATACTATTCCGGCTATGTAGCCAAATGCTGAAGCATAGGCTGCATAGCCAGCTTGCCGGTTACGCAGCCCCCGAGGCTGCATAGCCGGTGTTGCGTAAGTTATCGAAACCCATGAGACTGAGTTACCTTTGATAATGCGCATGCGTGGTAGTTCCGGATTCTCACGCGTACAAAACAAAAGTTGTTTCCCATGGAAATGGGTTACTCCAAAATTTATTCGAACCTTGTAGGAACGTTATATTCTGAACGAACACGAATAAAAATATTTTAGTGTAAGTTCAGCCACAGGCTTTCTGATCGTAAATCAAGTTTCATAAAACTGAATATTGAAAACAAGGTTTAAAGAGGCCTTCTGTCTGTATACATGCTTAGTATATACAGATAACAGATTACTCAAAAACATTTTATTGCAATTATACGGCACTGAATGTCGGTTCCAAATGCTCGGGTGCACGGTCACTCATTCATATGGGAGGAGCTAAATTTTCACTTCCGCGCCTGCGCATTATCAAAGATTCCGATAATACACGGGTTCCGATAATTCACGACACACCGGCCAGCCGGCTGCGCAGACACTTCCTTTATTGTTATTACTATATATTTCTTTCATCAACCTTACTGTAAATTTATACCAGTTAGTTTCCAGCATTCCTTAATCATACCAGTATTCGAGTGAATCCTGGTATCCACAGCACATGTCTCATCTTTACATTGTCCCAAATATCTCCTCCACTGGCAGGTGGTTGCCTCTGCCTCTGGTTGAGATCAAGAATCAGCTGCATCATGAGTTCTGGGATGAATGAAACGAGTTAGAGAGAAAATGACAACTCATAACTTCCGCGACGATTACTTCTTGAAATGACCGTTTTGAGGCAAAAAAACATCCAGTCAAAACCACTTTAGAATCGTTGCCATTTGTTTAACTCATCAAAAACACCACCTAATATCCAAATATATCTGATTAACCTCTCTCCATACACAATTTCATAGGAGCGTCGCACTTACCCTCTGCTTGATGAAGCCATTTTTACGTTTATACCACGTGACCAGGGAACGAGGGCTAAAGTATTCAGAAATCTAACCGGTCGAGCTGATTGTCCAACCAACGCTCGCATTATCAAATCGTTTAGCTAAATGATTTACGTCGAAGGGATTCCCTGACAGAAGGAGGTATTTCCCCTAAAGTCCTAAATCTTTGGCACATGTCAACGTGAGGACGGTCTCAGAAATTGAAAGGTCACTAAGACACGTCAAGAAAAAACACAAGATCATTGAAGATGAGACATCGACTTATTTCGATTGTGTCGACCATTTCAGCAGGAGTTGGTGTGGTAGTTGGCGTTGGATATGAACGAAGTCGGACACAAACGAGCTCACTACTGGAGAAATATATCACAATACCGACGGTCGAAGCATCCGCGAATGTCCAGCCCGTTTCAACAACTTTAACTACACCGGCTACGCGAGTATCGGAAATTATGAGGTTCGGTTTCCCTAGTCTGGACAATATAAGATCAATGGACAACTTTGTGTTGTCTTATGACAAGAGAAACCGCACTGCCAACTGGGTTTTTGAACACCTCACGCCGCAAGCAATGAACGTTGATGCCTCGGCCTCTGGGACGGTGGATAGAAATAAATGTAATTTCGTGGAGGACACTTCGATCCACCATTTCTTCAGGTCTTCAAACAGCGACTACAAAAACAGTGGTTACGACAGGGGACACCTTGCAGCGGCCGGGAATCATAGGCTATCACAGAATCATTGCGAACAAACATTTCTTCTCAGCAATATGGCACCTCAGGTGTGAAATGAATAATAATGATAATAATAATATTAATAATAATAATAATGATAATAATAATAATAATAATAATAATATCATTGATAATAAAAATAAGAAGAATATATTGCGCTTGTATTTATAGAAATAATGTTAATAGCAATAATGATAAAAATAATAATAGTACATGTACTTGATATGAGCGATGGTCAAAAAATCTTTTTTTAATTTATTAACACAAACTATGGTTTTAATTAACCAATGGATTAATTACATTTTCCACATGTATGCTCATTTTGTGAAAAATCTAGCGATTTGACCTACTGTTTTTATTCCATTTTTGAGAAGTCTACACTATCACCATTCTTTTGATATGCCGCAGCCCCCGAGAATGATGGGTTGTTTCCATGGCAATGGCCTCCGGATTCCATGATACTGTAAAAAAATGGGAGATTTTGGGGCATTTTGGCATCATCTGTGGATTTTCAAAGCGTTTTCCAGTGATAATTTCAAGGCAATAAATAAATAAATGATGTAAATTAGAATGTTAAGTTGTTGTTTCTTTAAGTGCAAGTTTATTCAATAATATTTGTACTGATTACTACTTGTGATAGGAAGGAAAATAAAAATGATTTAAAAATTTAAAAAAAGTTTATTTAATAATTTAAGGTAAAAAATATCCAATTTTACAGCACAATTTACCCAAAATATACCGGTTCTCGGGCATAAACTATCTATTTTGGGACATTATATATTTGCTTTGGGGTACCATATCTACATAAAAGCTGGAAGAAAGTTCATAGATAACATATGACACAAAATATAGATATCATACTTCTATCAAGAATTAACCATTGGCAGATGCAAAATAGAATTAGTCAGAGACCCCTAGGGGCGTTACTGTTGTGAGAAGGGGTGTGCCCACACTGTACTATATGGTCTCGGTGAACTAATTCAATTTCACACCTAAAGTTGTTATTTTTTTAATCAGAACATTCTCCTCTTTAAAATTAAGCCAAAATAATTGGGGCTCATATTGTGATTTTTTTTCTATGGGCCAAAATAGGTCAGTGTGACAGATCAGGCGCTCTGGTGGTCAGTGTCAGAAACGAGTCTGAGATAAACAAACTGGATCACTTCCAGCTTGGTATTCATACGCCCAACTTCACTTTGTGGGCAATAAACAAAAGCCCAGTCCCTCCCCATTCCAAAAATACTGTATTAGTGGGATAAAGTTGTATATATCTCCATTTATAGGCCTTGATTCTCCCTACCCCCAGTTTTAGTTGGGACTATTCGATGATACTACTCGAAGGGATACATCATTTAGTTCACCGAGACCATAATAATAATAATAACAATGATGATAATAATGATATAATAATAATGATATGATAATAATAATAATAATAATGATAGTAATAATAATGATAATAATAATTTGCGCTGTGTTTGTTTATAGAAATTTGGTTCTGACAATAATGATATAATAATAATAATAATAATAATAATAATAATAGTAATAATAATAGTAATAATAATTTTCAAATTTTACACTTAAGTTTACAAAGTGCCTAGACCACATGTCCTAAGGCTAAGCAGATATCTAGATGTCTTGAACAAATGCATGGGGATAAGTAAAGCTTCATTGTGTGGCAAGAGTTCACAATTCTTAACATGCATGAAGTCAAAGCTGCTTACAGTATTTATTGTTTGATTGTCATCATATCCATTCTGTTGTAGGTTGGCAAAGGCTTTAACCGAGATGCCTGGAATAAACTTGAGAAGTATGTTCGGGCTCTTGCGAGGAAATACAAAAATACATTTGTATGCACAGGGCCACTGTATCTTCCCAGGTAGGTTTAAATAGTATTAAGCGAGAGTTCTTAACTCATTAATGCTTAAGAGTTACTTTTGATTTTTTTGCCTTGGTCTTTGATGCTTTTGACAATAATTTAGAAATTAAGAATGCCTTAAGAAAATATTTGAAGGAAGGTTGTTGTTTATGTTCTGAAATTTCACCAAAATTGTCAGGCTGTTTTTGATCGCAGTGAGTATCAATGGGTTAAAGTATTCAAACTTATACTGGCAACATTAATGTTCTCAGCTCTGGATATTTTAAGTTCACCCAGCAGAAAGGGTAAATATTCAGTTTTTTAATTTTCTTTTTTGTTTTTCTTTATAGCACATACTGCCACACATACTGAAATAAATTTAAAATGTGTTATATTGTAAATATGTAAAATTCTCAAATAACAACACATGGTGCTTTACAGCTTTCAAAACGCTTTTAAGGAAAGATGAGATAACGTTGTATTACTACTATGAATTTGTTTGGGTTAGTGTAATGCCATTGATTTCATATCAAATTATGACTCAAGGCCAAGGGTGTCCAAGAATATAAGTCCTTTATAATGCGACAAATGGTTCACTAACTTTTGTTAGTTCAACTTAGTTGGCACTATTGTATTAGCTTCATGAATTGAGCAGACAAGAACACCCTTAAAATGATGGGTGTTTACATGAGACTGCTGATTGGAACGTTTTTCCTTTTTTTATAAAAATAAGTAATATTTAATGTTTTTTGGTTGCAGGAGAGAGTCAGATGGCAAAAACTATGTCAAGTATGAAGTCATCGGTAAGAACAATGTTGCGGTTCCGACGCACTTCTTCAAAGTGATAGTTTGCGAGGATGAGAACAATCAGCTGGATCTGCTCTCGTTCGTCCTGCCCAATCAGGTACTGCCGGAGAAGGTGGATCTTAAACTCTACCTCATGCCAGTGGAGAGCATTGAGCGCGCTGCCGGAATACTCATGTTCGACAAAATTCCACGGAATCGCTTCAGAAAAATCAACGGCAAAAAGACATAGATAATTCATGGCACAGAGTGAAAACTGCATCATTATATTGATGATAATTCTAAAAATGATAAGTTGTTTCTTAAAATGTATTTTCTGAGTAGAAAAATATGTATAACTTTCAGAAAAATCTTCAGATTAATCAAATGTTTTGCAAGGTATTTTTAATTGTGTAAGGCTGGCCTATCAGGTAATTTAAATAAATGACCTATCAGGTAATATAAATAAATGAAAGGAAATGATTCATTGAATGGTTTTGCACCTTAAATATATTGGAAAACATGGAGGTTATTTTTAAGTATATATTTTTCTACTGATGAATCTGCACGTTTCCTTTATACACCAAGATATACTGTTGAAATATACATCATTATGTACTTTACATCATGTCGCATTCAAATTTGCAGTTTTCAGTGTAATACAGAACACAAAGTATACATGTATTGTGCCAGATTTAAGATATATATTTGTAATTCATGTTACTATATAGGAATATTCTAGCAAACAATTGCCAGGTCTACAGTGATTGCTTACACTGAATATAACCAATTTGTTAATTTGTCTTTAATTATGCCTTTCAAATTGATCAAGTTACTATTGTTATTTATGTGGATAAATGTGTTTGATATTTTGATATATCCGGGCAGTCCACCACTCATCTTTTGAGAATATGGAACTACCGCCCCATTCAGTTCTAGAAAATGATTATTTTTTACCCTGGATGGAATATTTGGTAAATTACAGTGGCATATGGGTCTGATGTTGTTATTTTCATTAGATGCATTTGATGGATCTCTGGTAAAGGAAACCTCTACTATGGGAATGTGCTTAACCCATTAATGCTTAGAGTTTTCCAGAGGTTGTCGTCTGGAATGTTGATACTTTTGACAATATCTTGGTAATTGAGAATGATTTTACAAACTTTTTGAAGGAGAGTTGTAAGTAATGTTTTCAATAACATTTTTCCTTCAAATATTTACCTGGCTATGCTTTTGCAGGCAAAATTTCATCAAAATTGTGAGGCTGCTTTTGGCCACTGCGAGCATTAATGGGTTAAAGAATGGTTGTGGTAAACTAAAGAGAGTGGGTTTTCTACAAAGGAAAGCACATTCATAATGCATCCTAAGTACCACATGTCAAATTAGATATAGAAAGGTATTTATTGCAAAGAGTACACATTTGTACTAGCCATGCTCAATATATAATTTATTTAGTGTCAACTTATTATGCTTAGAATACACCTGGGTATTCACATCTAGATGTTAGTCATGTTACTACTCATTTTTAGGGAATGAAGCATAAATTACAAAATTATGAAATTTTTGAAGGGAGAGTTGCTTGTTGGTTTGCTGATTGGTATTTCACCTTCAAATATTTTCCTAGAGACTTTTCTTAGAGATATGTTACCAAATTAACCCATTTTTTGGGCCACTCTCGACTTGAATAGGTACTTGTTATTAATAAGATGATAGTAATTTATTTTGTGTATACATGTACAGTTGAAACTTTTGCTAATCAAGTCCAGCCTCTCAAAATATTCTTGCCAAACAAGTTTTTATTGTGAGTGAAATGTCATTTTAGTGACATATGCTCCCTGTGTATACATTGTATTTGTACATGCCAAAACAATAAAACAGTTGAACTTATTTTATGTTGTTTTCTTAGTTAGTCAGCTCCCCTATCAACATTATGGATAGATATATGAAAGCTTTATTAGCGTGCATTGATTAACTGTCTCTTTCTAGATAGTTGTAAACAACTTGTAAACTGTGTTGAATTCAAAAATACATATTTTAAGAAAAGTTTTATCTTTTCTCCTAAAGAGTCCTCTATTAAATTTTAGAAATATTGCCTTCATTTTTGGGTACCAAAAATGTGTTTGGAGTATCTAGGTCTTGGACTATACATGTGTTAATACTAAATTTCATTAACTTGACCTTAATTCACATTGAAACGTAGGTTTGTTGCCTATGTATGCTTTATTGTTATGATTACCTTTACATTTGGTAAATATAGTTGTTCAACTCATCTGTATAGTCTGGATACATGACGCCTTCGAAAATAATTTGGGAATGAAGTGTTAAGTTGTGTGCCACAGTGTGTTAAGATGAAAGATTTCCTGAAAATGAGTGATTTGCAAGACAAAGATATCGCTGAACATTATTATTGTATTTATCAGGTGCATCAGGAGTTTACTCAAGAGTGAAAATTGTCACCTGGAAATGTGACGCTTCTTAAATAAACTGTGAATAAAGCGTGTAATTGCCAAGGCGACTTCTATGTTGTGTTGCAGCGTAAACCTCTATGAATAATTTCCAAAAAAGCTTTGTTCTGAAATATATAGATACTATACAGTGAATGGTTTAACTCATTCATTCTCCCAGGACAATTTAACAGAAAACACCAATTTTGAAAATAACTCTAGAATAAAGCATGTTTTACAAACTAAATCTAAGATATTTGCATGTTTTATTGAAATAAATATTTTCCTAAAGTTATTTTAAACTTTTATTAGTCAGACATTCCCAGAACCTGGTATGTATTCAGCCAACGGTGATGAATGGGTTTAAATAAAATGCAAGTAGGGATCATTTTCTGTCATGTTCTCACATACAACAAACACATACTTAATAAAAAATAAATAACTGTTTTATTCCGATTTACACTTGTACAATCAATGTTTAAATTGAGTTTACTGAAATCTACTGTACACTGCCTTAATAGTCCGTGTGTAAAAACATTCCGGATCTTTCCGTTTGGTAGAACCCGGAATGTTTAAAAACGGACAAAAATGTAATGTAAAAAAAAATAGAAGGGGAGCTACGCTCGTCCCTTTGTCTGTTAGTTTCACTGTCAGACAATAGGATGCGCCACTATCATCTTCACAGGCGTCACATATGCAAAATTAACTCTCTAATTATCAAATCATCTCTCTAATGCCTTTTTTAACCCTTCAACTTTGCTAATATAATTAAATGAAATATTTCAGCTCTTTTTTGGCCATTTTAACCCATCCCTTTCCCATTCCTTTGTTTTAGTGCTTCCTGAATATGAAGCCATCATGAATGTTTGTGACATTCATTCCTTTGTCTTACCTGGTTGCTAATGGCAACTAGGTGAGTTGTTCTCACCTGATGTGGCAGGCAGCTTGAACATTTTGACTGCAATCAGAGAGCTTCTATCGTATGGAAGCTCCCTGATGTAATCTAATGATCAAATGCAGACAAGTTCGAGCGTGGTCACGTCGCCGCCTCGACGGTTCACTTGACAAAAAATAGTTTACATCATGATCGGTAGATGTCGCTGCATGAGGGGATCGAATCCGGACTATTTAAACACCGGACTTTTTTGATTTTAAGAGATCCATACTATTTAAGCACGGAATATTAAGGCAGTGTACAGTATTTATACAAAAAAGTCTGAATTCTCCCAACTCAATTGCAATTTAAGACCCTTTCAGGTGACCTATCAATTACAAAGAGATTGCCATGAAACTGAGGTATCTGACCTATTCATGCTTAGAATTTGACATAAAAGTTGTTCTGCAACCTATGGTACTTGCCAAATGACAAGGGAATATTAAGTTAGGCAAATATTTTCAAATATTCATGAATGCTAACAGACTAGTTGATCATCAGGTAATACTTTGGGATCATCTGTTATGATGGAGTACAGATGCTCCCGAAGTCTTGCCTGATGAGCGATTAGTCTGGCCTTTTAGCAATTGCTTTATTAATATAAAGATGACCAATACCAGCTTGGTCCATGACTCCATATAGCTCCTCACTAATAGACTTATATGCATAGTATCACTACATGTATCATCCATAAATAGTAGAAGATAAATCAATACTTTCATAATCAACCAATTCCCTTTTGGCAAGCACACATGGTCTGAAACAAAAGCACATCCACAAATATTGATCACCGGATATGCAACCAGCAGATCTCGCTCAACAGTCTCGGATCTGAATAGGTAGGGTTTAACATCAACAACCCCTTCAGATGGGGCATTGACAACCTGAATCTGACTGGATCAGGTAAGGTTTTGACACCCTCCATGGGTTGGGTCCTTGAAACTCTGGATCAGACAAGATCAGGTAGGGTTGTTATAACATTTTCAGATAGGGCCTTGGATTCTCTAAATCAGGCTAATATGATAGTGTCACCTGATAAACAGTATTAAAACTGATTGTCACGCAGTGCCAAACAAAAATTCTAGTGCTTCAAGGCCAATCGTCTGTGCTCAAGGACTTCAATATTTTGACATCCCCGTATTTCTGCCTGCAGATGTAACCATCATTGTAGAAAGACTGAACTGCTTCTCTATGTCAGGCCCACAACCCAATACTTCCTGTAAAAACAAATAATGAAAAGACTTTTGGTGTAGTTTCACCAGAATGACCAACAACATCATGCGCCTGGTTCCCCATGGAGTGCACACACTCGGTGTTACTTGGTTGCCTGACTCCCATTGGCTGATAGAGAACATGTCCTCTTCAGTTCATAGAGCATCCTTAGGATGTCTTTCATCAAGGCATCCCTGGCACTTGTTCCTGTGCATGACTTAGACTTTACCATACATGGTAGTTGAAGATTTATGAAACCATAAATGCTCTGACTGTTCCTCAGCAGTCTAAATCCTTTGTCACAGCTAATAGAGAACATAAGTCCCCTTCATATAGCATCCTTAGGATGTCTTTCATCAAGGCATCCCTGGCACTTGTTCCTGTGCATGACTTAGACTTTACCATACCTGGTAGTTGGAAGATTTATGAAACCATAAATGCTCTGACTGTTCCTCAGCAGTCTAAATCCTTTGTCACAGCTAATAGAGAACATAAGTCCTCTTCATAGAGCATCCTAAGGATGTCTTTCATCAAGGCATCCATGACACTTGTTCCTGTGCATGACTTAGACTTTACCATACCTGGTAGTTGAAGATTTATGAAACCATAAATGCTCTGACTGTTCCTCAGCAGTCTAAATCCTTTGTCACAGCTAATAGAGAACATAAGTCCTCTTCATAGAGCATCCTTAGGATGTCTTTCATCAAGGCATCCCTGGCACTTGTTCCTGTGCATGGCTTAGACTTAACCATCCCTGGTAGTTGAAGATTTATGAAACCAGATATGCTCTGACTGTTCCTCAGCAGTCTAAATCCTTTATTACAACTGATAGAGAACATAAGTCCTCTTCATAGAGCTAATTAGGATGTTTTTCATCAAGGCATCCCTAGCACTTGTTCCTGTGCATGGCTTAGACTTAACCATCCCTGGTAGTTGAAGATTTATGAAACCGTAAATGCTTTGAAAGTTCCTCAGCAGTCTAAATCCTTTATCACAGCCTCGTCCCACGGTCCATAGATATTACTAAAACAGAAACAACAAAATGGGTTAGGAACAATCTAATAAGAATAATCACACAAAATAATAGGAATCTGATTTATGATAGCAAAATAATGTGAACCAGAGTCAAAATTTATAAGCCAAGTACAATTGACAATAATTTGAGTTTGAAATATTTCCACCAAAATAGACAGTAAAAAAATCAGTGAAATATACCTCTGATATCAAAACAAGATGTATATTTTTGCATTTTTCTAATTGTTGACTTTTCACTTGAGAATGTTAAATAGGTTGATTGAAATCAACTGCTCAATTCAATGTCAAGAAATGTTGTACTGTAAATAAGTAACGAAGGCTAACTTTCACCTCAATCTAAACATGTACATATTAAGGATGTTATAAATAATTTTTTTGCATCCAGTGTGGTTACAAATCAGATGAAACTCAAACATTAATCCATATATATAATGTTTTTGTCATATGTACACATAGGAGACATCTATCCCAGTGCCGAAATAAAAGTAAAAAGAAGCCTTCTCCAATAATTGGAATTCTGAAAGAGAGATTTCTAAAATTAGATATTGATTCCAGTAGATATATACCTCAAAATGGTACATCAATGTAGTTGCCTATTTAATTCCTAAGTAAAGCCTAAATCATGATATTTTGTCTCAATAATATTTTTTCATAACTTGGCTTATTGCGATAAAAACTCTTGGGGTAGTAGTTTCTTGAAGCCCTAGACACCTTGATATTTTGGATCCTGTTAAGTTTAGAACTCACTTTTTGTATGGCTGTAATGATATCAACCAAGCTGGGCAGATGAAGGTTATGAAGATATGCATCATTATGAACAGCACCGCCCCCACTGTGGAGACAGAGGCGGTTGCTATGGCAGCAGAAACTCCGAAAACCGTTGTCATGGTAACTTGGCTACACTTAACATTTACCTGGAATATAGGAAAAAATAGATAAAATATGGTATTAAACCAATGATATTATTGGATGTGACATGATGACCGGAGAAGGATATGGAAGATGTTAGTTTCACTTGTTTACAATAGGAAACCACTAACAATAGTAAAAGCACCAAGTCGCACATGTACGCACAAAATGCAAATAATGGCCTGTTGGGCCAGTAAAATGTCAGCCCATGTGGTCCAACTAGACAAGTATAAATGGAGGTGAAATGTGTTCTAAGTGCAGCAAAGACAGAACCCAAATTAAAAAGACCAAATAAAATAGCCTTGCTATTTTTGGATATAGGAAAAGCAATCACTAGTAAATGGGAGTGGAATTGTCTTAGATAAAAACTGACCATAATATCCTATATGAATTGCATGAAATAATGAATTGCAGTTGCTGATACAGAAGGGGTTCGAGGGGTTGCATGAACCCTAATTTTCAATATAGAATGTTTATTTTCTTGCAAAGACTTGTGGCTTTTCTTTAGCTTTGCTTCATTTCAATAAGGCATGTCTACCTCTCTGTTAAAATGACACCCCCCCCCCCCCCCCCCCAATACAGGACAAACCCTAATACAGAACAAACCCCCTACACAGAAATCCTGCATCCACCATTGAATTGTATGAATCAAGTTGATTGATAAAATAAAATACTATCACTCACAACAAGAAAACTAAGGACGTTTAAGTGTGGATGCTCACCCAGAGAAATTAAACTAGACAACATTTTTAGGTAAAACAAATTCAATCATTTTTGGCAATGTCTTAGCCTGGGCCTCAGGCTGAGTCAGTATAATACTGACGATTCTCCTTCAAACATTTTGCTAGGTGTTTGGTGATTTTCAAAAGTATCATATACTCAAAGAACACTGTTCAAAAGGAACTCTAAGCAAGAATGTTTGATTAAATGCTACAGTACCATACCAAATATTGATAGAGAATAGAGAAAAATGAAACGCATCCTTTGAGAACTGTTATACTTGTACTGCTTACAAAATTGACTTAACTGCACAAAGAATCGTTAACAATATTGTTAAAATATTGTATTATGGAAATACCAATATTGCATCATAACACAAAAGATTTTAAAGGTTCCAATCCCAACTTATGACTTACCTTTAACTTCCTTCTGAATATTGGCCACAATGCAAATACTTCCACAGCAAAAGTAACAGTGGCAAAGGCATGAAATGTGGTCGAGAGTCTCGACGCCAAACACACCGAGGCAAATATGGCAGCATTCAATGACAACGCACTAGAATCTCTGTGAAGAAGAAAAGCAAAATGTCATCTTGATATACGATAACACTGGAATTCCGCATATAGATTCCAAAAATATATGGACTGTTCCTGATTGGGTTATAATTTGCATATCTCTTACAAATATTGTTATTATTGCTATTATTATTATTATCATTATTATTATTATTATTATTATTATTATTATTATTATTATTATTATCATTATTATTATCATTATCATTAATATCATTATCATTAATATCATTATCATTAATATCATTACCATTATTATTATTATCATTATTACTATTATTATTATTATTATTATTATTATTATTATTATTATTATTATTATTATCATTAGTAGTAGTAGTAGTAGTAGTAGTAGTTGTAGTAGTAGTAGTAGTATACTATAGCAGTCATACTTGCACTGTATCATAATCATACTTATATATAGCAAGTCATACTTACACTGCACCTTCGTCATACTTATACTACTTAAAGTCATACTTACACTGCAGCATAGTCATACTTATACTACTTAAAGTCATACTTACACTGCAGCATAGTCATACTTATACTACTTAAAGTCATACTTACACTGCAGCATAGTCATAGTTATATTACTTAAAGTCATACTTACACTGCAGCATAGTCATACTTATACTACTTAAAGTCATACTTACACTGCAGCATAGTCATACTTATACTACTTAAAGTCATACTTACACTGCAGCATAGTCGTACTTATACTACTTAAAGTCATACTTACACTGCAGCATAGTCATACTTATACTACTTAAAGTCATACTTACACTGCAGCATAGTCGTGGAAGAGCAGGTTGGCCAGGAGCATGAATGCTGTCATGGCGTAGATAGTGTCCGTGCTGATCGTATCTGTCAGCGTCATCAGGATCGGTGATAGGCCAAATCCAAAGGCCAGGAAGATAGAGGCAGTTTTTAGATCATCCCATCCTGAAAATATACAAGAGGAGACATAATTTCTACAACAATGTACATGCTTTTAAAGAAACAATGCACTTTCCCAATATGTATTTGTATATACATATTCATGCTCGTTATCTTAATACATTTTGGCATCCCTTGAAAAGTAGGACACCAAAAGACACTCACTTGTTCTATTTCTGTCATGTCCACCATTGATGACATCATACAGCAGGTAACCAATCACAGTCAATGCTGATGACACGGAGAATAACATCTGTGGTGACAAGGCCCCATCATCCATGTAGATAAATACGATCACAAAAAGTAAGACACTGAAACACAAAACAACCCATCAATAGGGATTAGCAACTTAAAATGTACACAGTACGATACAATATTGATATTTCCTGAAATGATACAATATCTAAACAATATCTTTAACGATACTGCCTGCCACTCAAAGAACTAATTTTGTGAAATTTAGCCCTGTCATCTTCAGGATTTTTGATAAACAATAGCAAAATATCCTCGTGTGGAGAGGTCAAGGTGGCAATTAAGTCAAGTTTATAAATATTCTAAATCTTAACGAAGTTAACGATACAATACTCTACTTCTACTTTACTATACTTTCTCCCATTCAATATCGGTATTTGGTATTGAATCCAATACCGGTTCTTATCCCTACCCCGTACCCGTTAACTTATTCATGCTCAAAGTTTCCCATGAAAATAAAATAATAACGAAAAATATAAATTATTTTACCTGCTAATCTGTTGGGTGACAACTCCTGACTCTTTCACAACAGTCCAAAAGTCATAGGTTCTTATATGTACTGAAATACACCAGAAAATACCAGTCAACCAATGAACCTGTTTCATTTTTTTTACCTGGCTTCCCGTGATATTAGATCTAGTGATGGGAACGCGGTCAGTTATTAACCAATTCATGCTTAAAGATCTCCTTGACATGTCTTGTCTTGACCAGTGATACTTTCTAAAACAAAGTTTGAATCAATCATAAATTCATCAAAGAAATTAAGGGAATGGTGCAGTTTAGGTTCTGATCAACATTCCTCCATTAAATATGATTCAGAAAACACTCTGATCGCAAATATATTTCCAAAATTTCCAGGGCAATTTTGGGGGCTACATGTATAAATGGGTTAATGATAAAGTCTTGACAATTGAAATATTAGAATGAATTTAGGATGGGCTTTGTCTTTTGTATAGGAGTAGTAGTGCACGTAGTCTATGTCTGGGGGTAATAGTTCCCCTACTATTTCCATTATATTTTAGATTTCTAGGCTGTTTGTAGAGGGTACTTTTAGACACATTCTGTTGAATCTTGTTCTGCAATGTCTCAATGGTGACTTCTGATCATTCCTTATACCAGATTGACTGCCAATTGAGTTTGGAAAAAATAGGATATAGTTTGAGCCACTCAAACTCCAGATATATATGATGCTGAATAGCCTCTACCTATGTTACAGACATGAACATGTAAAATCCTGTATCATATATTGCCTCTGCTAGGTCTGCTTGAAACTTTCTCCCCTATTAAGTAAATATTAAAAATTAAGTTAGGTTGGCAAACCAAAAATGGCGGCGACGTCTAAAAGATTTCCTCCATAGGCTTTGAGAGTGGTTCCATTTAAGCATTCAACGATGCATTTAAAACAAACTAGGACTGTAAGTAGTAACTAGGGTGCATCGCTCATATCAGAGAGGTCTATTTATAAATAGACTGTCCCTGCTCATATGCTACAGAATTGGGAATTTCAATTTTTTGCCAAGTTGCAGCTAAGTCATGCCCAAGCCACTGTTAACCTTATCATATGCCCCAGATGGAATTCAAACCCGGACAGTGGTGAGAGACAGCTAGCAGTCAAGTTCTAACACTTTAAAAGTGAATATTAATTAGCACACAACAGACATACTGCAGAGTTAGAGTTGATCGCTCAAGCAGGATATAGAGAATTCAGTCTGGTTAGACTAGTTAGTTACTCATTCATTTTTGTTTTGTATTTGTTCTGTTTTGTTTAATTTTAACTTATATACAGAGAAATACATCCCCTTGACCCGCAACCCCATAGGCACACCATGCTAGTACCTAGGGTATGTGCGCCTTGGGTTACGCGATGTAGCCTGGGGAAGTATTGGTCACGTGATTTTTTTCAGAGAGGCTGAGAGTAGTAGACAGGGAGTTGGCAATCCAGAGCCTTATCTCTTTTCGCTGCCTCTATCTAGGTCAGATAAGTTGCCAAGGAGATGGGGTCAGCAGGCAGCCAGGCTGGGGTACACAGGTTATCTATGAGGCAGTTTAAAATCGTAATGTTTTGTATGCCATTAATTTACAATCAATCAATGCTGTATTTTGGTCAGAAGTAAAAAAAAAATGATCATCCAAAGCTTCGCTCGCTTCCTGGCCATGCCAGCGTCTTATTACAAATTTGGAACTTTGTCGTCCATCACATTTATGCCATATTGTGGCTAATTCGTGACTAGCTAGTTGAAAGTGGTGGAGGAAACCGGAGTACCCGGCGAATACCACCACCTAACCCCAAGTCACTGGCAACTTTCTCACATGCCCAGGCCTGGATTCAAACCTAGGCAGTGGTGAGAGACAGCGTGCACTCAGTAGCAGTGGCAAGCCCTAACTTAATTAAAACCAGACAAACGTATACATCACATGATTCATGAATATGGATGGGTCAGCCTACTTTCAGATGAAAACATGTATAATTGTTGACGCATCAATATAAAGTAGGCCTAAATGTAGTGTTTGATAGGAGAAATGCCCCTCCCATTAAAAACAAAATCGAGCGTTTGATTTCTTGAACGCATCCTAAGGCCGATTTCCCCAATTGTCGCCCACCTAAAGTGATGACAATAATGCGCCATAAACATGTACGAATTTAATTTAACGAATACATTGTTTGCTCTTACAATTCTTTTTCATCTCATCTAGGAATGATTCGTCTACGTAGTTGTCTGGTACCCCTTGGTCTTCATATAGAATCTTCCGCCACTTGCCTTCCTTCCTCGAAGTCATTTTTATCGACGGACGGATTCGTTTCATAAATCCGACCTGCACATGTTCTGATAAATATTGACACAACTCGCGGTTTTGCTGTTTCGTGAATGAAACGCAACAATAATTCTAATTGTAGAAAATGACCTTGAATAACAATTATTTCAACTTTTCACTATATTGCACATGTAATATGACGCTGGCATGGCCAGGAAGCGAGCGAAGCTTTGGATGATTTCATTTTATTTTTTTACTTCTGCATTGATTGACCGAACATTAATGGCATACAAATTAATATGACGCTGGCATGGCCAGGAAGCGAGCGAAGCTTTGGATTATTTCATTTTTTTTTTACTTCTGACCAAAATGCAGCATTGATTGACCGTAAATTAATGGCATACAAAACATTACGATTTTAAACTGTCTTAAAATTTATATTTCGCAACTGATTTTGACGAGAATTCAATGGCCAATGGAATGAATTCTGGCGGTTCTATCGATCTAAACCGCATTAAAATTGACCCGCGGACAGGCGAGAGAATCAGTTTTAACTTTGATAAAGTAGCGGCCACGGCGTGGTATGGCCAGGAAGCGAGCCGATTTTAAAGTGAAATCAATGGTCAGTAGAATGAATTCTGGCGGTTCTAAACTGCATTAGAATTGAGCCACGGACGGGCGAGAAATTAAGTTTTAACGTGGATATACATGTAGTAGCGGCCACTTTCATTCACGCATGTGCATTCGTACATTTCATCCAATGGGATGAAATGTAAGTGTTTGGTATTATTGTACTGCACATTACGTCATTGTCGACCAATGAAATAGGTCGTTACTTAACCTACTAAAGAAATCCTCCAGAACGGAAGTCGTCCGCACGTTGAGTGATATTGTTGGACGGTGACAACTTTCTGGGTCCCTGTATGCATTTCTTATAGAGACGTCATATACACTCACGCGCAATTGACTGACTGCGAGGCTTCGCACGTTCATTCATACATTTCATCCAATGGGAGGCGTGTTTGTTTTTGTACTGTACATTATGCATTGTCATACATTTCATCCAATGAAATTGGTCGTTACTTAACCTACTTAAAATACCTCCCACAGCGGAAGTCGGCCGCACGAGGGATGATTGTTGGACCACGACGACTTTCTGGGTCCCTGTATGTATTTCTTAGTGACATCATATACACTCACGCTCTATTGACTTACTGCGAGGCTTCGTGAAAGGCCTGAGGCCTTTCCGAGCTTCGCTCACTATCATGTTGTTGTTTTTCAATTCAAAGGGCAATTACACCATGAATAAAACATAGGCCTTAATAGTTTCTTGGGTATTTTTTCCTTGGATCCAAGTTCCCACAACTGCCAACCTTCATGAAATGATGCTGGAATTGCCAGGAAGCGAGTATGTGAAGCTTTGGATGATTTCATTATTTTTTTTACTAATTCTCACCAAAAGACAGCATTGATTGACCGAAAAGTAATGGCATACAAATTAATATGACTCTGGCATGGCCAGGAAGCGAGCGAAGCTTTGGATGATTTCATTTTTTTGTTACTTCTGCATTGATTGACCGAAAATATATGGCATATAAATTATTATGATTTCAAACTGTCGCAAAATATACATTTCGCAAAACAGATTTCAAAGAGAATTCGATGGCCAGTAGAATGAAGTCTGGCGGTTCTAACGATCTAAACTGCATTAAAATTGACCCACGGACAGGCGAGAAATTTATAGTTTTAACGTGGATGTAGTAGCGGCCACAGCGTGGCATGGCCAGGAAGCGAGCCGATATTAAAGAGAATTCAATGGCCAGTAGAATGAATCTGGCGGTTCTAACGATCTAAACTGCAGTAGAATTGACCCACGGATGGGCGAGAAATTCAGTTTTAACGTGGATATAGCTTAGATTCATCTAAGGATATAGTAGCGGCGGCCACATCGTGGCAGCACCCACAACAATGCACTTTCATTCATGCACGTTCATTCATGCATTTCATCCAATCGAAGGCGTGTTTGTTATTGTACTGTACATTACGTCATTGTCGACCAATGAAATCGGTCGCTACTTAAACTACATTCAAAAAACGGAAATCGGCCGTGCGAGGGATGGGCGCGAGGGACGCTATTGTTGACTGAAGACGACTTTCTGGGTCCCTGTATGTATTTCTTAGTGATGTCATATACACTCACGCTCTATTGCATGACTGCGAGGCTTCGCGAAAGGCCTACGGCCTTTCCGAGCTTCGCTCGCTATTACAATTTCAAACTGTCGCAAAATATACATTTCGCAACCGATTTTAGAGAGAATTCAATGGCCAGTAGAATGAATTCAGGCGGTTCTAACGATTCTTTTGAGTAAAAGAAAATATAAAGAAGAACGATATATTATAATCAGATTAGTTGTGAATGGCAAGAATGAAAGACCATTTATTGTAAAATCTCACATAGGTTTGCACACAAGTAGAAAATGTTTTGGCACTTTTCTCCATATCAAATTATACCAAAACTTACTACAAACATGCCTTTTTATATCAAATATTAACAAATTTACTTGAAATTTGGCATTGATATAGCTAAGGTTATTTCGGAGGGAAAATTGCAGTTTTTCCAATTTTGGCGTTGTTCAAAAGTTATGGAATCTGACATCTGAAAAATGCTCTTTTTTCTAATTTTCAACAAAACATCTGAAAGAAATGGTTTTAAAATCTGAAAGGATCAAAAACTAGAAATAATGTGATACCTATCACTGTATATTGATTTTTCCTCAAAATTTGTGAAATTTGGAGGTCGCTGGGCCAATTTGTAGAAAGGAGCTCCATTAAAAACACTATGGATGTTTTTTTTTTGTTTTTTTGTTGATTTACCCACAAGAATCACACCTTGCTCTGAGGGTACTTTTGTGAAGTGTAATGTTTCCTCATCAGAAGGCATTTCAGGCATTATATACTTTGTATAAGCTAAACTGTCAAAAAAAGCAGCGTTAAACGGAAAACTGAGTCAAAGACATTATTATCAAGCTTTTTTTGCGCGATCTTTTTAACGCATTCCCCGGGATATACTAAACGAATCAGTCCAAAAGGGCGTTACCTAGCGGCTAAATTTTGAACTAAATTATAAATTCCTTCGTGAACTAGTATTTGTATTACTTCAAATAAACCACGAAATTATCTTAAACATGTGTTTCTTGAAACCAGTATGCTCAATTATATAATATTATAAAATAAATTCATAGGAAGTAAAGGTTGTCGGGAAATCGCCTCCATGTTTGTTTCTATTTACATGACGTCATAGAGCTTGACAACAAGAAGCCATCAAGCCAGGGAGGTTAGATATTCTTCTGCCTATAGGACATGAATAAATCCATTCTAGCGTGGATAAATTGTGATTAATGAGAACAAATTTGACGCGAAGTTGTTCAGTGCGAGTGTCATTCTCGTACACAGGGAAATGTGGTTTTAATCGGCCTTCTTATCTTCCAAATAGGTGGTGTTAAAACAATTCATAGATATTGTGAATTGATAAATAAACACCATGCCTCCAAAGAAAAAGAAATCAGGGAAAAAGAAGAAAGGGAAGAAGAGTGGCAAGAAGTCTGCAAATTCACAGCAGCTTCCTGCACAAGAAGGATTAAATGAATTGGGGAAGGAATTTTTCCTCATCCAGATTAGAGATCTAGAAAATAGATTAGCCAGGTAAGTGTTTACATTGTAAATCTATGAAAGATCATTTTTTGTGTCACTGTGATTGTACATGTATGTACATGTACACAGGTCAAGTTGTTAGCTGTCATCCTTGGGCTGGTCCATCAACAAGTGTGTCATTTCGATCATATTCTCTACTTTTTTCTGCTATATTTTCTAGTATTGTGAATATAATATAAATGCTTGATATCTTCTGTGAAATATCTAACATTATAGCGCACTTCTATGAAAATACCTAGTCTTGGAAAACACACTATGTACAGTGAGAAGCTGTTTCTGTGGCTTTAAAGTGGTCCCGGTTCATAGCAGGGAGCCGGGACCAAATCCAGAATGAGGCTCCAGAGCCGGGACCAAATCCAGGCTCAGCAACCACTAGAAAACATGATTTTTGTGTCATTTTGTTTGAACTTTTTATCACTTAAACTCGCTATAATAGCCATTTAGACCCGCCACTGAGCATTGGTGCAGATTTATAGCCTCGCCGTGGGTGTTTGTTGCAAAGCTTCGGCCTTGGCTGCCTCAGCTTTTGCAACAAACACCTACGTCTCGGCTATAAATCTGCACCAAGGCTCAGCAGCGGATCTTAATCCCTATAACAATATCCTGATCCTCCATCACTGTATAACATACTTTTGCACCTCTCTTGGTTTTTGAAAGGAGCTGCCTTCACCTTAATCCCTAATAATCAAGTCCTATCAATATCAGTGCTCACTGTCCCAATGTTGCAAAATATTTCATGTTTAAGACAAACTTGTGTTAATTTTATTCCAATACTGTCATGCAGATTTTTTTAAGAAAACAGGGTTTGATTTGCGGTGTACCCCTAGAGTTTTCAGACAAGGGGCCCAAAATAGTATTATGATAACCAGAAATCCTGTTCTTGACCACTAATTTTTATCAAAAGGTTTTTTGGGGCCCCTAGCCTAAATCTAAGTGTCAGACCCTGGAAAATGAGTCTTGATTTTTACTTGAAAAAAAATCAATAGATATCTCTGAAAGGCTGTGATCATATATAGCATAATATTACCAGATACCCAACAAGTTCAGTTTAAATATATAAATGCATCAATTTGAAATCAAATGTTTGAGTTCATTAACTTCATTTTGAACATTTTGATGACATAAAAATAAATATCATCTTCCAAATCAATGCTTTAAATCTGAATATTTAGAAATGACTATTTTTTCTGAACAGGTACCAGAGGAAGTGCGATGAATTGGAGTTAGCAAATGGACGATTCAAGGAGCAATATGACCAGATGGGAACAGACAAAAAGGAGATTGTCTCCTTCCTCAAAAAGTCCCTGGAGCAAAGAGGTATGTCACGATTTAGAGAAAGATATGTAGGCACTGACGTAAGTACTTGCCTGTTTGCCCCGGCAAGTGAATTTAAATAGGCATTTTAGTTTGCACTTGCCCAAATGGGAAAGAACACTACACATTTCCTATTGTGAAAATGGCACAAATTCCCAGAAATATGCAACACAATTAAAAAGAAATTGGTTTTCTAATCATTAAATTCATGATGAAAAAAAATACATGCCATTCCAGCATATGTTATAACTTATTTGGGGCAAGCCAAAGATTATGTCGGGCAAGTAAAAATCATTAACTGCTTGCCCGGCATGGTGCACATTTATTTCTCTGGTTATACTAATAACTTATTTATTAATTAATTTATTGAAAGAAAATGTCCATTTCAGGAATGGAACACTTATTTGTAAATATCTTGGGGAATGCTTTTGATTGTTATTTTCAGCAATATTCCTTAAAATATTTTTTCAGTAGATGCTCTCATCTGGAACATAGAACATTGCATAGTTTGACCTCCTCTGACCGCTGCCTAGATCACATGATTAGGTTGAAGGATGTATGACTTAATTTTCCCTGTACTGATATATCATACTGCAATGACTCCCAAAAGCATTAAAAATTTACAAAAAATATTCAAAGTAGAACTGTGGGTTTGGATTTGATTAGCTTTTTTCCTTCGAATATTTTCCACAAAGATGCTCTTGTTGCAGATTAATTTTACCAAAGTAGGAAGCTTCTGGCAGCTACAGCCTTGAATGGTTTAATTATTAACAGTTGAAAAATATTGCCTCTTATTAAGTACTACCCATTGGATGATCTACTCAGCAACCAGGATTAGTGATACCTGAATGTCTTGCTGCAGGTGACATGATTGCTGTACATTAGATACACATAATGTCCTGCTGAGTAGTCATTACAGCTTTACCCCATGATATTATACAAATATGCCATGCTAGTGTGGGTATCCTGATGGAATGTCTCCCCTCGGGAGGATTGTTTTCCCGAGGGCGGAGCCCGAGGGAAAACAATCCTCCCGAGGGGAGACATTCCATCAGGATACCAACACTGGCATGGCATATTTGTTTTATTATACCGAACAAACCCCAATTTGGTAAAATATCAAGGAAAACAAAAATGACTGCCGGTAGATCCAGTGAGAACGGTGGACGTTTTGTCGGTGGACATTTCGCCGGTGGACATGACGGAATGGCCAACCTTTCTAAGCCAATCAGGGCTTACAATTTTCACGTGAGGTATAATAAACCTGAATGTCTCGCTGCAGGTGATGAGATTGCTGACCTGAGCGACCGGTTGATTGGTCTTCAGCAGGCAAAGGATGCAGAGAAGGAACAATATGAGTCAGAGTTGCAGCGACTCCGCACAGAATTTCAGGAAACCAAAGACCAGCTCACCTCAGAGAATATGATACTAGGTAAGTCTTTTTGGAAACCTGGCTTAATATTATAGAAAGGGACCTCATCTTTGATCTTTGTAGAGAATACAATTTAAAAGTTTATAAGCAGCATACTTAAAAAGTTCACACTACAAAATTGATGCAGCACCTTTGGAATCTTAGTTCTCTTAATGATCTTGGATAAAAGAACGATTTAGTAGAGCTTTTAACCCTTTTATGCCGAGCTTGCACACTTTCTAAAAGCTGGCCTTTTATTCAGGTGGGAAGCTGGCCTCGCTGGAGGAGTTCAAGGTTCAGAAGGAGGATCTGATGGCAAAGTTTGCCATGATGGAGGAACAGCTGGAGAACCAGAGCAAAGACCACCAGGACGTCATCTACAACCTCGAGAGAAAAGCTGTCGTCGACAAAGACAGGTAAGGCTTGACCAATATCCCCTCCCGACTCACTGATGTCTGGACCTATGATCATAGTCCTCACCAGCCAGGCGTCTGAATGTCATTTGGGCACCCAAACCCTCAAAAATTACCCTTCAAATCACCCAAAGAATGTTTAGAAGTAGGTCCTTAAATGTCAATTTCAAGCATATGATTGACCTCAATACAATTCCCATGATGTTGTATACAGATATTATGCCTTGTTGCAATAAGTAAATACATAATTGTGGTTGTAAGCTGAGTAAACTGTGGTCTCACCTGAAAAATAGGATGCCCAAAATGTCAAAATTGCCTATTTTGGCCACGCAGTTTCAAAATCCATGATGATACCCTATGATGCCTAATTTCAATTTTTAGGAACTAACTCAATTCTTTGAATTTTAAAATGTAAAATTTTGGAGAAATGGTTTATTTCACTCTCAATACTAAGCTTCTCTTGTTTCTTTATATTTTCCCTATCAAAATTTGTTCCAATATCTTTTTTTTTATAGACTCAAGAAAGAGATGGTTATGCGAGTAAACCAAGTAGCTGCCGAGTTTCGAAAAGTCTCCAATAAACAGATGGCAGAAACCACAAAAAGAACGATTCGTGAAAACGTGTCGATAAACGCCCAGCTTGCCAAGATGTCCGACAAAACCATGGAGATGATTCAGGACAACGACGATCTGAAACTGAGGGAGAAAAAACAGCGCCAGCAAGTGGAGATGCTGGAGGCAAATGAAAAGGAGCTGGCCAAGAAAAACCACAGCAATCAAAAGGTCAGATGTCTTCTGCTTGGGGGATACTTTTGAAATTATCTTGGAAATGAATCGTAAGATCAAAAGGTTTTTGAAGGGGAGTTGTAGATTGTGTTGCACTAAAATAAATCCTCTTCAGACAACCTTGGGAAAATTGTTAAGAATGGGCTGGCCAAGAAACAATCAAACAGTAAGATGCCGTCTGATTGTAGGATGCCAGGAGAGCATGTTAACAACGCTGTTTTGTTGTGTTTTCAGGTGACATGTATGTTAACGGAGAAGTGTAAGAACCAGGAGAGCATGTTAACAACGCTGTTTTGTTGTGTTTTTCAGGTGATACGTATGTTAACGGAGAAGTGTAAGAACCAGGAGAGCGTGTTAACAACGCTGTTTTGTTGTGTTTTTCAGGTGATACGTATGTTAACGGAGAAGTGTAAGAACCAGGAGAGCGTGTTAACAACGCTGTTTTGTTGTGTTTTTCAGGTGATACGTATGTTAACGGAGAAGTGTAAGAACCAGGAGAGCGTGTTAACAACGCTGTTTTGTTGTGTTTTTCAGGTGATACGTATGTTAACGGAGAAGTGTAAGAACCAGGAGAGCATGTTAACAACGCTGTTTTGTTGTGTTTTTCAGGTGATACGTATGTTAACGGAGAAGTGTAAGAACCAGGAGAGCGTGTTATCAACGCTGTTTTGTTGTGTTTTTCAGGTGATACGTATGTTAACGGAGAAGTGTAAGAACCAGGAGAGCATGTTAACAACGCTGTTTTGTTGTGTTTTTCAGGTGATACGTATGTTAACGGAGAAGTGTAAGAACCAGGAGAGCGTGTTATCAACGCTGTTTTGTTGTGTTTTTCAGGTGATACGTATGTTAACGGAGAAGTGTAAGAACCAGGAGAGCATGTTAACAACGCTGTTTTGTTGTGTTTTTCAGGTGATACGTATGTTAACGGAGAAGTGTAAGAACCAGGAGAGCATGTTAACAACGCTGTTTTGTTGTGTTTTTCAGGTGATACGTATGTTAACGGAAAAGTGTAAGAACCAGGAGAGTGTGTTAACAAAGCTGTTTTGTTGTGTTTTTCAGGTGATACGTATGTTAACGGAGAAGTGTAAGAACCAGGAGAGCGTGTTAACAAAGCTGTTTTGTTGTGTTTTTCAGGTGATACGTATGTTAACGGAGAAGTGTAAGAACCAGGAGAGCATGTTATCAACGCTGTTTTGTTGTGTTTTCAGGTGATACGTATGTTAACGGAGAAGTGTAAGAACCAGGAGAGCATGTTAACAACGCTGTTTTGTTGTGTTTTCAGGTGATACGTATGTTAACGGAGAAGTGTAAGAACCAGGAGAGCGTGTTAACAAAGCTGTTTTGTTTTGTTTTTCAGGTGATACGTATGTTAACGGAGAAGTGTAAGAACCAGGAGAGCGTGTTAACAAAGCTGTTTTGTTGTGTTTTCAGGTGATACGTATGTTAACGGAGAAGTGTAAGAACCAGGAGAGCATGTTAACAACGCTGTTTTGTTGTGTTTTTCAGGTGATACGTATGTTAACGGAGAAGTGTAAGAACCAGGAGAGCGTGTTAACAAAGCTGTTTTGTTGTGTTTTTCAGGTGATACGTATGTTAACGGAGAAGTGTAAGAACCAGGAGAGCGTGTTAACAAAGCTGTTTTGTTGTGTTTTTCAGGTGATACGTATGTTAACGGAGAAGTGTAAGAACCAGGAGAGCATGTTATCAACGCTGTTTTGTTGTGTTTTCAGGTGATACGTATGTTAACGGAGAAGTGTAAGAACCAGGAGAGCATGTTAACAACGCTGTTTTGTTGTGTTTTCAGGTGATACGTATGTTAACGGAGAAGTGTAAGAACCAGGAGAGCGTGTTAACAAAGCTGTTTTGTTGTTTTTCAGGTGATACGTATGTTAACGGAGAAGTGTAAGAACCAGGAGAGCATGTTAACAAAGCTGTTTTGTTGTGTTTTTCAGGTGATACGTATGTTAACGGAGAAGTGTAAGAACCAGGAGAGCGTGTTAACAGAGATGTGTTTTGTTGTGTTTTCAGGTGATACGTATGTTAACGGAGAAGTGTAAGAACCAGGAGAGCGTGTTAACAAAGCTGTTTTGTTGTTTTTCAGGTGATACGTATGTTAACGGAGAAGTGTAAGAACCAGGAGAGCATGTTAACAAAGCTGTTTTGTTGTGTTTTTCAGGTGATACGTATGTTAACGGAGAAGTGTAAGAACCAGGAGAGCGTGTTAACAGAGATGTGTTTTGTTGTGTTTTTCAGGTGATACGTATGATAACGGAGAAGTGTAAGAACCAGGAGAGTGTGTTAACAACGCTGTTTTGTTGTGTTTTTCAGGTGATACGTATGTTAACGGAGAAGTGTAAGAACCAGGAGAGCATGTTAACAACGCTGTTTTGTTGTGTTTTCAGGTGATACGTATGTTAACGGAGAAGTGTAAGAACCAGGAGAGCGTGTTAACAGAGATGTGTTTTGTTGTGTTTTTCAGGTGATACGTATGTTAACGGAGAAGTGTAAGAACCAGGAGAGCATGCTGGCGGAGTACGAGCTCCGGGACCAGGAGTACCAGGAAGTGGAGGCGGAGGCGGATCTTCTCCGACAGCAAGTGGAGGCCACAAGGTAGGCAAAAAGTCAAACACAATACATCAATTATCCTACTCCTGAGCAGCACCACAGCAAATCACTTTATTATTATTATTATTATTATTATTATTATTATTATTATTATTATTATTATTATTATTATTATTGTTATTAATATTATTATTATTATTATTATCATTATTAGTATTATCATCATTATTATTATTATTATTATTGTCATTATTATTATCATTATTATTATAAATATTATTATCATTATTATTATTATAATCATTATCATTATTATTATTGTTATTGTCGTTATTATTAGTATTATCATCATTATTATTATTATCATTATTAGTATTATCATTATTATTATTGTCATCATCATCAACAATTGCCCTTCTTTTTCTTTTTTGTCTTTCAAATTTTTACGTGCCCTGATCCAATTCGACACACCCTAATGTGTAATGTCCATATGTATGGGTGTGTGATGTGCTTTTTATTTTCTCTTCTACAGGGATGAGCTGCGGGAAATAAATCGTGATAACGAGCGTCTGGAGGAATCCTTACAAAACTCCACGCAAATCACCAAAGCTGAGAGAAAAAACAAACAGAAATTAGAAAAGGTTTTACAAGATGCTGCAGCAGCATTAAAAGCAGCGCTACGAGTAAGCCTTACATTGTTTTTATAATTAAGCCATTCATTCCTGTAAATAGCAACCTAAAACACACTGATAATATCCCATTTTCCAGCAAAGACCTAGTCGGAACCCACCCAATCTTTTGTATGTATGGATTGTCATAATCAACACCTTTCCATGCAGGCAAAACTTTCTTTATCAAAATGTGTTTTGGGTGATTACCAAATCTTTCCCTAACTAACAATCTTTAACCCTTCCAATCTTGAGGCTACTTTCGTCCAAAAATTATATGAGTAGCTCTCTCTCTCTCTCTCTCTCTCTCTCTCTCTCTCTCTCTCTCTCTCTCTCTCTCTCTCTCTCTCTCTCTCTCTCTCTCTCTCTCTCTCTCTCTCTCTCTCTCTCTCTCTCTCTCTCTCTCTCTCTCTCTCTCTCTCTCTCTCTCTCTCTCTCTCTCTCTCTCTCTCTCTCTCTCTCTCTCTCTCTCTCTCTCTCTCTCTCATTATCCTGATTATGCTAATTTTGTTCATGTAGTCGTCTCCTGACGAGGATGAGGAGGAGCAGGAGCGAGTGGAGGCGCGGGACAGCATGCTGGAGCAGCTGCTCATCCTGCTCAACAGCGCGGCGGCCATCGGTCTCGGCCCCTCCCCCAGCGAGCTCGCCCGGGAGGAGCTCAAGAGGTCCAAGAGCGCCAGCGAGGTGCCCGGCGGCCTCCACCACGGCATCAAGAAAGGGTAATTACCTTGATTCATTAATGATTTGTTACCGTGACGACTATGTTACTACCAAGCAAAAGGGGTAATTACCTTGATTCATTAATGATTTGTTACCGTGACGACTATGTTACTACCAAGCAAAAGGGGTAATTACCTTGATTCATTAATGATTTGTTACCGTGACGACTATGTTACTACCAAGCAAAAGGGGTGATTATCTTGATTCATTAACGATTTGTTACCGTGACGTCTATGTTACTACCAAGCAAAAGGGGTAATTACCTTGATTCATTAATGATTTGTTACCGTGACGTCTATGTTACTACCAAGCAAAAGGGGTGATTATCTTGATTCATTAACGATTTGTTACCGTGACGTCTATGTTACTACCAAGCAAAAGGGGTGATTATCTTGACTCATTAACGATTTGTTACCGTGACGTCTATGTTACTACCAAGCAAAAGGGGTAATTACCTTGATTCAGTAATGATTTGTTACCGTGACGTCTATGTTACTACCAAGCAAAAGGGGTGATTACCTTGATTCATTAATGATTTGTTACCGTGACGTCTATGTTACTACCAAGCAAAAGGGGTAATTATCTTGATTCATTAACGATTTGTTACCGTGATGTCTATGTTACTACCAAGCAAAAGGGGTGATTATCTTGATTCATTAACGATTTGTTACAGTGACGTCTATGTTACTACCAAGCAAAAGGGGTGATTATCTTGATTCATTAACGATTTGTTACCGTGACGTCTATGTTACTACCAAGCAAAAGGGGGGATTATCTTGATTCATTAACGATTTGTTACCGTGACGTCTATGTTACTACCAAGCAAAAGGGGTGATTATCTTGATTCATTAACGATTTGTTACAGTGACGTCTATGTTACTACCAAGCAAAAGGGGTGATTATCTTGATTCATTAATGATTTGTTACAGTGACGTCTATGTTACTACCAAGCAAAAGGGGTGATTATCTTGATTCATTAATGATTTGTTACCGTGACGTCTATGTTACTACCAAGCAAAAGGGGTGATTATCTTGATTCATTAACGATTTGTTACCGTGACGTCTATGTTACTATCAAGCAAAAGGGGTCTTGATTCATTAATGATTTTTGCCTCTTAAAACTTTAGGATATGGAGGCTTTTTTTAGGTAGGGTAGGAAAGTAGGAAGCAAACAACTTTTAGGCCTTATTTGAGTCCTGCTTTGTTAAAGTTTCTTTATTACTGCAGAGATATACATACTTACTTATAATTAGAAACTCCCTCGTTACTGCGATCAATCATAATACTGTATAGACCCATTATTTAAGCAGGCCTCACCCTTACTCAAAATGTTACTGGCCTTGTAGAACCACTGGTCCTACAAATTTTTTTTTGACATAATAAGAAAAATTATTGCATGAAATTCACCGACAACATTCATTTTTATTTATTTTATCTTCATTTATTTCAAAAACATTTGGGGACATTCTTGAGGGGAAACTTGTTAACAAGAATGTTCCTAAATGTTTACTGGCCCTGTAGGACCAGTTGAGTTTTTTTTTTACTGGCCCAAGCCATTTTGGGGGATTTTTACTGGCCTGGAGCCAGCGATTCACTGTTAGCGTCGAGCCCTGTTAAGTCAAGATCTTTTTGACAGTTTCCGTTTCCTTTGATTTCAGCTCGATGCCAGTGTCCCCGAGCAGTAAGAGTCCACTGGGGATGTTACCGCACTACCAACTCGGCGATCTGGGCCTCATTCCACGACCTAAAAATACCATTCCATCAAACTTTGAAAAAATGAAGCACCTCTCGCAAACGACGCGGCTGGGCAACTTGAAGAAAGTACTCACTAGATCTGTGGCAGTGCAGACCGTCAGTGCCCCTAAGGTAAGTCTTGACTAGGCTCCCAGTCCCAGATAAGTTACCCTTCTGCTGGTGGCTAATTTTGCCAATACAAAAATGCTGAAAAATGACTGAAACCCTGCCACATGGGTACTCATATGAGAGTACTCAGCGAAAGCTATCCAACGAGTACGAACATGGCAGGGTTTGAAAGGTTTCCAAAAAACTTTGCGTTCTTGTGCTCTGGGTGAAAGTATAGCCTAAGTATTTGAAGGGTTAACCCATTCGTGCCTGGAGATCTAGACTACTGCCATCTGGATCCATGATACTTTTGATGATTATTTTCGAATGAAGTAAAAAGTCATTTAATGTTTGAGAGATACGTGTGGGTGGGTGTGATTAGCATTTCTCCCTCAAATATTTTCCGAAAAATGCTTTGGTCAAACCGTAAAAATATATCACCACAATATTTGAAATATTTTCAGCTACAGGTATGAATCAGTTCTGATAATGTTCAGTGTTGCTTTTCTCAGCTGTTTCATTACTGCTGAATAGTTTCTCAAATTTCGAAATTGACAATTTATTGGCAGTTAATTCAAAGTTTTCACTTTAATATGAATGTGTTGACCAAACTCTAAGTCCACCTCCTCTCTCACATGTTGATGAGTGTACTCAGTATATAAAGCTCCCTTGAAGAATATCACTCCAAAAAATATTATATCTTAGACCATTTTTGTACATCCAATTTCAAAATTCTACCTAAGGGACTTTCTGAAAAATCCACAGATGTGTATGAACAGAAAACAGTAACAACCTAGGACTGCCGGTCATAACCCGTTCTCGGGGTACCAAATATCAATATTGCATGGGTAAAAGTTTTATATCATTTAAGATATCTGTAATCCCCCTACTGCTTAATATATAAACTTGACCTACTGCAAATTCTCTGTAATTTGGGACACTTTTTGATAGTGACATATTTTATGGGTTGAAGGTCGCCCATGTTTTATGGAAGTACTAGGCAGATAAAGCAGAGTAATAATTGTCCATACTTTGTGAAAGTGCTACCGGCGATAGATCATGCGTGGTCCATATTTCCCAATAATTATTTTGCAAAATAATCATAATGGCATAATATCCATATATAATGCCATTGGATTTATATTGGGGTGAAGACAATTCCATTATATCTTAGAAAATGACATTTTAAGAAATTACACATAAAATAGTTTGGGTGTCATGAGGGGCGATAGTGACCCAAAATTCTAGGATGGTCTCAATTTCCGTGAATTTACGGTAACACTTATTTGGGAACCCCTTGGCCATGACAAGTGTTGATGTTTTCTCTTACCTCTCGTTGCAGGCCATGTTTTTCGCTGATCAGCTTCTCAGCCAGGTCCCGGCCGATAAACGCGGGACGCTCATCCAGGCGGGAAAGGATCGCATCTCGCTCGCACCAATCTCCGCCACGAAAAAAGTCCCCAGTAAAGTATTCTAGCCCTCCATCCGGCACTGCTTCTTGAGAACAGCACGCATCCGACACTGCAGTCACCGTTTTTCCATCAAATTTTCTCTCACCGTAAAAATTTTGAAATCGCAAACTCAGAATAAATTTTCATGCATCCTCACACTTTTTGAATGTTGCATTTTTTGCTCACCACTTTTTGAATGGATGGTGTTCTTTCTATCAGCAGAGATATATGTAAGCTAGTTTACTGTATACAGCTTTAATTTGGAGTGCTAAAGATTTTGCTTTAAAGCTCTACTAGAGGGTATTTGTGCTACTTTATATTTGGGCATTCAAGCACTCAAACTAAACCATTTATGAGTAGGATATTCATTTAAAGGATTTTATTTTGGCGCTATCATGGGGAGTGCGAAAATTAAATGCCAGTAAAAAATACCAGTTATACAGTATGTATATCTCTGCTATCAATTATTTATCAGAAATTACGCAGGTACAAACTTTAAGAGAAAATTATCACTTTTTGATGGGTTTATTTTTCCCACTCATATTTTTCCATTTTTGATTTTGTGGTGGGATGCCAAAACCATGAACATTCTCAGTTTTTATCAAAACCTATCAAAGTTTTAGGCAATTGAGGAACCAAACGGTTATTTTCTACCATTCTTGATTATTTCTCTGCCAGTTCCTTATCACTTGAGGACAACGAAAAGTTCATTTTAATCGAAATTTGATAGGAAGTGAGAAAATAATTTTTGACCATACAGTGAAAAGGATAAATTCTTCCGGATTATTTCCTCTTTTTAAAATGAAGTGCACTTTATTTGAAAGTGTGTAATTTATGAGTTTGTAGGAGGAGATAATTTTATTCACCCTCCTCTTGATGATTTTGATTTTATCCCAATTTTAATTTTGCTATACAGGTGAACTTGGATATGACGGACCACTGTAGGACAGATTTTTGCATATGACGGACGATATGCTTGGTCCCAGTCCGATGCATATCAAGTATTCGTCATATGTATACGACGGATTTTGCATATGACGGACCAATTTTCCTGGTCCCATCGAGTCTGTCATATCCAAGTTCACCTGTAATGTGAAAATTATAAGCTGGATTTTTCTGGATTTTATACTAATACATGCAATAACTGGCCGTCTCAAGAGCAAATGAGTTTTACAAAGAAGTGGTAGCCTAAATGTCCAACTTTACTAGTTGAAGGGGACAGCATTACTGAATGAGAGTCAAACCTGTCGGAAACACCACCAGGGGCCTGTTTCAAGAAAATTGGATTATGGGTTAGCTAGCTAATCTTGAAGATCATCAGACTACTGGCTAGCCAGCTTAACCCCTATGCTGCTGGTGGCTAATTTGGTCAATACAAAATGATATGCAAAAACCTGAAAAATGACTGAAACCTTGGCAAATGGGGTACTCATATCAAAGCACTCATCGAGAGCTTTCCAATGAATACCAACATGACAGGGTTTGGCCGAAAGTGGCCTCAGCATTGGAAGGGTTAATTGGGTTTCGCTGAGAATCCTAAGCCAGCAGTTATCCTGATCCCTTGGAGACACACGTCTGAATGGCTAGCTGTTCAAAATAATGTGTAGGCTGCACCAAATCCTTCATAAATAATGATAAATATCAGCGAAACATGAAGCCAGAACATGTGAAGTGAAATTCAAGAGTTTTCCTAAATGCTGGTACCATAAGTGAACGGTTTTCCTATTTTTAAAGCATTAAAACATTAAAAAAGCATTAAGACCTTTCTAGTTTTCACATTTTTAAAGCATTAAAACATTAAAAGCATTAAAAAAGCATTAAGATGGTGAACATTAGTGTTTGCCTGATAGTTTGAACATGAGGAACAGCATTTGTTTCATGCCTCCGTTTTTGATCATCTAATTCAATTTGGCATGTTTAAACAAAAAAACTTTTATGAATGAAATTTACATTACAAAAAGCTGGTCTATCGCTAGTCCAGCCAGCTAGAAAAAAACAGTATAACAAAAGATTATTCACCTGTGTATGGCCCCACCAAAGAGGAAACGCTGCGGGACTGCGAGAGGTGGATGACTGTATGTTAAAGTAGAGCAACATATGTGATTGGTTAATATCTGCCCTTGCTCATTGAAAGGGAAAGCTTAAGTGAAATATACTTATTTAATTAAGATTGTTGAAATTCAAGGGCTATTATACAAAGCAGCCCTAATAATGCTAATAATAGGGCCCAAATGAAAAGAGAAAGATTGCCCAACATAATGTACAAATAATATAATTTTATCAAGATTAACATTTCTATCATTGATCAGGTAGTATATTTACTTAAAGCCTTCAAGAATAACTATTTACCTCAAAGTGTGATGATAAGGAATGTTCACCCTATTGAACTATGCACTGATGAAGGAGCAAATTTGAAAAAAAAGTAAAATAGTTCTATGATCATTTCTGTCATAGATAAAGTAATAGATTTTGTTAATTCCATCATTAACTTGTTGATAAGGGAAGATCTTTTTTCAATATCTATGGTCCAGGAAGTGTCTAAGTGGGACATTGTGTGTCATTCTGCAAATAGAAATGTGGTTTCATCTTTTAACTCTTTTGCTACTGTTGGCCAATTTATTCAAAATAAAATAATGCAAAAAATGTGCAAGATGACAGGAACTCTGGCAAATTGGTACTCATTGGATAGTATTCAGAAAGAGCATTCAAATGAATACCAACATGACAGGGTTAAGATTGTATTTAAACATCTCTGCAGTCTTGTGCCTAGAACAAAAGTAGCCTCAGCATCAAAAGGGTTAAGATTACTTACGTAGTAAAACTATAATTGTTCTTATTACAACGATTTCATACATGGTACAGTCTGCATAATAGTCCAGTAGCAACTATGTGAATATAATTGATAACATGGTTAAGGCCCTGATGTGTTTATTTCTAGGGTTTCTCCAAACGATGCCCAGATACCACGCTGGCTTGGCCTTATTACCAATAATGTTAGATGTTATCAATACATTTGAACAGATTCTATACATTCATATATATATATATATATATATATATATATATATATATATATATATATATATATATATATATATATATATATATATATATATATATATATATATATACATATATATATACTGTAGAACACAAAATTTCCGCGTGTGTTTATATATAGCGTACTTAGCGTGTGGTTCCGCTTCGCTATATATAAAAACGCTGTACTTTTTTATTACTGTCCTGGCGCTGTCAGTGGCGGCTATCTTCGCTAACATAAAGATACGTTATGATGCAAAACTCCCCAATTCGCTATACTTGGGACACGCGTGAATTTCGTGTTCTACAGTATATATACTAGATCTAGTATTTCTTTTACTTAATTCCTTTACCTTTATAAATATTGTGAAGATTTTTGAGGTTTGGTGTCTTCCGTGTGTCTTGTATATTTCAACTGTAAATAATCCAGACTAGAAGTTGTGACTCGATAGGCATTACCTGATCAGGAATAAATACTTATGTACTATGGATCGATTTCCTCATATGTTTTCTCAAGATCAGACTAAAAATATGTTGTAAACTTCAGCTCTCAATACTAATATCTATTTCCATCCTTGTCTTCTAATGGCCTAAGACAAGAATAGTACTTGGTGCCTTTTATGATGTTGTACATATATTCTATTTGCGAGTTGAATTCTATGTATATAGAGAATGATATCTTGGAAAATAAAACATAAGTAGATGCAGGAAGATTGCGCTTCGTCCTTGACTTCAATCACACCGAAAAGTCCCCTAGTTTAATAACTCCACAATATGATAATTGAAGCCGTCAACTCAAATGAGTGAATTTCATTTATTTTTGTTGGGTGCTTTTATCTTTCACGTCATCATATTTTTGGAGAATTAAATATCAATTCATTTATTTTTTCTATTTTATTTTTGTAACTTTGAAATAGCTAAATAGATTAAACACTCAATAAACTTCATAAGCTTAGCCAATCATGAACCTACTAGGTTGCTTGCTGCGGTCCTCCCATACAGTTTAGCTTTCCCAATATATTAGCTGGCTGTTTTGTAATGGACAAGTCACTTTGAACCAAAAATAATTTTTTTATTCTGATGTGACAGCAGTGAAAAATCATGGAAATATTTTTGTAACAATGCACTTCTCTGAGAACTGTTTGACAATTTTTTTTTCTTCCTGATGGGTTGAACCCTTCCAATACCACACATGCATATATGCGTTTGTAGTAACATAGCCTAGAGAACCATGCATGCATATATGCATGCAAGATGATAAAATTCATTCTAAGAAAACTCTAGCTCGCTAATTTAACCTTTATGCTGCTGCTGGCTAATTTGGCCAATACAAAATGATGCAAAAATCCTGCAAAATGACTGAAACCCTGGCACATGGGTACCCTGGCAAACGGGTACTCATCTGAGAGTGCTCAGCGAGAGCTTTCCAATGAATACCAACATGGCAGGGTTTAGATGATTTTCAAAAATATTTGCCTCAGCCTCAGCATTGGAAGGGTTAAAAGACCTGAATACATAGCTTGTAAATCAAGCAATTGGCTGTCAGAATGTTGTGCTTGATTCAAGGTTCATTTTGAATGGTAACATGACTATGGTGGACCAAAATTTTATAAGATTGTCAAACATGAACAAACTGGTACTGGATTTTGACCAATAAATCCCAATACAATGTGGCATCAGACATTTTTGAGGATAATTAAAATTTGGTCTTGAGGGTTAATTCCTTTTCAATTATTTTTGAAAATATACAAAATTTAAAAAGTTAATTTTAAAGGTGTCCAACTAAATGTAAATTCCAATAGCTGGAGTGTCCCCAATGCCCGACTATTACACCAGGTCTCAAAATTAAGCTTTTTTCCAGGGAGCCCAACTGCATCTTCAAAAGCTACCTAAAGGTGTTCTTTATAGAAAACAGTACATCGCTCCTGGCACCCCCTCATTTTGAGCCCTGTACTACACTGATGAAATCATCTTTTGAGAACGATTTCAAATAATTAAATAGGAGAAATACTACTCTTATTCCAAACCACAACTCTTCCTTTAATTTTTGGCAATTTATGCTTCATTTTTTAGTAATTGTTGAAAGCTAATTTGGCCAATACAAAATAATGCAAACATACTGAAAAATCACTGAATCCCTGGCATATGGGTAATCATTTGAGAGTACTCCCTGAGGGCTATCCAATGAATACCAAAATGACGAGGTTTAGATGTTTTTTAAAAATCTTTTCGTTCTTGTGATTTGGACAAAAGTTGCATTTGCATTGGAAGGGTTAATAGTGAGCACCTGAGCAACTAAGGTGAATGGCTCATTATATGTATCAACAATAACTAAAAAAGACCATCTGCTTTAAAGACCATTCATAAAAAAGGACTGGTGTGTTTTCGTTGAAAGCTTGGATTGTAGGACTGGCAAATTAAAAACATGTTTACAAATCGTTCACAAAAGTGACGTCGCATGAACCAATCTGAAACGAGTCAAAACATGTCACCTGCACAGACCGATTTTGGGGCTTTTTTTTTGTCCTGTCAGGCGAGACCACATTGATTTAGCGACTTCTATTTTTAGCAGAGACAAAATTTAAAGCCTTGCACAATAAAAACTCTATTTAACCAGAGATGACCTCTCTAAAGGCCGCGGCGCGTTCTCTCTTGTTATATTTCTAGCAGAGACGAAATTTAAAGCCGAAAATTGTTTTATCTGTTTATGATTGACAGCGCTAGTTCCCTGACACTTTTTGACAAATAAATTAACATCTTAGTCAATCAGACGTCAGGGAACAGTAGTATCAACTTAGGAATTATTGATTTCTAAGTTTAAATGATTCACCAACAAATTGAAGGCAATCAACTTGATGGTTGGTAAACTCACGCTATTTTTGAATCCAACACTTGTTTTAGTCTTGTAGAGTGGATTTTTCATATTTTTCTTTTCACTCTTGAAAAATCACCACACACATTGTATGATTTGCCTGTTCACTTTTTCATGGCAGCAGGGGAGCCTGTTTACAGCTTACAGAACAAGTGACTGGTTCTAGAGGAGTCCTAGACCAAGAAACAAAGCTGTCTTGTATTTCATGTGACAAATGTGTTTAAGTATCACAATTGAAATGGGATGAAGTTAATGATATTATTCAGAATAAATGAATTGTATGGATCTTCACTAAGAGGTACAGTAAATTTACTAACCAATTCTACTAACAAAATTTATCAGAAAATAATATGTGAAAGTTATACCATTACAAAATATCAACTGGGACAAAAATATATATATTTAAATTGGAAATATCAAAATTGAAAATCAGGTGATTAAAGAATTCTCACCATGATGTTCGGTATCACCCAAGATTTTTAAGTTTTTAAGCCTTAGTCCCTTATATAAGAATTCTATGGATACATGATAATTTTTTATTATAATATACAAATATTCATCTTAATGGAAATAGTATTGTTGACATGCCTAGAATTGTATCTTCATAGCAAAGAAAAGCGGTATCTTAATATTTAAAATATTGTATTTTCAGGTGATTTTGCTGCAAGAAAACGGTAGGATGGGATGGTTTTTTGAAAGGTTACTAACGGATGAATATGGATAGAGACCACTATGTACATAACCAGTACTTGTGACATCAACTTATTTTATTTCCAATATTGCATTCAATGTACCTTGACACTTCAAGAAAATAAATTGTATATTGTCTAAATACATATACTACCTTTGTTTTGTGTTGCCATGGAGTGTATCTTGACCCATTTATTTAGCTGTTAATTTTTCTCCACAAACTATTGTTGTTAGGATATCTGATATTTTTGACTAAAACTTAGAAATAAAGAGTGTAATTTTACAAAATACCTAGAGAAGATATGTTGGTAGCATTCTGATTAATATTTCCCTTTCAATTATTTGGTCAACTTTGCTTTAGCCTGAAAAAAGGCATAAACATTGTCAGGCTCATGCTGGTCTGTGCACTTCAAATACAAAGGGTTTAAATCAACCCAACCAAGAAGAAATCTGATCTATAAGGTCGGATTCTCAAGATGACTGACCTAGTTACAAATTGACCTTGGTGCTTAAGGCCTGACCTTGGCGAGATGTGACCTTGATGAGATTTGACCTTGATGGTTTCCTATTGTCTCACCCATGGTCTGACACCTATCTATTTCAAATAATGTTGCTAGCATGTTCTTTGAATGCAATTTCCCCCCCCCCCCCTCCACACTATTCACGACATTTGTTTCTTACACCATCCTTTTGGTGAGGATAAAGATCTTATCACCATCGTCTTTACGCTAACTGGGTGTTTATAAGTCCTGTGATGGTCAAGCCCTGCCTCTGGTCCTCTTCAGGCTACCAGCAGGCTCTATGACCACAACGTCCCTCCCTATCCAAGTAGTATCTATGCTACCTGTGTGCTTTCTTGTCCTTGGATGGTTGAGCCCTGGCACTGGTCCTCTCCAGGCTACCAGCAGGCTCTATGACCACAACATCCCTCCCTATCCAAGTAGTATCTATGCTAGCTGGCTGCTTTCTTGTCCTGGGATGGTCTAGCCCTGCACTGGTCCTCTCCAGGCTACCAGCAGGTTCTATGGCCACATCATCCCTCCCTTTCCAAGTAGTATCTATGCTACCTGGCTGCTTTCTTGTCCTTGGATGGTTGAGCCCTGCCTCTGGTCCTCTTCAGGCTACCAGCAGGTTCTATGACCACATCATCCCTCCCTATCCAAGTAGTATCTATGCTACCTGGCTGCTTTCTTGTCCTTGGATGGTTGAGCCCTGCCTCTGGTCCTCTTCAGGCTACCAGCAGGTTCTATGACCACATCATCCCTCCCTATCCAAGTAGTATCTATGCTACCTGGCTGCTTTCTTGTCCTTGGATGGTTGAGCCCTGCCTCTGGTCCTCTTCAGGCTACCAGCAGGTTCTATGACCACAACGTCCCTCCCTATCCAAGTAGTATCTATGCTACCTGGCTGCTTTCTTGTCCTTGGATGGTTGAGCCCTGCCTCTGGTCCTCTTTAGGCTACCAGCAGGTTCTATGACCACAACGTCCCTCCCTATCCAAGTAGTATCTATGCTACCTGGCTGCTTTCTTGTCCTGGGATGGTTGAGCCCTGCCTCTGGTCCTCTTCAGGCTACCAGCAGGTTCTATGACCACAACGTCCCTCCCTATCCAAGTAGTATCTATGCTACCTGGCTGCTTTCTTGTCCTGGGATGGTTGAGCCCTGCCTCTGGTCCTCTTCAGGCTACCAGCAGGTTCTATGACCACAGCGTCCCTCCCTTTCCAAGTAGTATCTATGCTACCTGGCTGCTTTCTTGTCCTGGGATGGTTGAGCCCTGCCTCTGGTCCTCTTCAGGCTACCAGCAGGTTCTATGGCCACATCATCCCTCCCTATCCAAGTAGTATCTATGCTACCTGGGTGCTTTCTTGTCCTGGGATCGTATAATTCCTCTCAGATCTATTTCAGTCTTTTTGCCCAAGTGTAAAAGCAGCATTTTAAGGGAACTGTCCAGCACTGCATCTAATTGTTCGTTTTCAGCTGCGGAGAAGTGAGTCAGCACATAATTAACTACGTCGTTCTGATTGGTTGGTCGATCAATACCTATGCGCAGCCGTGGAATAACCTGAAAAATTAAAAGAAAATCTGTATGACGACCGAAGATATACCTAATGGCTCATATAATGTATAATGAAAATGTACCCTAAATATTGCTCAAGAACAGATGTACATGTATAACAATCTAAATTTTCACTGATAAAGTTTCATTTCTGTGTGAGTGAAAACTGCTATCATTTGCCGAATTATTGCAAGCAGATGTGATTAAGTAATGGGTAATGATACAAGATAACTTTTACTTACGTCTGTTTTTAATGAACTGATGGCCGACCTTACTCCATTGTGACCCCTGAAACAAAACAAGAAATTATTTTGATGATAATAATAATAATAATAATAATAATAATAATAATAATAATAATAATAATAATAATAATTTAGACTTTTAGGGGGATGTTAACCAAATTCATTTAGATGTAGTTGATGTAAGGATTTGGAGACGCTGAGTAGCTTATTCTCATATTCTGGACAGGCCGAAATTTGGAAATTGCTGTTTTTTAAGACCCTGGATCAAAATGTTGAACCTACCTCGCACTTCCACTCTCTTTCATGCCAAACTTTCCCAGCGGTTTATCTAGCTCATCGTGGAGGAGGTAGACGTTACTGGCGGCTATCCCATGATGCCTGAGCGTCTTTGCGATACTCGATCCGTTGATGTTCATGGGTATTTTGGGCTTCAGCAGCACAAGATCCACCCCTTGGCTTAAAGTCTTACAAGCGACGAAACCCACACAGTTTTTTGAGTCCTTTGTCCACTGCACGTCCAAGTGTTTGGCAAGACGGTTGACTGCCATCATGCCGACGCTGTGCCTCGTTTTGGGGAGGGCGTGATTGCCTAACCCCACAAGCTACAAGAAAAAAAATAATTAACACTTATGCTACTGGTGGCTACTTTAAGGTCAATACAAAATGATGCAAAAATCCTCAATAATCACTGAAACCCTAGCAAATGGGTATTCATCTGATAGTACTCGGTGAGAGCTATCCAATGGATATCAAGATGACAGGGTTTAATCACGACAGTATAAAATACAGTCCAGTTCTTGAGTGTGCATTGAAAATGTATGAACTTGTAATACATCCAAATAAAATTGGTGTCCTGACCCTCCTCTGCTGCAGGCTGAAAGTGATTTAATTGAAAAAATAACATTTTACATTTTTCTCAATAATACTATGAAATTAAAAAAAAGATAAATCAAAGTAGCATTGAGAGGTAGTTAAAAAGGGCTAATTCTTTCTTAAAATATAGTTTGTTTGGTGGTACAATCCCCTACAAGCTGTCAATGAAGTAAATGCTAGATAATGTCCTTAGACTAGTGCTGGACCCACCTTAACCCCACAACATAACCAGTTAACTCCACCTTAACTTGATGGATTTACTAAAATAAACTCACCAAATATTTGGGTGGTTTGGGACCTGACTCCATTCCTGAGGCGTGCCGCACTGTCCCTGTGAATCTAAGGCACAACTTTTTAATGAACGTCATGTTATTGTAGGTGCGTGAATCATACTTTAAAGATAGAAATAGATACGGTGTCGTTTTGCAATATGTTGTGAAATGTGGTTGGAGAGGGGCGCACTCGATTACTTGTATAGTTCTCTGTTATGTTCTTGTCCTATGCTAGACTAGCTTCTTCTTCTTTGATGATAAGATCCTCCTTTATAGGAGCTGTAGTGTTACATATAATACATTACAAATACATTTCAATATCAACTACTAATTCTCGATCACTATTGTGAGAGACTAATGACGTCAACACTCTTACCCGAGACTTCCTGCCGCGACTACTCGCAAGCAGGCGCCATCTGGTGGTGGACTACTACACATACATTTATCAATTATTACAATCTAGCGCCAGTCTCACAATCACTTCATTGACTATCTATTGTTGGCATGTAGTGGCTCAGAGGACTGGCACTAGTCTAGTTCTATGCATACCAATGAACATTCCGGTGCACCGTTCAGAGAATCGCACGCTACCAATCCAGTCTGGTTTCTTGTTTCACTTCATTGCTTTGCCATTTCTAAATCGAAGTGAAAAGTGAAACAAAGAACTGAAAATGGAGATATTTAGACTGACTGTGCCAGTCCCCCACTAAGGTTATACGGCTAAACGCAATTGGGTTAGTCTAGTTCAAACTTCGACCGCCCACAGTGCCAGAGTGTTCCGTCCTTAAGTCGAAACATTGACGACAATCGTTGTTGGAGCCTTAACGGGATTCTCGTTCAGAACTCATATGGGTTATATCCAAGAGTATATCTGAGAGCCTAACGAAATACGAATTCCACCTGTCTTCCAGTCAGTGCTGCCATCCACGATGAGTTCTCCAGGGATTTTAGCAGGGAGGCTTGCGCTTGTAACTGGTAAATTTCGCTATATTGTTCTTTCCAACAAGCCATATATTCCCACAATCGATTATCCAGTGTAACAGTATTAAGGTGGACATCTACAGTGTAGCGGAAGGGCGCTGTCGGCTGTCTTCGGTGGGCCCTTAGCCGGGGGCCCTTAGGTATGGATATCAAAACAAACGATTACACATGATAATGATCACTGGCCACGAACCTCGACCGAACGACTTTCTACTGGCGTGTGGCCTAGAAAACAAAAGGCGGGCGGTCTCGTGATGATATCTATTTCTGGATCAACTCCAACCAGGGTCAATGTGAGCAGAACATGAAAACATCTAAATATTAATAAATATTAATAATGTGCCATGTGTTCGTTTAACACAACTTGGGGGCAACGTATTACCGGAGTACCTGGCAAAAACCACCGCCTAGGCCCAAGTCACTGGAAACCTAAAAAGGAAACTGGGCAGTTGTGAGAGACAGCTAGCAGTCAGTGGCAACGCCTTCGAGTTAGACCACTCGGCCATCAGGGCAGGCCCCGCAATGTGACTGAGATGCTATCTTCGGTTGCGCCGCATTCTAGTTGATCAACGAAAAGCTGTGTGGATGATAAAGAAAACGTTGGAGTATATAATTACCATATTATACGTGGATAAAACGGTCTTGTTTTATTAACTCATTGATTACCTGTTTCATTTATTGACTAGACCACCTACCTCGCTGATAGGTTTTGAAAACATGTTGCCAAGCGCTCTTGTGGTTAACTTTGGTTGTATTGCAAAAGTCAGTGTATAAACAGTCAATTAAGTTGTTTGGCGCTTCCTGTCAGTGTGCATAAATGGTAAGGGTAGTGGGAATGGCCTTGGCCGTCCAGTACATGCACGACAGTTGTTTAGCAAGCAAATATGCTACTTAAGGTTTTTGTGGATAATTTGTATCTCGTAATGCGTGTCTGGAACCAATAGCTACCATCTATTCATTACAGTGGTAGTGGTCATTGGTGTGGATATAAAAGTAAAAACAATGTTCTGCTTTTCAGGAAGTGGAAGTGGTATTGGCCGTGCAGTATGTCAGGTGTTGGCAAAAGAGGGCGCCAGGATTGCAGCAGTAGATGTTAATTCCTCAGGGGCCGCGGAGACAGTGACACATTTGATTGGTCAGTATCCCGTAAGATTCCATGACGTCATTCCTGACACCTGCTAGGAATTAGTGTCTTCCCGGTTATCCCAAGGGGGTTGTCCAAGATGAATCACATTATCGTTGTTTATGCCCAAAACAGAGTACAATTTGTTTTACATCTTTACAAAGAATAACATTTTTGGAATTTTTGAAGACAAACAGTAAAATATAAAATCAATTTCAATTCACCACTCTCCTTCATTTTTAATGTTGTTGTTCTGTTTTTTTTTTCAATCTAATATCTATGTACATGTGTCTGGACCCACTTCGGCATCAGACGTGCTGTAGGGTAGCACGTCGTCCGTAGGACGTTCATAGATTCAGCATGCTGCCACTCGCCAAGTTGGCAATATACTAGGTGTATAGGGAAAAGTGCCAGAACAAAATTCTTCGTAATAACGGTTTATGGCAGCGAGTTTATTGATGAAACTGAGCGGCCAAAAGATCAAGTCATGCGTGCGATTGAAACATTGTCTGAAGCTTATATATGGGAAAATTTTGGGCATATTATCGCGCCCGTGTACTTTTAGCTAATATGTCGAAAAAGGGGAACGACTTTACGGTAATTCCGCGAATAGCGAAACAGCGAAATATGTATAGGACGTACACCTAGGGTATACTATTATACTACGGAGATGCCTCATTCTGAGAATATCGCTAAACTGGCCATAAGTTCTTAAATCATGGTACGTGTGTGTCATGAATTGTTCAATTGATATTGTGCACGTACGTTGGCATACCCGTCAGCATTCAACAATCCAAAATCAGGATATTTCACTTATCAGGCGGTTTACTATACTGCGACGTCTTTTGGTTTCATTTTGTTTAGTTCCAATTCTGGGAGGGGCCAGGTTAGTACTTTTGCTTAAGGAGCGGGCCTTTAGAGTTGGTAATCATGGAAACATATGTTAATAGGATAACTTTAATTTTAGCAGATCACAATTGCTGCATGATAATATACACACAGTTTTCAAAAACACGCAGATAGCTTTGGAACTGAAAATGTCTTCATCAACAACATTTACATTGTGTGATCTTTCCAGACATTGTGTGATCTTTCAAGATCAAATACTTACTATGTTCAGCATATTATGAAATTCTTGGCTCTTGGCTAGAAAATAAATTTATTCTTGAGGAATGGTGGATGATTTTTGAAAGTTGGCAAATCAGTAGCTAATCTGAAGATTTCTGACCAATTTATATAATTCATACCTGTTAACATTCAACCATCCAAAATCAGGAGATTTTATGCGGTTCCAATCCTGTGCATAAATGGTAAGGGTAGTCCAGTACATGCACGACAGTTGTTTAGCAAGCAAATATGCTAAGGTTTTTGTATATCATTTGTATCTCGTAATGCGTGTCTGGAACCAATAGCTATACTACCATCTATTCATTACAGTGGTAGTGGTCATTGGTGTAGATATAAAAGTAAAAACAATGTTCTGGTTTTCAGGAAGTGGAAGTGGAATATAATATCTATGTACATGTGTCTGGATCGCACTGAGAATAAAGAAGGCTCTTTTCCTAAGATAATTCCACTACGTTTCTATAGTTGAGACTAAGACATTGAATATTAGTTCGAGTAACGCTAACTTCGATACATGACCGCTTTATATTATGTGAATTTCAATTAAATCGGTTCAGGCCTTAAACAATGGCTAAACTAAGCATTTCGAGTTGGTCGAACTAACTAAATATTGGCTGCATCATATTTTACTATTTTGCGATATTTTGTTATAGAATGGTTTACAGCGATTTATCGTTTACAGAAATTCATGTTGAATGAATTTCCGTTTAGGGTAAATCATTTTCCGTCAGTAGAAATTATTTTCATTTTACGGAAAATGAATTTCCGTTTTACAGAATATAGTGAATATTTGCATGAATTGCTTGCCATAATCGAGTGTTTTTGTCAAATATTTTCATCTGATAAGAAAATGTGTAAAAAATACAGAGCTTTTCAGTAAGGCATGTTTTGTATCTAGTCAAGTGAAAAGACTGTATCTATCCATATTCACACTTGGGCATTTTCCAGGGGATCATTATTCCTTCTCTACTGATGTGTCATGTCCAACTGCTGTGAAGGATATGATGGGCGAGGTCAAGGACAAATTTCGACAGGTTCCTTGTATCAATGTAAATGCTGCGGGCATAACCAGAGATAAGTTTCTTCTCAAAATGGACGAAAAAAGTTTTGATGACGTCATCAATGTCAACCTGAAGGTGAGAGTAGTATGAATTATTTCCTAATTTTCCCATATCTATATGGTTCGGGTGTCTTTTTTTTACTGAGAGTAAATTTATTGTAACAACTAACGTTAAATGCGTTTGACATTTATAGCTAAATGAAACATTATTGATATACTGAATAAGCTGTCAATTTTGTGAAAGCATAACAGGAGGTGGCAACTGGTGAAATGTCGATGGAACATTAAGATTATAAAACCTTATTTCCAGCAACTTTTCCAAAACCATTGACATACGTAAACAGTGCTTTTCACGTGGCGGCTTCACAGTGCTTTACGGCAGAAAATAATTTGAATACATTTGTATCGTAAAAATGTTGCCCACACTAATTGGCATAAAATGTGCGGTACTTCGAGAGGAGAATGCACTATTAAAAGGAATGTTGGATTTAATGAGTGCGCTAGAATAATTAAGAAAGCGTTTCTCTTCAGAGGCGGATCGGATCTACTTCATTGACCATATTTTGATAAATTGTCAGGACGTAGCCATGATAATATCGGTCAGTGCATGTGCCTTTCCTGATTGCATGTGTGTCATTGATGTGCTTGATGTATTTCTTTGACATGTTGTGCCTAGGTGTTTGTACGACCAGACACTGGCAGACGTCCGGTCGACTGGTGCAGGGAATAAATGTCTGTACTGTAGCCTTAATCTCGTTGTTTTTTCAGGGTACATTTCTTGTTACGCAGGCTGTGGCTCAGGCCATGGTGGAGGCTAAAGTACAGACAGGATCAATTGTTAATATAGCCAGTATTGTTGCCAAGGCAAGTAGTAAAATACTGTGTCCATGTATTTACCTTAAAAATGAGTATTTAATATTATTCTAGTCATTAAATATGGCCATACGATATAATATTTAATGTATAATGTTCACTAGATGAAGTAGAACTATTTTCTAGAAAATGAGGTAAACATACAATTATATTAAAATACTAATGTCCAGTTCAATATCTTAAGTGCCACATGTATAGGGATAATATAAGGCAGGTTAGCAGTGACTTAACAAATGGAAAAATATGAGCATTATATATCAAGTTTACGGAATAACCAGGCCAAACTGTTGATGCTTAACCCATTCGTGACTAAAGCTCCCATTGAAAATGTTTTTGGTGCTATTAAAACAAATTAACCTAAGAACTATAAAGCGAAAATTCACAAAACTATTTGAATTGAGCGTTACACCCCAATAGTCAATTTAATTTTGGAATTTCCTTTTTCGTCACTTTCTCTGCCATATTGCTGCTACGTCGTGACTGGCCAGTTGTAACGGCTTCCTCATAGGTGCTAAAGGCACAGGTTCAAAGTACATCTATTCATTCTTTCCTTGAAGGCCGGCAACATTGGTCAAGCTAATTATGTAGCCTCAAAGTCTGGCTGTGGCTCAGGCTATGTTGGACGCTAAAGTACGTAATTTCGTTTTTCATCACTTTTTCTGCCACATTACGACTACTTCGTAACTGAGCCAGTTGTGACAGCGTCCTCGAACTACATCTGTTCATTCTTTCCCTGAAGGCCGGCAACATTGGTCAAGCTAACTATGCAGCCTCAAAGTCAGGGCTAATTGGAATGACGAAGACAGCGGCCCAGGAGTTAGCCAGGAACGGGATTCGTTGCAATGTAATCCTGCCAGGATTTATACAGACACCAATGACAGATGCAGTGCCAAGCAAGGTCATGGATAAAGTTCTGCGCATGGTCCCCATGAACAGAATTGGTTCCCCAGATGGTAGGGTTTCCTTTGTGTCTAATAATAGTTTTTTTTAAATTTCTGCAAAATGAATGTTTTTTTATTTCTTAACAAAACACACAAAAAACATACTGGTAATCATAACTCACCACAAACTCATCATTTTGTAAGAAATTGGAGGATTATGGATTATGAGACAAAAATCCTAAGATTTATACCCTACATATACGCCTACATTTATACCCTACGTGTCTAATAGTACTTGACCCATTCACGACTGCAGCGCCTCAAAAAAGGCTCGACTACTGTGTACACAGCTTTAATTTGGAGTGCTAAACATTTCGCTTTACAGCCCAACCAGAGAGTATTTGTGCTATTTTAAATTCGAGCGTTCAAAATGTGCTGTCAGTTAAGCAGAAAAGGGAGGAATTCATTCAAACAATGACTAGGATATAAAGGAAACTAGTTGTATAGATACAGTATCATTAGGCAGCCTGCTTTACATCATTCCTTTGAATATGATGACACTAATTAAAGAACGGATTTAGTCAGTTTTAGCCAAAAAGTCGTTTATTTTTGTCAGAATAAATTGAATGTAGGGCGAGTACATATAATATTGTATACCATGTTAATATTGAGGCAGTTTAATTAATGCGTACGACTGATAGCGCACCCCTGGAGCCCGCATTTATTAAACTGCAGGCCATTGTTTGGTCATCCAATCACAATGTTTGTATCGTACAACCCGCTGACATAATAGCTCGTATTCAACATCCTCATGCAAAATTTTTACTGCGCATCAAAGGCAGCTGCCTGCCAAGGGCATTGCTTTATATTTGCAAATTAACACAGTATTCAGAAAGGCAAGTGTAAATTGAGCTAATACGCCTTATTGCCCAGATAATTAGAAATTGAATGATTAGGTGTTGAACATATTTCTTCTTCATGTATCTATTATATCTTTAGAACCTCCAATTAACTTAATGGATCTGCCCATGCTTGGCTGACCACATTGCCTTTGTAGCTTATTTGACTATGTGGAATTCTTGAAATTGGAGAACCGATGTTTCCACGAAATTTCAGACGTCTTGAATAATCAACCATTGGTCAGAGGAATTCTTGACATTTACACTTGTGATGAATAGTTTGGTACCTTCTTCTTAATGAGGGTTTCTTTTACTTGTTTTTCAGAAATAGCTGAGGCTTGTCTGTTTCTTGCCTCTCCTAAGAGTAGTTATATAACAGGAGCAACATTGGAAGTTACAGGTAGGAATAACACACATTTAGCACCCCTAAGAGATCCGGATACATAGATGATATCTCTATTACTAAAACATATTTTTCATTTAACCCTTATGCTGCTGGTGGCTAATTTGGCCAATACAAAATGATGCAAAAAACACACTGGAAAATGACTGAAATCCTGGCACATGTGTACTCTCACAGTCTCGTCTGAAAGTACTTGGTGAGAGCTATCAAATGAATACCAAGATGACAGGGTTTAAATGTTCTTCAAAATGTTGCGTCTTTGTGCTTTGGACGAAAGTAGCCTCAGCATTGGAAGGGTTTAAAGAAATGTTAATACGATGTCAACTTTCAATTCGCTCACTTATACATCGACAACTCTTTGCTAATTTATTTTTATTATTTGACTATATGGACTATAAACATGTGTCCACTGACTACTCTTTAAAGCACTTTTGAACATTAAAGGTGGAAGGGGCACTATATCAAATATCAATTATTATTATTATTATTATTATTAATATTTATTATCATTATTATTATTATTAATTTACCTATAGTAAAGCAGTCTTATCATACACAAGGAGAAATGTAATAAACAATACCCTAAGTTTCAATCTATTTTTCATTTTTCCAGGTGGTCTACACATGTGAACAGTTACCATGACAACCAGCAATTAATTCTCCTGTGATTCTGCATTCTAGACATGTGGGCGTAAGACATATAGTTAAACCTGCCATGGGCGCCCACACAGAGGATTTGAAAGTCTTACACCGCCTTGGGTCTTTACTAACATTTAAAATATAACATGTAATGTATTTTTCTTGTCTGTTGGATTTTGGGTTTAGTCTTTATGTATATATATATATATATATATATATATATATATATATATATATATATATACTAGTATATATATATATATATATATATATATATATATATATATATATATATATATATATATATATATATATATATATATATATATATATATATGTATATATATATATATGTATATATATATATATATATGTATATATATATATATATATATATATATATATATATATATATATATGTATGTATGTATGTATGTATTTATATATATATATATATATATATATATATATATATATATATATATATATATATATATATATATATATATATATATATATATATCAACAAAAGAAAATCACTGATCAGTGTAGACTAGGCATTAGGGCATATCATAAACTAGCCCAATACAAAACGAAACCCTTACTGGGAACCACTAAAGGCAGCATATCCTATATATCAATAATTGTGATTCCTTCCAAATCCATACTCCGACCCACATGACTGTTGGCACTTCCAAAAACAGTCCAGCTGTATGTAATTGTAATAAGTGATAACCTGTGATTTGATATGCATATTATATACAAAGGTTATTTCTACTCATATATATTTATATACTTTGATAATCATAACATTAATAAATCTGTTGAACAATTGATTGTGGTTGTATGTCTTTTTAATTGTGCATCTGTATCTTGCAAACCATGCAAGGGGTTTACAGATTTTGTATATTGTAGAATTGATGATTTGAGCTGGGGATTGATGTTCCTGATTTCCCCCGAGTGGATGAGATTAGGATAAATGCAGTAATTTAAACTCCCTATATTGTATCTTGGGTCAATAGAGGTACCGATTACATATTGAAATGAACTGCTAGTATGTCAAAGAATTAATCTTCTCAATTACGTCCTGTATTAATGATAACAATAATATAATAATAATAATAATAATAATAGTAATAATATTAATTATAATAATAATGATAACAATAATAATAATAATAATAATATTAATAATAATGACAATATTAATAACAATAATATAATAATAATAATAATAATAATTGATATTTGATGTAGCGCACTTTCCACCTATAATGTTCAAAAGCACTTTAAAGAAAAGTCAGTGGACAGATATTCATGGTCCATATGGTCGAATAAACTTTCGAAATAGCAATGTTTTCGGCCATTTCCTGAAGTTTTGCACACTGTCAGCAGCCATGATGTTGTCAGGGAGCTCATTCAAAATGCGTGGTGCATAGGCAAAGAAAGACGATCTCTTGCGGCTTTTTTTTTATTACAGCAAAAACAGGAACTCAAACGGTATTGAGGGAGTTGACCTTTATATGCGGCAAGATAAGCAGTGAAACACTGATATAGTACAAAGTACATGTCTATTGCTCATTGAAATAAGATGCGATATATGTCATATTGTTACCAGTACCTTACAAATACTGTTTTGTAAATATACCAATGTGCAATAATGTCACTTAGATAATTGAACAGCATAGCCGTGATGCTCAGCGAGCAGGAAAAAATTAAAAAGAAGATAAGCAGTACACAGCAAAACCTGTGGAATGATTTTCAGACTGATAAGAAATACATCTTATAGTACTCGGGGTTGTTTGAGGAGGAAAGCATTCATTCATAAATTCTAGAGAAGTAAGGCTAGGGAAATATAACCGCTCTACAGAACGCATGGCAGTAGTTATGCATCAATGAAAACAATCTCTGCAAAGGGATGCCCTAGCACCGGTTTCCTCCTTTTGAGGCACACTTTTTGGGTGGTAAGGCCTGCCCATAAGAGCAAATCCTTGTGCCACTCTTCTATTAAGAATGAATGAATGAATGAGGGCCCAAAGGTACACCAGCACACCAAGGCCATCATCTAGCAAATCAAAACTGTTGAAGAACAATGACAAAGTGAAAATTACAGTATGCGAATGATGAAAGAGAGTATTAGCAAATGACTTAGACACAAAGAAGACCAAGGGATCCTTCAGACTATTGGCAGGTATCCATAGAAACAGCCTTACATCCCACTTCTTTTATAAGGTGAGCAGGACACCAGTGTAGGGCTGTGTGGGAGGTGCCAACTCCTATTGAAGGGCAAACTACTGATTACTAGTATTTAAATGTGTAAGACATTTTGCAGACATTTCAAACTTGTGAAAACTTAGACAAACACAAAAGGAGTAGGCTTGTGCAGAGCTACACACAAAACTAAAAGATAACTTTTATATGTATGTATGTATGTTAATTGACTATGATTCTCGCTATAAAAGAATCATACAGAATACAACTAATAATAGTAAATGATACAAACAATGTGATAGATGATGAGTACGTAGGTGTATATATTGCCAAAGCAGATAAACTGGTGATACATACAGGTAACATTCTGAAGATAACTCGGAAACGTGAAATGAAGGTAAACAATAAGTAAAATTAAAAGGTTAAGTAACAAAGAAAAACTAAATTAGTCAACCTACTCGGAAAGCTTAAGAAACGAGCGCATTTTGAATTAATGAATAGTCCTTTGGGCACAACTTTATAGACTATATAGCAATTAAATCCATACAAATAACATAGCAATGAGTATGAAACCAACAACAATTAACAGTTGATTAAAAACGTTTTTTATCAGCCAGCCTTTGTAAATGTTAGAAAATATATAAATATTAATTTGCAGTCAAACAAGAGAGTGGCTTGAAATTTTCCCCAGTCATTTTTTCTAGATACTGCAATTAATGCAGAAATAGGCTAGACCTTGAACCTATGAGCTCTGCTGGCAAGGTTTGTAATTAGTAAGTGGTGAAATATATGGCAACACCATTAGCAAACGTATGACACTTTTGGTCCTTAGGTACGTTTCTCATTACGGATGGCAGCACTGCTTTTCTAGATAATTTGAGAAGGCTTCAGCCAGTTAAGATGCTGACTGGCATTGGTAACATAAGGTGGCTATGGCCACGTCCGGTCCCAAAATAAAAATGCCAATGGTTCCCAATCAGTGCAATCTATGGCCATCTTCAAAAAGCATTCAGATCAATCTACCTCTCTGAGAGCTGTCCTCCTTTATATATATATATATATATATATATATATATATATATATATATATATATATATATATAGTTTATTGACTGTAGAATTACTACAATAATACATGCATATATGTGTGTATATGTGTATTTACCTCCTTCCAAGGGTGATCGCAGTTTACATCATTTTGGTTGATTCAAATGTCCAGACCTCTATCAAAATCAATCATCTTATTATTACTCTTATGTGAGAGTGTTGCTTACTTGCTGCTCAGTGGTCGCCTTAAGCCAAGTTTACCACAGATATGATTACATTTAGGATGCTGCTTTTCCCAGAAAGCCTGAAATCCCCGTTTGCCAAGGTTTCCACTTCCAAAGCAATGAAGAGTTGTAGAATGGATCTGTGGGTCAGTAAGAATTATTGGACCACCTGCCTTTGGTACCCATCCCTGCAAATCGACAACCATTAAGATACCACCTGACTCTTGATAGGTGAAGTGAGTGAAAGCTGTAGCCATTCCATCTTCAAGTTGAACATCCCTAGAAAAAGGACAGAGGCAAATACATAAAACTCAACTGTAAAATCTGCAAAATCTCAATTGTTCATATCGATTAATCAATAATGCTGATTTTTTTATGGAAATGTTAAATTCATCCATCTGCCCGGTATGAACAGTTTTTTTTATTGTTTATTGTTTTAATCAAACTTAAACCCATTATTATAATTAGTAGTACGTTTATTTGCTGTAATTCATATATTACAAAATCGCACAACTTCATATCAAATTACAAAATACAAAACAAAGTGTGAACATAAATATCAAGATAAGTGTGCTTGATGTGGGATGAACTCCTCGCACAGTAACACGACAGAGGGCCATAAGGCAATAATAGAGATAACATTAAAGTTAGCATAACACAAAATTACCATATAATGGCAAAAAAACAGAAAATACTCGGAGTGAGCGTATATATAGATATCAAGTTACCATCTACAGTCTAAAGCAAGCAAATACAAAGGGTTAGTTAAACAACTTCGCTTCCAAACGTATGTGTGACTCCATTTATGAGGTAAAGTAGATTACTTCTTGATACTTATTAAATTGCTCATTAGATAAATGATATAAGGACGGAAGGCATTGGTTTTAAGGTCGCTTTCAACCGCTTTGGTCATATTGCTACAACATGGAAACCGAGAACTATGAATAAATTCCATTCTCTTTACAATTAGCTCTAAGGGGTCTTTCTGTTGCAGGAGGACCATAGACAGCCCTCCAGGCATTCAACAAGGATCCAATTATGTTCCATTTAAATACTGGTTACAGAGAAAAGAGATGGCCAAATAATTCTTTGATTCCTTAAACAATTGCAAATCAACAGACTAACCTGAAGTTGAGGTTGTTCGTGAGCTTGATAAAATCCCCATCAATATATGGCTCGACATTTAGAACATCGATTACTTGGTTGGATGGTGACAGAATCTGGATGTGCACAACAGGAAGGAACTGAATACGTCCTGTTATTGCAGGAAGGCGGTGCAATCTCTGGTTGAAAAGTGTAACATAATGTCTTGCGGTCATTTGTGAGTACACATCCTGGTGATACTGGATGATAGGTTTGTCCTTTTTATACCGTTTGCCAACATACCTACAAATAATGAAACTGTCACTTAGAATGTGAGATTGATGGATAAGCTAAACGCACTAACCAGTTTATGATTCGTGTAAAATCTAAAAACATAAATTTACAGCTAATTTCACACAAGAATTTTTGTTATCAAACTGGTTTCCACTTCTCTATTTGTGGGTCATTGCACTTGAACTCAGAAAACAACAAAACAAATGAAATCTATGAATAGCCCTCACAAAATGTGTTCCCTGCCTGGATTACAGCTCCAAGGTGTCTTAAAGCTTGCTGTTCATTCTCTGGGAAGTTTGACTTCCTTTTAGCTTTTTCTTTAGGAGTTTCCATAGTTCTATATGCAGTGAATGTGTCAGACTGCCAGCTGCTAGTACTGCTAATGACAATGACTGACCGTGTGAACCAGTATAATGAGCCTAATCAAAACGTACCTCCTACTGTTTCTCAAGCAACGAGGATCTTACAGTTCAATAAAGATAAGGGATTGAAACGGTGCTTTGTTTTATCTAGTAAGATGCCCATAAAATTTCTCTTTAATCTACGCTTAAGCTAGAATCGTAAGTGTTTCGTATTGCTGGGCCCTGGTCATATACAAAAGTAGTGCACCATTACTCGCATGTAACATCTGGGATTGAGACAGTTAGACAACACTGTGATAATCCTGATGGGGAGAAAAACTCTTGATGTTGGTGGTCATTCTGATTAAACTAAGACTAGCTTGAGCCTTTCTACATTTCAGGTTCTACGGAAATGCACAATCAGTTTCGTGAATATCCGCCGCAGCGAGATTGGCCGGAGGTATGATATTACGAAATTAAGGATCAATGATACATAATTCACCATTCGTAAACAATATGGCTGATGTGATTATTGATGTAGTTATGTTGAAATGTTTATCTTCATATTACTGGTAATGAATGAATATTACACAAATCCTAGAATATATTTAAGAAAAGTGAAGAAACAATCAATCAATAATCACCTTCCTCTAGTCTCTTCCTGGTGAATGTAATTTACCCAGAATGCATCTCTCTGCTTCCCCTTCTTGCGCTCTTCCAACTCTAACTCTTCACCATTATAAATCAGAGTGCTGTAAAAGTTCCACATATTTCTCTGTGGTTCGTACCTAAAAACCCTTGCTTCTAAAAAAGGTGGATGAGAAATGAAATACTGAATTTAAAAAAGCATCGTTGATAATCAATTGTATAGTTGCCAGAAATGGTCATCAAACATAAAAATGAAAAAGATGCAAGTCCAGGGACCTCATCTTCAAATCTTTTAATCAAATATCATACTCAAAAATCATAATTCTTTTGATTTCCTGTGATGAGAGTTGGTTTAAGCTCGTTCTTAAAGTACTTACTTTTAACTCTGGTGCTGTTAGGTTCTGACTCAGGCATGAGGCTGGCAGTGCACTCTGTGTCTGTTGACTTCTTGGCATGAGATTCAAAACCGCTAGATAATGTGGAAACTGTGAGGAGATTATCGTCCTCAATTGGCTCTGGTTGTGTGTGCATTGAGTATCGAGTATTTTCATGTAAATGCGTTTTGGGAGTCCCACTGTCTGTATCAGAAGAATCCACTGTGCAAATTGTCGTGGCTGAAGGGTCAACTGTTGTTGTTTTGTTGACTGCACCATGAATGACTGGTGCTGATCCTGATATCTGCTGAATTTCGCTTGGATCACAACATAATTCTTCTTCAGTTGGTCCAGATTCCTCTGTACCAATTGTAATGGCTGATGGATCAACATACTTGGAGGATGTACTCTTATCTGAATTTGAGGAGGGAGATACTACTAACCCCCCTGCCATGCCAATTATATCACCATGCAATTCCTCGTTAGTGGATGGAGCTTCTTCTGTGCCAACTGTGGTGGCTGATGAATTAACCTCAGTAAGTGATTTCCCTTCTTTATGATTTGCAGGCATGGATCTGACTGACCCCTCTGTATTACCAATCAGGTCTAGTCCTAACTCTCCCTCGTTCACAGCAGATTCTTCTGTGCTAACTGTGGTGGCAGATGAATCAACCTCAGTGTGTGGTTTCTCTACTTTATGATTTGCAGGCATGGATCTGACTGACCCCTCTGTATTACCAATCAGGTCTAGTCCTAACTCTCCCTCGTTCACAGCAGATTCTTCTGTGCTAACTGTGGTGGCAGATGAATCAACCTCAGTGTGTGGTTTCTCTACTTTATGATTTGCAGGCATGGATCTGACCGACCCCTCTGTAATACCAGCCAGGTCTTGGTGTAATTTCTCCTCAGTTTCAGGAGATTCGTCTGTGCCAACTGTAGTGGCAGATGAATCAACCTCAGTGAGTGATCTCTCTACTTCATGAGTTGCAGGCATGGATCTGACCAACCCCTCTGTAATACCAGCCAGGTCTTGGTGTAATTCCTCCTCAGTTTCAGGAGATTCTTCTGTGCTAACTGTGGTGGCAGATGAATCAACCTCAGTGAGTGGTTTTTCTACTTTATGATTTGCAGGCATGGATCTGACCGACCCCTCTGTAATACCAGCCAGGTCTTGGTGTAATTCCTCCTCAGTTTCAGGAGATTCTTCTGTGCTAACTGTGGTGGCAGATGAATCAACCTCAGTGAGTGGTTTTTCTACTTTATGATTTGCAGGCATGGATCTGACCGACCCCTCTGTAATACCAGCCAGGTCTTGGTGTAATTCCTCCTCAGTTTCAGGAGATTCTTCTGTGCTAACTGTGGTGGCAGATGAATCAACCTCAGTGAGTGGTTTTTCTACTTTATGATTTGCAGGCATGGATCTGACCACGTCCTCTGTATTACCAGCCAGGCCTTGGTGTAATTCTTCTTCAGTTATAGGAGATTCTTCTGTGCCAACTGTGGTGGCAGATGGATCGACATATTTGAAAGATTTCTCCACTGAAAGATTTTCTGGCGGAAACGCTGCACAATCCTCTGCCACACCAATAGTGCCATGTTGTAACTTTTCATCTGTGTATAGAGAGGCTGTTGATCCAACTGGAATATCTGGAAGAACTGAATGATCCTGTAATATATCCTCCTCAGTAACTGATTCTACAGTACAAACTGTTGTGGCTGATGGGTCCACCTGATTTGAAGGTTGTTTTTCACTAGAAATGCTAGATGCTTCCTCACTCTGCATGATTTCTTCGGCATCATACAGTACTTCTTCAAAGCTGTATTCAACTGTTGATTTTTCAGTGCGTTGAAGATTAGCATACCTTGAGTCTACCATTCTACCATAACTATCTGTTACAGATGTATTGACTTGTATGATATCTCTTTGGTCAGCTCTACAAGTATTGATGCCTGTACCCTCCATCATAACTGCAACAGGTGGTCTCAAAAGGTAACCAAGAGGTTCAAGCAACTGAGTATTGTTTTGTAGGAGCGTGGCTATTGGTCTGTCAGTATATCCCACATTACCCGGAGGACCTCCACTTTCTGCTTCAGGTTGGGTTATCGCGGCTTCATAAAAATCCAGGGAATATTCTCTCGCTGCATTTTCTTCAGACTCATCAAATGCTGACATATCCTCCGTAGACATGGTGGAGAATCCGCTTTCTTCTGTTCCATAGGTACTGGAATCGTGCTTTGATGAGTATGGTAAAAATTTCACGTCAGGCATGTATCGTACGCTTGATTCATGTGTAATATCTCCATGAGCTGCCAAAGACACATCAGACTCTGCTGTAAATGAAGTGTAACCGCTCTCCTCTGTTTCATGGGTCATTTGGTCATTGGTTAGCTCTACATTAGATGCATCGCTAATGTCTGAAGATTCTTGAACATCTGCATGCCTTTCACATCTAAGCTTATTCATCTGATTCTCTTTTGGTGCCAAATCTGGTTTATTAATATCTTTTAAGTTTAGACTGGTTGATGTTCCATCCTCCGTTCTTGCTGAAAGATCTGCAATGTCCTGGACTTGGTGACTTCCACTCTTCATATCGTTTTGCTCTGTGATAGCGTAAGGTATATTTATTGCTGTGGGTTCCAGCTTTATATTTTCCCTGGAGTTTATATTTTGTAGTATATCAAGATTCAGATCTTCATTACTAGGGTTCATGTTCCCAGATGTATTTTCAATGTGACTGCTAACTTTCATGCTATCTTGGCGAGATTCTTTTTCCTGACTTTCCGGAGACTCTTTATATGTGGGGAATGTAAAAGGATATTGTTCAACAACTAAATGTTGACCAACTGCACCAGTGGTATTTTGTGGTAGTGCCTGAAGTCCAAGCAATTGCAGGGAAGTGTTCACCAACCTACAAAAGGTATCATCGATGATAACCTTGTCTCCAGTTGTACAGTAGAAATCATAAAGATCCTTGCAGAGCACCTCTATTTGTTGTCCTGTTCGAGCCTGGTGGGGTAATCCAGTCATTGACAAAGCCATTGACAGGTGTAACAAGGAAGATATAAACTCAAACATCTGTTCCTTGCTGGACAAAGAATTAAGGTTACGGTGGGCTTGTAGGCTTGTTCTAAAGTCTGATATGGCCTTATCCACAGCAGTGCGTCTGGAAGTGTCGTTTAGGGGATGAAAGGCTGCATACATCAACATAACCTCTCCTGCACGCCTCTACAATAAGAATCATAAGGGAGTTCAATTAAAACTATGTTTAGTTTGGATTCAAATTTAGAATTTAATTTGTTAACAATATATCGAAATCGGCAAGGACATGCAGTCAAACCATTGTATGGCAAAGAACGTAACAAACAAAATTTGAATCTAATCTCAAAAGGAACTGAAGCACCTTGAACAACCACATACTAACTCCAAGTCACAGACAACTTTCTCACATACCAAAAGTTGCAATATGTGCAAAATCTTAGACCATGTCTATGGGGGCGGACCCTAGCTACAAGCTTAAGCTCACACATCAAATAGCAAATAAATGTTCCTTTTATAGAATAATTACAACATAATATTGTAAGGAACTAAAACATCTAGTTATATTACCCCCTATAATGGGGTTTAAACAATAAGCTGGCTTATTAATAACTTGCCTCTTTAAACCTATGTGCCCCAGGGAATAACATGAGTGTGCACTAGTTCATTTCCATGGCATTGTGTTTCATATATGACAATATATATGGGTGGCAACCAGTGGCACATGATAGATATCATTTAACTAGAGAAAGCGCTTGTATTTCTAAAGAAAAGAAAAGTTGATTCGGCTTCGAATTGAAATACTGTCAATTTTACTAGCACATTAAATGGGGTAACTCAAAGCCTGTCTCGATTCACATGAGCCATAATGTGCTTCTCACCTGAGGACCTTTCTAGTACATCTTCTTACACAGATGGTCTCAGAAACAGGCCAGACTGCAAATGGTTACTGTATATGCCTTTAATTTGGAGTGCTAAAAGGTTCGCTTTACATCCCTGCTGGAGGGTATTTGTGTTATTTTAAATTCGCAAGTTTAGGCACTCAAACAAAGGAGATACAAAGCAGGATATTTACTCGATGGATGTTATTTTGGTGCTATCATGGGCAGTGCGGAAATAGTGAAAATTAAATGCCTGTAAAATACCAGTTTTACAGTACTTTTCAGGCTAGTAGGACTGAACGTGCAAGGTTTTAGGTGCCACTTACCAAATGCCTAGCCAGAAATAATGTTTCTGAGCGTGACAGCCATGCTGCATGTTTGTTGTTGTTGTATGCCTCCAGTAGAGGAGAGTCCTCCTGGAGCTGGAACTCTTCTTTAAGTTGAGGGTAACCTGGAGGAATTTTGCGCAGAATGTCTGACATGATCCCCTGGGAGGAGGATATACCCTTCCAGTCAGGCTTTTCTAAGCTGTGGTACATGACAATAGACTTGAGAATCAGGCGACCAGCATCTATCCATAATCCTGAAAGAAGATATGAAATATATAGCATATTGTCATAGCGATGTATTGACATTATTTTCACACCCGAAGTGAATAGTGCCACATTAATAAGCTTTCGTATGTTCTACCCTCGTTTGATGCAGCCATCTGTTACTCTCATTTGGTCTAGGTAGCCGAATGGATAATTTTCGAGAAAAGGCAATGATCTTTCAAATACGAGACATTTTTCCAAGAAAATTAAATTTAACAGAAAATCATTTCTTCACTCATTGACACCCACTAAGACCTCGCCTTGGGCAACTGCATGAGCAAATTCAAGGCCCTGAAGGTCTGGTGTATCTAGCAGTTTCTAACCTGAATCAACGGAGTTGTAAGATGCATCAGACCTCCCTTGCACACAATTTTTGCATCAGAGCAACCTGGCCTGATATGTATCCTTACAACAAATAATGACAAGTGGAAGGAACAAAACTGCAGTAAAGTCTTCAAATATGAACATCTTTCCTATTGCAGGTGTATACAAAAAATCATGTTACCAGTTTTCTAATGGGAAAGAACATCTAGGATGTAAACAACTTCTGTGAAAGCATCCATCCCAGTCCCATAACGTTTAGATATTGTGTATATGACAAAGGAGACAATCATATAAAAAGCTATGACTGTATTGATTGGTAGCTATCCTGCTAAATCGATTTTTATTGTGTTCAAACACTTAAGAAGGCCTAGCTATGTGTAACAACGACCGCTACAAATTACAAAACAGTTATGGAGTATCAATGTTTTATAAGGTTACAAATGGTACATGATTATTCCCTCCATTCATTTCAGGAAAGAAATCTTTTTAAGACAATAAAGCAAAGGAGGGTTGTCCAGATTGCCAAGTGTTTTAAACATCTGGAAATGGCTGCTCACTCCATAGATTTCCCTTTTTCCGCTGGCTCGTTACAAATTTGCTAACGAAAAATAAATTTATGTTTTGTAATTACCAATAGTAAAGTTGATGAGTCCTTTGATTTGAGTGCATGTTGCTTTAACAATCTGCAATTGATCTCTCGTTTTGTATTGCCATGCTCCATCTGAAAAGAGAAAACTATGGTCAGTAAAAACGGATATTGAATTATATAGAAACAAAATTGGCGGGACATTTTCCTACATAGCATATGAATAAAACTTTGATACAAAATGTGAGAAAGAATTACGACTGAAGTGGTCCATTTTGACTTAGAATGCCCTTTGAAAGCCATAGCCAAATATCGTGTGTACCTGTAATGAATATATACGGAATGGAGAGGTATATATATATATATATGTATATATATAAATATATATTTTAAATTTAAATTTATACAATTTTCCTTTTCCTGTATTGACCAAAAGGCTATCCAATACCTTGTCAGCGTCCCGAAATGCTCGTCAATTTCGTAAATATAAAACTCGCGAATAATAATCTTTATACAACTAACCTTTTCCTATATTGGCCAGCAGATTATCCAAGACTTTCTCGGCGTCTTGTATAGCTCCCGAATCCTTCAGGAAACGCGCCTTTCTGATGATCACTTGAGGCGCGATGGGGACTGCGCATGCGCTCTCGATCAGCTTGACCTTCTCCAAGAGCTCGCTGGTTCCTCCCTTCCAGTACATGAACCGATCCAGCAGGAAGAGAATGGCAGCTGCTTTACTGTAGTGCTCTTGTCTGAGGGCAATTCCAAGGCATTCCTGTATATATAAATATATATATATATATATATTTATAGATATATATATATATATATATATATATATATATATATATATATATATATATATATATATATACATATATATATATATATATACATATACATATATATATATATAAATATATATATATATATATATGTATATATATATATATATATATATATATATATATATATATATATATATACATATATATAAACATATACATATATATATATATATATATATATACATATATATATATACATATATATATATATACATATATATATATATATATACATATATATATATATATACATATATATATACATATATATATATATATATACATATATATATATATATATATATATATATATATATATATATATATATATATATATATATATATATATATATATATATATGTGTGTGTGTGTGTGGTGTGTGTGTGGGGGGGGGTGTGTGAAGTATATACATTTAACTCTCGTTTATTGTGTCTGTATACCAATTTTTTTATTATTTCATTATTATCTTTCATTATTATGTTATTATTTATTATTTTATTGTTTACGCCGGGTACTCTGGTTTCCTCTACCAGTGACAACTGGCTAGTCAAGACAATATGGCAGAAGAAGTGACGAAAAACGAAAGTCCCAACCATTGGTGTGGTAATGAATATATAGTAGTGGAGAAGTAGTAGTGGTGGTGGTAGTGTGGTTTGAAGTGGACTGTAGTAGTAGTAGTAAGAGTAGTAGTAGTAGTAGTAGTAGTAGTAGTAGTAGTAGTAGTAGTAGTAGTAGTAGTAGTAGATGAGAAGGAGGAGAAGAAGAAGAAGAAGAAGAACAACAACAACAACAACGACGAAGAGGACGACAACAACAACAACCACACCATCACCACCACCACAAACAACAACAACAACACGTTGACATAGAAAATCTGGCACCAGAAGGGATAAGAAAGGTATGCTACCATAAGCACTTTGAAATAGTTACATCCACTCACTATAAGAATGTCCTTGTGTGTGGTGTCCGGCCAGAGCTGGCTCTTGGCCAATATCAGGTCCTTAACTGTCAGTGTTTGCTTGACGTTGGCGTCCGCAGCGCCCTCTGTGAACTGCCATTTCTCAGGAACGAAGGGCCAGGCCTGTTCCTCAGCATCTATGATCAACTGCTGAAGCTCCGGAGAGAGAAGACTCAAGCCCTGCTCGAGGGTACCTACGCTTCTAAGTTGACCCGAGCCGCCCGGGGAGTCCATACTGTTACCTAGGAGTTTTCTGGAGGGATGCAGGACGGACCTTGGATGGAATTAGTATTATCTTAGTGATATTCATTACCGAGTTGATCAATTTACGATGAGAAAAATCACACCACAACCCCCTTTCAATCATATTTTCAATAGAACCTTAGATGAATATACACAGTGGATTGACATTCGTTGCGATCGATATTCGTGATAGAACTGACAGTGAGCCATTACATTTCCAATATCGCAAAGACAACGCTTTGTTTAGTGTATATTGGAATTGTATGTATGTAATTCTGTATGTATGTATATATGTATGTGTGTGCTTATGCATGCATGCATATATGTATGTATGCATGTATGTATGTATGCATGCATGCATGTATGTCTGCATACATGTATGTATGCATGTATGTATTCATGTGTGTATGCATGTATGTATGTATGTATTTATGTATGTATATATGCATGATGTATGTATGATATATATGCATGTATGTATGTATGTATGCATGCATGTATGTCTGCATACATGCATGTATGTATTCATGTATGTATGCATGTATGTATGTATGCTTGTATGTATTTATGTATGTATATATGCATGTATGTATGTTTGTATGTATATAGATTACCTATAGTTAGATAATCTTTATTTCAAATCGGTGGTAATTCGACATTGTAAACTCAAGCTGCCAGGGTTCTTAAAATATGGGTGTAACAGCAATATAAATGATAAATGGAGGAAAAGCAATATATTATCTACATGTCAAAGATTTCTCTGGGGAAATACGTTGTATGTATACATACATACATACATACATACATACATACATACATGCATATGTAGTTAACTGGTATTACTCATAGCAGCAGAGCGAGCATGTAGAATTTGTTCCAGACGAGGTTGAGATTAGGCTTTTGAACTCTTTTAGGGATTTTGTAAAAGAAGGGTCCTTTTTTATACCCAGGTACGAAGTATGGGGTCAAAATCCCTCTTACAATCCACGAAATATACGGGGCTCTGACGCCGAGTGACTCCCGAAGTGACTGAGCTTCCGAGTTTGCTGCCGCCACTTGCTGCCGCTAAACAAGCGGAGGATTATAAAATCTTAAGTTAAAATACGTGTTCCCGTTCATCCAATGTCAGTGTTTTGATAAAAGAAGGGGTTTATTTAGTGGAAAAAAATAGCGTTTTATTAAATTAAGGGTGCTTTTTTTGGCCAGAAATAAGTGCTTTGGGGGTATTTTTTAATTTTGATAACGAACGTATGCGCCCCTCTAATTACCCAAGTGCCCCCCCCCCCCCCCCCCCCCCCCCCCCCCCCCCCCCCCCGGGACACAGTGGTGTGCAGTTGAGACTACGCGACACAGATCGGCTGTGTGCCTTTGGCCCATATATGATAACCAGCACCAGCCTCCACGTACAGTACAGTAAGTGGAGTTGAGCTGACAGCGAAGTGCAGACTGGTCGCCTAGACCTACTCGATTCTTGAAAACCAACAAACAGACCAGGAAGTTGACTGACTGACTGGCCGGCCGGCTAACAAGGATCCAAGATTCTTAAAACTTCGTATTTGCCATTTATAAGGTGTCGCCGAATGTTATGGTAGGGTTCCCCTGTTTTTGTTTTTATTTTGGCTCGACGCGAGGTTCCAGAACCCGCCGATAGGCGCTTCAAACACGTCGAATGCCTTTGTGGAACGCCTTGGATTGTTTCATTAGAGAAAACTTGGTTCTTCCAGTTATGTATGATAGCGTCCACTCTGTTTTGGTCAAACAGCATGGATACATTCAATGGACTAATTGTACTAAGAATACACTTTTAGGAAATTAAATAACCTTTTTAAATCAGTGAAATTAGCGATTTTACAATTTTGATGACGTCACAAGTAATTGGAAGCTAATTATAGAACGCGACGGTGGCGACGCGTAGCTATAGCGGCGTTCATTTACACTACAGACCTGTAGTGTAAATGAACGCCGAACACGTTACAGTCAACCCCCCCCCCCCCCCCCTACTTCACCCATTCTACTGCCGACACATGGCATCCAACCCTAGTTCCGAAAAACTCTGGGTTGATATACCCTTAGACTACCATTACGAGTATCGTTCTTTCAGATACAGCCACTGTTTTGACACAGACAAAAGACAGCGTATATAATGTGATATGGTTACTATGAGTGGGGGAGAACGTTTTTCCTTAGTCAACTACATAACCTTGTAATATTACTACAATCGTCGCGACGATCCAACAAAATAAACGTGAAAGACGCATAATAGAAAGGTAAACACCATTTAATCTCTGTCCGTCACTTTCGTTTTTTCTAGCTTTCTCCCTCCCTAGCTGTTAGTCTAAGATAACCTTTTGGTTTTAAATGACCCCGGAAGTTTTGCTTGTTCTACTAACTGCCATGCCTAGTGAGATGAATGAGGCTATCCCGAGTTTACAAAAAAGCCCCATTAGAATTATCTTAAAGCTGATGATGTTGGAAATAGTTTTATACACTGACCTTTATCTGTGCTTGCTGCAGTGCCAGACTTAACCCCTGCTCTATTCAAGTTGTTCTTTTTCTCAGCGTCAGAGGCAGACAGAGTCCATCTGAGAGATGAGTCGTACCCTCATAAATGACTCATCGGCTAGTTCACTATAGCGACCAAAACAACTATACTATTAACCTATATACATAACCTACTTATGGATTAAATGCGTGGTATCTCTTGATAAGGAGAAATCGACAACGCGAACTAGGTGTCCAAGTGGACTGACTCTTTCGGTAAAGTCTGACCGCATCTGTCAAGTTGGTAACTCGTTAGGAGTGTTACCGAAAAGAAATGGAAGGATCTCTTGAGTTTCAACAGTGACTCAGAAACGTCAGGAGTTCAGGCCACATACAGTGTGACTGAACTACCTATGCCCACTGGCCGAGTGCTAGCAGTGGTCCCTTTCGAAGCACAGCCTATGACATAGAGGGGCGTTTTGATCAGATATACTGCTATCCGGTACACACATAACACCGCATGCCTCTAACTTTCCAATCCATAATAGTCTAACATCCGTGTGTGGTTGGGGAATCCCCATTCTAAAAATAGCATGAGCGTCACCGGGAAAACCCGTGCTATATATAGAACGGGTTTGTTCTCGATGGACTGTCCAGAATAAGGCAAGAGAGGAGCTGGAGTACCTACGGAATACCGAGAAGAAAGCAAGGATTTAGAAACATTCGACGATTTAACCCTAAATACTCACAACCAGAACGTCCGGGCCTGCCAGAGCATCGTTCCCGAGGGGGTCGACTAGACGGGCGACTGGCAGTGTGGCCATATCCTGTAATGATTGATCTCTTGCTACATATCCATTCTTTTATCTATCCAGAAGGACTCAATTCTAGAGGGAAAGTGTGCATTGAGCATGAAATATTTTGATGGAAAACGCGAAGTTGTGCGGAGAAAGGCGCCCGCGACCGCATGTCAATGGCTGTTATAGTTGTATCTCACTACAGTCTATTGATAACTTGAACAAACGAGCTTTTGTTGTAGTTAGATATGATCCCATGATATGATGTGTGCTTCATGCACGAGTCCACCCAGCTGAACGGCTCCAGCCTACCCCGCCCCCCCTCCCCCTAATTGTTGGCGCGCAACAGTTCAAAGGAACTGACACCAGTCTATCCAATGCAAATTTTAGGCGCACGCGACTGGAAGGACTGGCTCTATAGTCTATATACACGCGGTCGCGAGAGTCGCCGAACAACAACGAACAGGTAATCTCCATTTTTTTATGATTAAGACACAAGCGACGCCAAACATTCAACATTTTATCTACAGCATTTTATTGACAGACAATCATGATAAAATCTTTTTTAGCGTGATAAAACACATTGTACATTTAAAAAAAAAAGTACCAGACGATGCCGTCACTATATCACTTCGCATCGCCATCCGCCCGCAATCACCGAACAACATAGGTGTATCCCAACACTTCGTCAAGAAAAAATCCGTAAAAGATCACGCCTATAACCAACATATAGGGCGCCCTAAACACTAACGACGCCACGGATTCAACATTCCACTGACAGACGATAATAACAGAATGCTTAGAAGTGTGTAATAAACGCACTGTCGGGTTATTTGTGTGGTCACGTGATCACTCGTTGTCCACTTAATTCGCTAAGAGACTATTACTGGAGATGTGTGCGCGCTGCTAAAATTATTGGTATAGCTGTCAAGACAGCCACAATCAGAGAATTGGCGCCCGAACGTCTAGGGTCGAAGGATCTTTCTTAAAAGTATTTGATAGAGAGGTGTTAGTCAGGGCTCTTATCATCAATTCGCCCTCATATATTTTGAAAGTTAATATTTTACTCCTAAGTTATTTTCAAAAAGTTTCATAGTTCCACATGCACATGGCACGTACCGTACCCAGCCCTGTACCGTACCGGTCCTGATTGCCCCCTTTTTAATGCAGACAACACTATTTGCCGTATCCGCTCATAGAGCTGTATGACGTCGTCCCCTTAGCACCGTAGTTCTATTTATATCCATGTATCCGCTGTTGAGTACTGCCTCCTATTGGGCATCAATGCATTTAATGTTGATGGTATCGCGTTATGGCCATCATAGGTATTGCACATGCCTGCCTCCTATTATGTAAAGCAGGCATTATTTAAAAGGATAAATGCTCGTGTGGGGGGGGGGGGGGGGGGGGGGGGGTTATGTATGCTTAATGATCAGTTTGCTAACAGCTCAGTTTAGGCAATATGTTCTGCTTTATAATGTGCCTTCTTTTTTAGGGGGTTCTCCACTTCTTTTTTGAGGGTGACTCAGACATATAAGCAAAACCTTTTTGTACATGCCAACGACACTGCGTGAACGAAAATATGAAATGAAATATGAATCTCTTCTCTTTAAAGTAATCTCTCCCTATAATTGGACGACAGACAAATAAAGGTGAAGAAATGAAAGTTTCCGATGGTTGCCCCAGTTTATCGAAGAATCGA
>OZ012695.1:40439116-40493417 GCA_963942565.1 Maea johnstoni | reverse complement strand
GATAATTGATATTTGATATAGCACCCTTTCCACCTATAATGTTCAAAAGAGCTTTAAAGGAAAGTCAGTGGACAGATGTTCATGGTCCATATGGTCGAATAAACTCCTTTCGAAATAGCATTGTTTTCGGCCATTTCTTGAAGTTTTGCACACTGTCAGCAGCCATGATGTTGTCAGGGAGCTCATTCAAAATGCGTGGTGCATAGGCAAAGAAAGACGATCTCTTGCGGCTTTTTTTATTACAGCAAAAACAGGAATTCAAATGGTATTGAGGGAGTTGACCTTTATATGCGGCAAGATAAGCAGTGAAACACTGATATAGTACAAAGTACATGTATTGTAATAAGATGCAATATATGTCATATTGTTACCAGTACCTTACAAATACTGTTTTGTAAAAATACCAATGTGCAATAATGTCACTTAGATAATTGAACAGTATAGCCGTGATGCTCAGCGAGCAGGAACATTTTAAAAAGAAGATAAGAAGTACACAGCAAAACCTGTGGAATGATTATCAGACTGATAAGAAATACATCTTATAGTACTCGGGGTTGTTTGAGGAGGAAAGCATTCATTCATAAATTCTAGAGAAGTAAGGCTAGGGAAATACAAGTTATGGCAGTAGTTATGCATCAATAAAAACCATCTCTGCAAAGGGATGCCCTCGCACCGGTTTGCTCCTTTTGAAGGCACACTTTTTACCAATTAGAGCAAATCCTTGTGCCACTCTTCTCTTAAGAATGAATGAATGAATGAGGGCCCAAAGGTACACCTGCACACCAAGGCCATCATATAGCAAAACGAAACTTGAAGAACAATGACAAAGTAATAAATACAGTATGCGAAAGATGAAAGAGAGTATTAGCAAATCCCTTAGACACAAAGAAGACCAAGGGATCCTTCAGACTATTGGCAGGTATCCATAGAAACAGCCTTACATCCCACTTCTTTTATAAGGTGAGCAGGGCACCAGTGTGGGAGGTGCCAACTCCTATTGAAGGGCAAACCAGGATTTGATTACTAGTATTTAAATGTGTAAGACATTTTGCAGACATTTCAAACTTGTGAAAACTTAAACAAACACAAAAGGAGTAGGCTTGTGCAGAGCTACACACAAAACTAAAAGATAACTTTTATATGTATGTATGTATGTAAATTGACTATGATTCTCGCTATAAAAGAATCATTCAGAATACAACTAATAATAGTAAATGATACAAACAATATGATAGATGATGAGTACAAAGGTTGTGCATATATTGCCAGAGCAGACAAACTGGTGATACATACAGATAACATTTTGAAGATGACTCGGAAACGTGAAATGAAGGTAAACAATAAGTAAAATTAAAAGGTTAAGTAACAGAAGAAAGCTTAAGAAATGAGTGCATTTTTAACTAATGAATAGCCCTTTGGACATCGCTTTATAGATTATATAGCAATGAAATCCATAGAAATTACATAGCAATGAATATGAAACCAGCAACAATTAAAAACAGTTGATTAAAAACGTTTTTTTATCAACCAGCCTTCGTAAATGTTAGGAAATATAGAAATATCCAATTGCAGTCAACCAAGAGAATGGCTTGAAATTTTCCCAGTCATTTTCCTAGATACTGCGATGCAGAAATAGGCTAGACCTTGAACCTAGGAGCTCTGCTGGCAAGGTTTGTAATTAGTAAGTGGTGAAATATATGGCAGCACCATTAGCAAATGTAACACACTTTTGGTCCTTAGGTACGTTTCTCATAACGGATGGCAGCACTGCTTTTCTAGATAATTTGAGAAGGCTTCAGCCAGTTAAGATGCTGACTGGCATTGGTAACATAAGGTGGCTATGGCCACGTCCGGTCCCAAAATAAAAATGCCAATGGTTCCCAATCAGTGCAATCTATGGCCATCTGCAAAAAGCATTCAGATCAATCTACCTCTCTGAGAGCTGTCCTCCTTTATATATATATATATATATATATATATATATATATATATATATATATATATATATATGTATATATATATATATATATATATATATATATATATATATATATATATATATATATATATATATATATATATATATATATATATATATTGTATACCGTGTTAATATTGCGCATATAAAATAATGCGCTCAGCAGGCAACTGCCTTGGATGCGCATTGATAACCCCCACCTCAATTGTGAGGGGGGCCAAGGGTATGCAACCTACCCGGCTTTTGTGAAGGGTGTTGCTGCTATATTCCAGCCGGCCAGCCCCATAGGGATGTCAGATGCAGCCAGTGTTATAGGCAAGTGCAATCTTCAATTCGTCACTGGCCCTGAACAGAGTTATGTTGGTTCCAATCAGTAACTCTAATTAGTGGTTACCAGCAAGTTTGATCACACTTGAGTGTGCAAGTTGTCTACATCGCAATTAAACATAGTACCAGCAGAGGCCGCAAAGGGTCTGTATGTTGAATGACAAGCTATCATATTGGTGTCTTGTACGGTACAAGGGATCCAATATCCAAATGATAGTTGTTGTTATTGATAAATAGTTTATTGTCCAATTCATAGTGCGCAATTTAATAAATGCGGACTCCATGGGTGCACAAAGTACGCAATAATTCAACTGACGCAATAATAACACAGTATACAGTATATATATATACAGTTTATTGACTGTAGAATTACTACAAAAATATATGCATACATGGTGTATATGTGTATTTACCTCCTTCGAAAGGTGACCACTGTTTTCATCATTTTGGTTGATTTAAATGTCCTCTATTTCATCAAAATCAATCATCTAATTATGACCCTTATGTGAGAGTGTTGCTTACTTGCTGCTCAGTGGTCGCCTTAAGCCAAGTTTACCACAGATATGATTACATTTAGGATGCTGCTTTTCCCAGAAAGCCTGAAATCCCCGTTTGCCGAGGTTTCCACTTCCAAAGCAATGAAGAGTTGTAGAATGGATCTGTGGGTCAGTAAGAATTATTGGACCACCTGCCTTTGGTACCCATCCCTGCAAATCGACAACCATTAAGGTACCACCTGACTCTTGATAGGTGAAGTGAGTGAAAGCAGTAGCCATTCCATCTTCAAGTTGAACATCCCTAGAAAAAGGACAGAGGCAAATCAATAACACTCAACTGTAAAATATGCAAAATCTGAGTTGTTCATATCTATTAGTCAATAATGCTGATTTTTTTATGGAAATGCTAGATTCATCCATCTGCCCAATATGGCCAATTTTTTTTTTATTGTTTACATTAATCTAACTTAAACCCATCATCATAAAGCAAGCAATTAAAAAGGGTTAAACGGTTAAACAACTTCCAAACATATGTGTGTGTGACTCCATTTATGAGGTGAAGCAGATAACTCCTTTATACTTTTTAAGTTGCTCATTAGATAAATGGTAAAAGGACGGAAGGCATTGGTTTTAAGGTCGCTTTCAACCACTTTGGTCATATTGCTACAAGATGGTAACACTAGGAATAAATTCCATTCTCTTTACAATTACCTCTAAGGGGTCTTTCCGTTGCAGGAGGACCATAGACAGCCCTCCAGGCATTCAACAAAGATCCAATTATGTTCCATTTAAATACTGGTTTCAGAGGCAAGAGATAGCCAAATAATTCTTCGATTCCTTAAACAATTGCAAATCAATTGACTAACCTGAAGTTGAGGTTGTTCGTGAGCTTGATAAAATCCCCATCAATATATGGTTCAACATTTAGAACATCGATTACTTGGTTGGATGGTGACAGTATCTGGATGTGCACAACAGGAAGGAACTGAATACGTCCTGTTATTGCAGGAAGGCGGTGCAGTCTCTGGTTGAAAAGGGTAACATAATGTCTTGCGGTCATTTGTGAGTACACATCCTGGTGATACTGGATGATAGGTTTGTCCTTTTTATACCGTTTGCCAACATACCTACAAATAATGAAACTGTCACTTAGAATGTGAGATTGATGGATAAGCTAAATGCACTAACCAGTTTACGATTCGTGTAAAATCTAAAAACATAAATTTACAGCTAATTTCACACAAGAATTTTTGTTATCAAACTGGTTTCCACTTCTCTATTTGTGGGTCATTGCACTTGAACTCAGAAAACAACAAAACAAATGAAATCTATGAATAGCCCTCACAAAACCTGCGTTCCCTGCATGGATTACAGCTCCAAGGTGTCTTAAAACTTGCTGTTCATTCTCTGGGAAGTTTGACTTCCTTTTAGCTTTTTCTTTAGGAGTTTCCATAGTTCTATATGCAGTGAATGTGTCAGACTGCCAGCTGCTAGTACTGCTAATGACAATGACTGACCGTGTGAACCGGTATAATGAGCCTAATCAAAACGTACCTCCTACTGTTTCTCAAGCAACGAGGATCTTACAGTTCAATAAAGATAAGGGATTGAAAAGGTGCTTTGTTTTATCTAGTAAGATGCCCACAAAATTTCTCTTTAATCTACACTTAAGCTAGAATCTTAAGTGTTTCGTATTGCTGGGCCCTGGTCATATACAAAAGTAGTGCACCATTACTCGCATGTAATATCTGGGATTGAGACAGTTAGACAACACTGCGATAATTCTGATGAGGAGAAGAACTCTTGATGTTGGTGGTCATTCTGATTAAACTAAGACTAGCTTGAGCCTTTCTACATTTCAGGTTCTACGGAAATGCACGATCAGTTTCGTGAATATCCGCCGCAGCGAGATTGGTATGATATTACGAAAATTAACGATCAATGATACATAATTCACCATTCGTAAACAATGTGGCTGATGTGATTATTGATGTAGTTATGTTGAAATGTTTATCTTCATATTACTGGTAATGAATGAATATTACACAAATCCTAGAATATATTTAAGAAAAGTGAAGAAACAATCAATCAATAATCACCTTCCTCTCGTCTCTTCCTGGTGAATGTAGTTTACCCAGAATGCATTTCTCTGCTTCCCCTTCTTGCGCTCTTCCAACTCTAACTCTTCACCATTATAAATCAGAGTGCTGTAATAGTTCCACACATTTCTCTGTGGTTCGTACCTAAAAACCCTTGCTTCTAAAAAAGGTGGATGAGAAATGAAATACTGAATTTAAAAAAGCATCGTTGATAATCAATGGTATAGTTGCCAGTAACGGTCATCAAACATAAAAATGAAAAAGATGCAAGTCCAGGGACCTCATCTTCAAATCTTTTAATCAAATATCATACTTAAAAATCATAATTCTTTTGATTTCTTGTGATGAGAGTTGGTTTAAGCTCATTCTTAAAGTACTTACTTTTAACTCTGGTGCTGTTAGGTTCTAACTCAGTCATGAGGCTGGCAGTGCACTCTGTGTCCGTTGACTTCTTGGCGTGAGATTCAAAACCGCTAGATAATGTGGAAACTGTGAGGAGATTATTTTCCTCAATTGGCTCTGGTTGTGTGTGCATTGAGTATTGAGTATTTTCATGTAAATGAGTTTTGGGAGTCCCACTGTCTGTATCAGAAGAATCCACTGTGCAAATTGTCGTGGCTGAAGGGTCAACTGTTGTTTTTTTGTTGACTGCACCATGAATGACTGGTGCTGATCCTGATATCTGCTGAATTTCGTTTGGATCACAACATAATTCTTCTTCAGTTGGTCCAGATTCCTCTGAACCAATTGTAATGGCTGATGGATCAACATACTTGGAGGATGTACTCTTGTCTGAATTTGAGGAGGGAGATACTACTAACCCCCCTGCCATGCCAATTATATCACCATGCAATTCCTCGTTAGTGGATGGAGCTTCTTCTGTGCCAACTGTGGTGGCTGATGAATTAACCTCAGTAAATGATTTCCTTTCTTTAAGATTTGCAGGCATGGATCTGACCGGCCCCTCTGTATTACCAATCAGGTCTAGTCCTAACTCTTCCTCGGTTACAGGAGATTCTTCTGTGCCAACTGTAGTGGCTGATGAATCCACTTCAGTGAGTGATTTCCCTACTTTATGAGTTGCAGGCATGGATCTGACAGACCCCTCTGTAATACCAGCCCGGCCTTGGTGTAACTCTTCCTCAGTTTCAGGAGATTCTTCTGTGCCAACTGTGGTGGCAGATGAATCAACCTCAGTGAGTGGTTTCTCTACTTTATGAGTTGCAGGCATAGATCTGGCAGACCCCTCTGTAATACCAGCCAGGCCTTGATGTAATTCTTCTTCAGCTATAGGAGATTCTTCTGTGCCAACTGTGGTGGCAGATGGATCGACATATTTGAAAGATTTCTCCACTGAAAGATTTTCTGGCGGAAACGCTGCACAAGCCTCTGCCACACCAATAGTGCCATGTTGTAACTTTTGATCTGTGTATAGAGAGGCTGTTGATCCAGCTGGAATATCTGGAAGAACTGAATGATCCTGTAATATATCCTCCTCAGTAACTGATTCTACAGTACAAACTGTTGTGGCTGATGGGTCCACCTGATTTGAAGGTTGTTTTTCACTAGAAATGCTAGATGCTTCCTCACTCTGCATGATTTCTTTGGCATCATACAGTACTTCTTCAAAGCTGTATTCAACTGTTGATTCTGCAGTGCGTTGAAGATTAGCATACCTTGAGTCTACCATTCTATCATAACTATCTGGTACAGATGTATTGACTTGTATGATATCTCTTTGGTCAGCTCTACAAGTATTGATGCCTGTACCTTCCATCATAACTTCAACAGGTGGTCTCAAAAGGTAACCAAGAGGTTCAAGCAACTGAGTATTGTTTTGTAGGAGCGTGGCTATTGGTCTATCAGTATATCCCATATTCCCCGGAGAACCTCCACTTTCTGCTTCAGGTTGGGTTATCGCAGCTTCATAAAAATCCAGGGAATATTCTCTCGCTGCATTTTCTTCAGACTCATCAAATGGTGACATCTCCTCTGTAGACATGGTGGAGAAACCACTTTCCTCTGTTCCATAGGTACTGGAATCGTGTTTTGATGAGAATGGTAACAATTTCACATCAGACATGTATTGTACGTTTGATTCATGTGTACCATATCCATGAGCTGGCAAAGACAAATCAGACTCTGCTGTAAATGAAGTGTAACCACTCTCCTCTGTTTCATGGCAATCAGAATCAAGTGCAAAACCTTCTTTCTGTGTCATTTGATCATTGATCAGCTCAACATTAGATGAATCACTGATGTCTGAAGTTTCTTGTACATCTGTACGCCTTTCATATGTAAGCGTATTCAACTGATTATCTTTTGGTGCCAAATCTGTTTCATTCATGTGTTTTAGGTTTAGACTGGTTGATGTTCCATCCTCAGTTGTTGCGGAAGGATCTGCAATATCCTGGGCTTCATGACTTCCACTCTTTATATCGCTTTGCTCTGTGACAGCAAAAGGTAAATCTATTGTTGTGGGTTCCAGCTTTATATTTTCCCTGCAGTTTGTATTTTGTAGTTTTCTAAGATTCAGATCTTCATTACTAGGATTCATGCTTCCAGATTTATTGTCAATGTGACTGCAAACTTTCAAATTATCTTGGTGAGATTCTTTTTCCTGAATTTCTGGAGACTCTTTATATGTGGGGAATGTAAAAGGATATTGTTCAACAACTAAATGTTGACCAGCTGTACCAATGGTATTTTGTGGTAGTGCCTCAAGTCCAATTAATTGCAAGGAGGTGTTCACCAACCTACAAAAGGTATCATCAATGATAACCTTGTCTCCAGTTGTACAGTAGAAATCATAAAGATCCATGCAGAGCAGCTCTATTTGTTGTCCTGTTCGAGCCTGGTGGGGTAATCCAGTCATTGACAAGGCCATTGACAGGTGTAACAAGGAAGATATAAACTCAAACATCTGTTCCTTGCTGGACAAAGAATTAAGGTTACGGTGGGCCTTTAGGCTTGTTCTAAAGTCTGATATGGCCTTATCCACAGCAGTGCGTCTGGAAGTGTCGTTTAGGGGATGAAAGGCTGCATACATCAACATAACCTCTCCTGCACGCCTCTACAATAAGAATGATAAGGGAGTTCAATTAAAACTATGTTCAGTTTGGATTCAAATTTAGAATTTAATTTGTTAACAATATATCGAAATCGGCAAGGACATGCAGTCAAACCATTGTATGGCAAAGAACGTAACAAACAACATTTGAATCTAATCTCAAAAGAAACTGAAGCACCTTGAACAACCACATACTAACTCAAGTCACAGACAACTTTCTCACATACCAAAGGTTGCAATATGTGCAACATCTTAGACCATGTCTATGGGGGCAGACCCTAGCTACAAGCTTAAGCTCACACATCAAATAGCAAATAAATGTTCCTTTTATAGAATAATTACAACATAATATTGTAAGGAACTTAAACATCTAGTTATATTACCCCCTATAAAAGGGTTTAAACAATAAGCTGGCTTATTAATAACCTGCCTCTTTAAACCTAGGTGCCCCAGGGAATAACATGAGTGTGCACTAGTTCATTTCCATGGAATTGTGTTTCATATATGACAATATATATGGGTGGCAACCAGTGGCACATGATAAATATTTAACTAGAGAAAGCGCTTGTATTTCTAAAGAAAAGAAAAGTTGATTCCGCTTCGAATTGAACTACTGTCAATTTTGCTAGCACATTAAATGGGGTAACTCAAAGCCTGTCTCCATTCATATGAGCCATAATGTGCTTCTCACCTGAGGACCTTTCTAGTACATCTTCTTACACAGATGGTCTCAGAAACAGGCCAGACTACAAATGGTTACTGTATACAGCTTTAATTTGGAGTGCTAAAAGGTTCGCTTTACATCCCTGCTGGAGGGTATTTGTGTTATTTTAAATTCGCAAGTTTAGGCACTCAAACAAAGGAGATACAAAGCAGGATATTTACTCGATGGATGCTATTTTGGTGCTATCATGGGCAGTGCGGAAATAGTGTAAATTAAATGCCTGTAAAAATACCAGTTTTACAGTACTTTTCAGGCTAGTAGGACTGAACGTGCAAGGTTTTAGGTGCCACTTACCAAATGTCTAGCCAGAAATAATGTTTCTGAGCGTGACAGCCATGCTGCATGTTTGTTGTTGTTGTATGCCTCCAGTAGAGGAGAGTCCTCCTGGAGCTGGAACTCTTCTTTAAGTTGAGGATAACCTGGAGGAATTTTGCGCAGAATGTCTGACATGATCCCCTGGGAGGAGGAGATACCCTTCCAGTCAGGCTTTTCTAAACTGTGGTACATGACAATAGACTTGAGAATCAGGCGACCAGCATCTATCCATAATCCTGAAAGAAGATATGAAATATATAGCATATTGTCATAGCGATGTATTGACATTATTTTCACACCCGAAGTGAATAGTGCCACATTAATAAGCTTTCGTATGTTCTACCCTCGTTTGATGCAGCCATTTGTTACTCTCATTTGGTCTAGGTAGCCGAATGGATAATTTTCGAGAAAATGCAATGATCTTTCAAATACGAGACATTTTTCCAAGAAAATTAAATTTAACAGAAAATCATTTCTTCACTCATTGACACCCACTAAGACCTCGCCTTGGGCAACTGCATGAGCAAATTCAAGGCCCTGAAGGTCTGGTGTATCTAGCAGTTTCTGACCTGAATCAACGGAGTTGTAAGATGCATCAGACCTCTCTTGCACACAATTTTTGCATCAGAGCAACCTGGCCTGATATGTATCCTTACAACAAATAATGACAAGTGGAAGGAACAAAACTGCAGTAAAGTCTTCAAATATGAACATCTTTCCTATTGCAGGTGTATACAAAAAATCATGTTACCAGTTTTCTAATGGGAAAGAACATCTAGGATGTAAACAACTTCTGTGAAAGCATCCATCCCAGTCCCATAACGTTTAGATATTGTGTATATGACAAAGGAGACAATCATATAAAAAGCTATGACTGTATTGAGTGGTAGCTATCCTGCTAAATCGATTTTTATTGTGTTCAAACACTTAAGAAGGCCTAGCTATGTGTAACAACGACCGCTACAAATTACAAAACAGTTATGGAGTATCAATGTTTTATAAGGTTACAAATGGTACATGATTATTCCCTCCATTCATTTCAGGAAAGAAATCTTTTTAAGACAATAAAGCAAAGGAGGGTTGTCCAGATTGCCAAGTGTTTTAAACATCTGGAAATGGCTGCTCACTCCATAGATTTCCCTTTTTCCGCTGGCTCGTTACAAATTTGCTAACGAAAAATAAATTTATGTTTTGTAATTACCAATAGTAAAGTTGATGAGTCCTTTGATTTGAGTGCATGTTGCTTTAACAATCTGCAATTGATCTCTCGTTTTGTATTGCCATGCTCCATCTGAAAAGAGAAAACTATGGTCAGTAAAAACGGATATTGAATTATATAGAAACAAAATTGGCGGGACATTTTCCTACATAGCATATGAATAAAACTTTGATACAAAATGTGAGAAAGAATTACGACTGAAGTGGTCCATTTTGACTTAGAATGCCCTTTGAAAGCCATAGCCAAATATCGTGTGTACCTGTAATGAATATATACGGAATGGAGAGGTATATATATATATATATATATGTATATATATAAATATATATTTTAAATTTAAATTTATACAATTTTCCTTTTCCTGTATTGACCAAAAGGCTATCCAATACCTTGTCAGCGTCCCGAAATGCTCGTCAATTTCGTAAATATAAAACTCGCGAATAATAATCTTTATACAACTAACCTTTTCCTATATTGGCCAGCAGATTATCCAAGACTTTCTCGGCGTCTTGTATAGCTCCCGAATCCTTCAGGAAACGCGCCTTTCTGATGATCACTTGAGGCGCGATAGGGACTGCGCATGCGCTCTCGATCAGCTTGACCTTCTCCAAGAGCTCGCTGGTTCCTCCCTTCCAGTACATGAACCGATCCAGCAGGAAGAGAATGGCAGCTGCTTTACTGTAGTGCTCTTGTCTGAGGGCAATTCCAAGGCATTCCTGTATATATAAATATATATATATATATATATATATATATATATATATATATATATATATATATATATATATATATATATATATATATATATATACATATATATATATATATACATATACATATATATATATATAAATATATATATATATATATATATATGTATATATATATATATATATATACATATATATATATATATATATATATATATATATATATATATACATATATATATACATATATATAAACATATACATATATATATATATATATACATATATATATATATACATATATATATATACATATATATATATATATATACATATATATATATATATACATATATATATATATATACATATATATATATATATATATATATATATATATATATATATATATATATATATATATATATATATATATATATATATATATGTGTGTGTGTGTGTGTGTGGGGGGGGGGGGGGGTGTGAATTATATACATTTAACTCTCGTTTATTGTGTCTGTATACCAATTTTTTTATTATTTCATTATTATCTTTCATTATTATGTTATTATTTATTATTTTATTGTTTACGCCGGGTACTCTGGTTTCCTCTACCAGTGACAACTGGCTAGTCAAGACAATATGGCAGAAGAAGTGACGAAAAACGAAAGTCCCAACCATTGGTGTGGTAATGAATATATAGTAGTGGAGAAGTAGTAGTGGTGGTGGTAGTGTGGTTTGAAGTGGACTGTAGTAGTAGTAGTAAGAGTAGTAGTAGTAGTAGTAGTAGTAGTAGTAGTAGTAGTAGTAGATGAGAAGGAGGAGAAGAAGAAGAAGAACAACAACAACAACAACAACAACGACGAAGAGGACGACAACAACAACAACCACACCATCACCACCACCACAAACAACAACAACAACACGTTGACATAGAAAATCTGGCACCAGAAGGGATAAGAAAGGTATGCTACCATAAGCACTTTGAAATAGTTACATCCACTCACTATAAGAATGTCCTTGTGTGTGGTGTCCGGCCAGAGCTGGCTCTTGGCCAATATCAGGTCCTTAACTGTCAGTGTTTGCTTGACGTTGGCGTCCGCAGCGCCCTCTGTGAACTGCCATTTCTCAGGAACGAAGGGCCAGGCCTGTTCCTCAGCATCTATGATCAACTGCTGAAGCTCCGGAGAGAGAAGACTCAAGCCCTGCTCGAGGGTACCTAACGCTTCTAAGTTGACCGAGCCGCCCGGGGAGTCCATACTGTTACCTAGGAGTTTTCTGGAGGGATGCAGGACGGACCTTGGATGGAATTAGTATTATCTTAGTGATATTCATTACCGAGTTGATCAATTTACGGTGAGAAAAATCACACCACAACCCCCTTTCAATCATATTTTCAATAGAACCTTAGATGAATATACACAGTGGATTGACATTCGTTGCGATCGATATTCGTGATAGAACTGACAGTGAGCCACTACATTTCCAATATCGCAAAGACAACGCTTTGTTTAGTGTATATTTGAATTGTATGTATGTAATTCTGTATGTATGTATATATGTATGTGTGTGCTTATGCATGCATGCATATATGTATGTATGCATGTGTTTCGATAGCAGCCGATATTGGGGATTAGGGTGGATAGACAACGCAGATCAAAGCAGCTCAAATTACATACTCCATGTTTATTACAGGACACACAGACAGGAAATACACTGGGGCCCTCTATGGCCAGACACGTATACTATCACACTGATGCCCTCTATTAGCAATATGGTAAACTAAAATAGACTTCACTTAACATCCTCCTTCTTTTAGATTTAAACTGTAACAACTTAAACAAATCATTATTTCAAAGAAAATTCAATCGTCCTTTCTAAATTGTCCGCAACACATGATAATTTTGTTATGACTTAAACTGAGCATCTTGTCAAAAGTAATTAGTTTGTCCTTAAACTGTCACAGTCTTTTCCTTGACATCAATCGTGTAAAAACACTACTTCGGCACATAGTCCTTTAGGTACTGAGGAGGTTGCCGAGCACGGGCACTCCGCCTGCTGGCGCTAGCCGACTCGGACAGCAACTGCTCAGTGGGTGGAGGTGGTTCATGTGCCACCGGAACTGGGGTGTTTGGTTGTTCCGGTTTCTCATCTGCTCTGTTTTCTGGGACACACTTTGGGATTCTTGGAGTGTCTATTACCAACCCAGATGTAGCAGACGTTTTAGGGAATTCCACCTGAGTTGGTCTCATTTCAAAGCGGTTTCTGCGGTAGACACCGCCATTTACCCCTTCAATCAGATAGGTGCGCTCACTGAGCACCTTTCTCACTTTGCCCAGGATCCACTGGGCTTTCTCTCTGTGCTCAAAATACACAGTCTGCCCTTCACCTAATTCTGGCAGATCCTTGGCTCCTTTATCATGGTATTTCTTTACCTTCTCCTTGTGCTTTTGTCTCTTTTCTGAGACCACACTTTTGTGTTGGCGTTTGAAACAAGGTAACACTGAGCGAGTTTCACAGCCAAATAACATTTGCGCTGGACTGAGACCAGTGTCCTCTCGCGGGGTGTTACGCAGCTCCAGCAATGCAATATTTTGATCTGTACCATCCCTGACGGCTTTCTTCAGCAGATATTTTGCAATTTTAACTGCCGCTTCGGCTTTTCCATTTGCACTGTGATGCCCGGGGGATAACTGAGTGTGTATTATTCCCCACTTCTTCGTAAATGTCTCAAATTCACGAGCTGTAAATTGGGGACCAGGGTCGGTGGTCAGAATGCGGGGAATACCGAAACGGGAAAAATGCTTCTTTAGGCACGAGATTATTTTGGTACTTGTGGTTGACTGGAGACTGTCAATTTCAATGAAATTTGAGAAGTGGTCGACGACTACCAGGTTCTGGCGACCATCTATCTCAAAGAGGTCAGAAGAAACCTTGTCCCAGGGACCATTTCCGTCATCTTGTATCTTTAGGGTCTCTTTTTGGTTATGAGGACGGAGCTCTTGGCACAGGTGTCAACAACCTGTTTAATGTCCCTTGACATACTAGGCCAGTAAACGAGCGACCTTGCACGGCGGATCATACTGTTATATCCCATGTGTGCAGAGTGTAACCGTTTTGTGATATCTCCCCGCAGTGCACTGGGGATTAGAATAGCCTCACCCTTGAGTATAATGCCGTCTTCATAGGAGAGGATATCACGCATGTTGTGGTATATTGTGAGCTCGCTTCCCATTTTGTTCCTCTCTGGCCATCCATTTAGGATATACGACTTAAGGATATCCATTTTTTGTGTCCACAGCAGTGGCATCCCTAATCTCGCGCAGACGAATATCTGATACATTCACAGAGAAGTCAACGGTCATGATACGTGGATTTTGATCATTGGTCTCTAGGAATGCTCGGCTTAGAGTATCTGCGATAAACAGTTCTGTTCCTTTGACGAATTGGAATTCCACATCATACCGGTATACCCTCATGAGCAGGGCCTGTAGGCGTCTAGGAGCCTGACTCAGGGGTCATTTCAAAATCGCAGCAAGTGGTCGGTGATCATTCTGGACGGTCACTTTGATTCCATAGATGTACTGGGCGAAACGTTCAAGCCCAAACACCACAGATAGTAGTTCTTTCTCAATTTGGGCCCAGTTGCGCTCAGACGGAGACAGAGAGCGGGAAGCGTACTCCACAGGACGCCCCTCCTGCATAATAACAGCACCAATGCCATCCTTGCTGCTGTCAACCTGAAGCTCGGTTTTCTTATTTGCATCAAAATATGAGAGCACAGGGGTTTCTGTAAGTTTGGTTTTGATTTTTTCAAAAGCAGCTTCACATTCAGGGGACCAGTTCCATTCACAGTCCTTTCGGGTGAGGGCACGCATTGGATCCAAGTCAGATGAGAGATTCGGCAGGAATCTGGCCAGGTACTGTACCATTCCACATAGGCGCCTCACACCAGCAGCATCTGATGGTGCTGGCATGTTCAGAATTGCTTCGATTTTTCGTTTGTCAGCTTTGACGCCTTGGTCAGTGAAAAGATGACCGTGGAAATGGATCTCAGATTTTCCAATCTCCCCTTTGTCCTGGTTTAAGACAATATGCCGCTGCTCACAGCGTTTGTACAGCATTTCCAGTTTCGCATTATTGTCTTTTAAGGCTTCATTCTTGCTTACGCCACATCTGGCCACTGTGATATCATCAGCGATGGGGAAAATGCCATCCAGGCCACTTAAAGCTTCTGTGAGATGGCGCTGGAAAATTTCACTGGACACCTTCAAACCGAAAGGGAGCCTTGCCCACCTAAAACGACCGAAAGGAGTAATCATGGTTGTGAGCAAGCTCGGTTGCTCATCAAGACAAACATGCCAGTAAGCATTTTTGACATCTAGTTTACTGAAAACCTTGGCGTCCCGGAGCATCGACAACACATCATTGACAGTAGGCAGCTTGTAATGTTCACGCATCAGAGCTTCATTCAGTGGTTGCGGATCAATGCAGATACGGAGCTTACCGTTGGACTTTTTGGTAACAGCCATCTGGCTGACCCACTCTGTAGGCTGAGTTACAGGTACAAGGACACCTAAATCAACCAGACGGTTAATTTCTGTTTTTACTTCATCCTTAAGTGCAATAGGCACATTTCGACTAGGAAGCACCCGTGGCTTCATATCAGGATTAACTTGCAGATGGGCCTCTCCCAGGTTACCCAGTTTCTCGTGTTCTGATTCCACATGTGATATGAAACGTGCACTATTCACGGTGAACAGGCGCATGTCTGTAAGAGTTTTGCATCCCAGGAGGCATTTCAGGTCATTGGGGACAATAATGAATTCAGCACTGTGGTGTTCCCCTGTGCGAACATTCTTGACAGTCAGAGTCGCTTCTCCAATAGGTTTCACATGCGTGTTATTCCACATGATAAGCTTGCCTGTTGTGGGACGGATGTCTTCTGGCTTTACAAAACGTTGACAGACAGTGTTCACATCAGCACCAGTGTCCAGAAGAAAGCGAATGGGAGTGCCGTTAACAGCCAACTTCGCCGTGAGTTGCTGTTTAGTATTGCCTGAGACATTTAGCAGGTAATGGTCCTCATCATCATCACTGGTCAATTCCACTGAATGCACCTTTATCATTACACATTGCAAATTACATACTCCATGTTTATTACAGGACACACAGACAGGAAATACACTGGGGCCCTCTATGGCCAGACACGTATACTATCTCACTGATGCCCTCTATTAGCAATATGGTAAACTAAAATAGACTTCACTTAACAGCATGTATGTATGTATGCATGCATGCATGTATGTCTGCATACATGTATGTATGTGTGTATGCATGTATGTATTTATGTATGTATATATGCATGTATGTATGTATGCATGCATGTATGTCTGCATACATGCATGTATGTATTCATGTATGTATGTGTGTATGCATGTATGTATGTACGCGTGTATGTATTTATGTATGTATATATGCATGTATGTATGTTTGTATGTATATAGATTACCTATAGTTAGATAATCTTTATTTCAAATCGGTGGTAATTCGACATTGTAAACTCAAGCTGCCAGGGTTCTTAAAATATGGGTGTAACAGCAATATAAATGATAAATGGAGGAAAAGCAATATATTATCTACATGTCAAAGATTTCTCTGGGGAAATACGTTGTATGTATACATACATACATACATACATACATATGTAGTTAACTGGTATTACTCATAGCAGCAGAGCGAGCATGTAGAATTTGTTCCAGACGAGGTTGAGATTAGGCTTTTGAACTCTTTTAGGGATGTTGTTTGTCTCAGGTTGTTGGGTGGTGGCGAGAGAGATTTAGTTTATCAGCCGTTGGTGTCAGCTACAACGGAAGGCGACCTACATAGTACATACCCAATCGTGCAGTGTATACATGTATATACGAAAGCGCCAAGCCGTACTTGTCAAATCATCAGTACACAGTGCCCGGGAGGGGGGGGGGCACTCAGGTACAGAGGGGGCCGCACCTGCGTTACGTATTTCGCGGGAGAAGGGGTCTTAAAGACCTCCGCATGTCCGCGATTTTGTAAAAGAAGGGTACTTTTTTGTACCCAGGTACGAAGTATGGGGGTCAAAATCCCCTTACAATCCACGAAATATACGCGGCTCTGACGCCGAGTGACTCCCGAAGTGACTGAGCTTCTGAGTTTGCTGCCGCCACTTGCTGCCGCTAAACAAGCGGAGGATTATAAAATCTGAAGTTAAAATACGTGTTCCCGTTCATCCAATGTCAGTGTTTTGATAAAAGACCGGGACACGGTGGTGTGCAGTTGAGACTACGCGACACAGATCGGCCTGTGTGCCTTTGGCCCATATATGATAACCAACACCAGCCTCCACGTACAGTACAGCAAGTGGAGTTGAGCTGACAGCGAAGTGCAGACTGGTCGCCTAGACCTACGCGATTCTTGGAAAACCAACAAACAGACCAGGAAGTTGACTGACTGACTGGCCGGCTAACAAGGATCCAAGATTTTTAAAACTTCGTATTTCCCATTTATAAGGTGTCGCCGAATGTTATGGTAGGGTTCCCCCTGTTTTTGTTTTTATTTTGGCTCGACGCGAGGTTCCAGAACCCGCCGATAGGCGGCTTCAAACACGTCGAATGCCTTTGTGGAACGCCTTGGATTGTTTCATTAGAGAAAACTTGGTTCTTCCAGTTATGTATGATAGCGTCCACTCTGTTTTGGTCAAACAGCATGGATACATTCAATGGACTAATTGTACTAAGAATACACTTTTAGGAAATTAAATAACCTTTTTTAAATCAGTGAAATTAGCGATTTTACAATTTTGATGACGTCACAAGTAATTGGAAGCTAATTATAGAACGCGACGGTGGCGACGCGTAGCTATAGCGGCGTTCATTTACACTACAGACCTGTAGTGTAAATGAACGCCGAACACGTTACAGTCAACCCCCCCCCCCCCCCCCCCTACTACACCCATTCTACTGCCGACACATTGCATCCAACCCTAGTTCCGAAAAACTCTGGGTTGATATACCCTTAGACTACCATTACGAGTATCGTTCTTCCAGATACAGCCACTGTTTTGACACAGATAAAAGGCAGCGTAATGTGATATGGTTACTATGAGTAGGGGAGAACGTTTTTCCTTAGTCAACTACATAACCTTGTAATATTACTACAATCGTCGCGACGATCCAACAAAATAAACGTGAAAGACGCATAATAGAAAGGTAAACACCATTTAATCTCTGTCCGTCACTTTCGTTTTTTCTAGCTTTCTCCCTCCCTAGCTGTTAGTCTAAGATAACCTTTTGGTTTTAAATGACCCCGGAAGTTTTGCTTGTTCTACTAACTGCCATGCCTAGTAAGATGAATGAGGCTATCCCGAGTTTACAAAAAAGCCCCATTAGAATTATCTTAAAGCTGATGATGTTGGAAATAGTTTTATACACTGACCTTTATCTGTGCTTGCTGCAGTGCCAGACTTAACCCCTGCTCTATTCAAGTTGTTCTTTTTCTCAGCGTCAGAGGCAGACAGAGTCCATCTGAGAGATGAGTCGTACCCTCATACGTGACTCATCGGCTAGTTCACTATAGCGACCAAAACAACTATACTATTAACCTATATACATAACCTACTTATGGATCAAATGCGTGGTATCTCTTGATAAGGAGAAATCGACAACGCGAAATAGGTGTCCAAGTCGACTGACTCTTTCCGGTATAGTCAACGCTCCTGTCAAGTTGATATTAACTGCATAGCAGTCGTTAGGAGTGTTACCGAAAAGAAATGGAAGGATCTCTTGAGTTTCAACAGTGACTCAGAAACGTCAGGAGTTCAGGCCACATACAGTGTGACTGAACTACGTATGCCCACTGGCCGAGTGCTAGCAGTGGTCCCGTTCGAAGCACAGCCTATGACATAGAGGGGCGTTTTGATCAGATATACTGCTATCCGGTACACACATAACACCGCATGCCTCTAACTATCCAATCCATAATGGTCTAACATCCGTGGTGTGGTTGGGGAATCCCCATTCTAAAAATAGCATGAGCGTCATCGGGAAAACCTGTGCTATATATAGAACGGGTTTGTTCTCGATGGACTGTCCAGAATAAGGCAAGAGAGGAGCTGGAGTACCTCCGGGATACCGAGAAGAAAGCAAGGATTTAGAAACATTCAACGATTTAACCCATAAATACTCACAACGGCCAAAACCGCCTGACGATTTTGATGAAATCTTGCAGGCAAAGGCCAAGTTAGAAAAATATTTGAAGGAGGAATGTTATTCAGATCAAAGGCCAACATCTATCCTTTAAATATTTTGTAAAATCATTCTGAATTCAAAAGTTATTATCAAAGGTATCGTAGATTCAGACGACAATTTCAAGCAAATCTCTCAAGCATCCGAGTTTTTTTCGGAAACCACACGGGTAGAGCACCCTACAACTGTAGTAAGTCAGCATGAGCTCCTAAAGAGGACCGACTATTTTGTATTTTGATGATTTTGTTTTGAGAAAAGACTAAATATTGTTTTGTCGAAGCTTAGATGAAGAAAAGAAATGGATATGAAACCAGCCTGTCAACCCGAACAGGCTGGCTGCGGTGAATAGCCAAAGAGTCGTGTCCTGCTCATGTTGCAGTGCAGCTTTTTTGTGTATAGTAAACGATACGAGAGCCCTCATTGGTCTTTGTCAACTAGTGACGTCGCAATGAGGGCAGATTCGAGATAGCTGGCATAGCCAGGCCTTCACTATAGCACATATAGTAATTGATCTCTTGCTACATATCTAGTCTTTTATTTATCTATGCTCAAAGGATCTTTCTTAAAAGTATTTTTTTATAACTTTTATTGCTCCATAACAAATATGTCAATAAATATACATACAGGGTAACTTGTAGTTATTATCAAGATGGGTATATACAATAATGTTTTGTGACTAGTGGGTGATAGTATTGATTACAGATTGTTCAGGGTGTTATGTAAAGGAGACCACTTTCCAAGCACCTTTGCCAGCTTATTGCACACCGTACCATTGTATATTTCCACCTGCATTTGTCTTAGGAAGATTCTTTTAAGGTAGTTCAAATTAAGGATGTTTTCCTTCCACTTCTTTTTGTAAAGTTTGTGTTTAGTGAGCAATATTAGTGTATTAATAAGTAATCCATTAAGTTTATTGCCCAGTAGTATGGATTTTTGGTCGAAGTGGTATACTTTATTTGTACAAATTGTTAACCAGTTTTGAAGGTCTTCCCAAATGTCAAAAGCAGCTGGACAGTTATACAGGAGGTGGGTTATGTCTTCACGTGTTTGACATTCCTCGCATAGATCATTACATTTTTTGTTTGTCATGATGGTATGATGAGTAATTTGAAAATGGAAAAATATTGTGTTGGCATCTAATCTACATTGTTTGGCTAGAGAGTAAATAAATTCCCAATCCTCTTCATTGGTTAAGTTGAATTCTTCTGACCACTTGTTTTGCCCGATTGGGATGGCTGCAACATTATTTGAATCCCATACGTGACGAATTACAGAAGTGCCTTTTTTGCATTTTTTCATGTAGTTGACTATCGGAGGTTCACGCATAATAATGTCTTTGGGCACATTTTTAAATTGGTCTTTCAGAATTGATGGGATTCCCTCCCATAGTGAAAAGTAGGTGGTTAGCATAATTGGTCTGCCATTCCTGGTTTCCATTTGATCTTTAGAGAGAGGGTTCCCCCGATTATCGAAGAGATCTTCTTAAAATAAAGAGGTCATTATTGAAAGGAATTTTTATATCAGGGTTACCCCAAATAGGTATAAATGATGGTGAAGTTAGCAATTTTGTTTTGGCAATGGCAAACCAGTTGGTGTAGGCAGTAATTACGCTAGACCAGAAAGGGTTTTTAACATTTTTGCATAGTTGTTTGTGATAAGTCTCTCCAGTCCAGATAAGTCTATCGATGTTCGCATGTATTGCAAATTCTAGCCATTCTGGATTGGTCTGTAATTTATTAATCCAGGCGATTTTCAGGCTGAAGTCGAAAGACTTTAGATCAAACATTAAAAGTATTTGATAGAGAAGTGTTAGTCAGGCCCTTATCATCAATTCGCCCTCAAATATTTCGAAAGTTAATATTTTACTCCTAAGTTATTTTCAAAAGGTTTCATAGCTCCACATGCACATGGCACGTACCGTACCGGTCCTGATTGCCCCCCACAACACTATTTGTCGTATCCGCTCATAGAGCTGTATGACGTCGTCCCCTTAGCACCGTAGTTCTATTTGTATCCATGTATCCGCTGTTGAGTTCTGCCTCCTATTGGGCATCAATGCATTTAATGTTGATGGTACCGCGTTATGACCAGTATAGGTATTGCACATGCCTGCCTCCTATTATGTAAAGTAGGCATTATTTAAAAGGATAAATGCTCGTGGGGGGGGGGGGGGGGGGGGAGGGGGACTATGTATGCTTAGTGATCAGTTTGCTAGCAGCTCAGTTTAGGCAATATGTTCTGCTTTATAATGTGCCTTCTTTTTAAGGGTTCTCCACTTCTTTTTTGAGGGTGACTCAGACATATAAGCAGAACCTTCTTGTACATGCCAACGACACTGCGTGAACGAAAATATGAATTGAATATGAATCTCTTCTCTTTAAAGTAATATCTCCCTATAATTGGGCGACAGACAAATAAAGAGAAAGAAATGAAAATTTCTGATGGTTGCCCCAGTTTATCGAAGAATCGAACCCCCACTCAGCCCGGCTTGGGATTGAACTCTGGACCCCATGCCTCCCAGTATTTAGGCAAGCAAACTTGCCACTGCGCCATTGAGTCTGGTAATCTTCCTATTGATATCGATGAACCCTGAAGGAATGTTTCTGTTGCTGACACTGCAGATACCACCAGTTGACATACTTAATTTATCTACGGTCATTAAACCTTTTGACTACCTCGACCTGTGCGTCTGAAAACTGCAGCATTCCCATCGCCAAAGCGCTCAGTCATGGCTACTGTTATAAAGTTTATGCAGGGTACACAGATGTAGCCCCTCATTGACATATATATATATATATATATATATATATATATATATATATATATATATATATATATATATATATATATATATATATATATATGTGTGTGTGTGTGTGTGTGTGTGTGTGTGTGTGTGTGTTTGTTAATGGGGATGGGTTTTTCCTCTGAATATCTCAGACATATATGGCATGCAAACTTCATGAAATAACGTGCTATAAGTGCACGACCTGGCACAAACACCCATGACCTTTCTGAGATCATTATACATGTTCCTCAAAAATATACATCCTTGAGTTGCATGGTATATTTCTAAAAGTTGCTCCATATTGTGAAAGTTGCACCGATATATTTGACCAAATTGAACATATGTAAACATCTCAAAATGACCCTGTATTCACAAATTAACCTCATAATCCACTATAATCAAATTGCAGGTTGTATGCTGCCCAGATAATCAAATAAGTTCATCGAATACACAGGCCTGATATACATTATGAATGTAACTTGCATTTGGAATGATAGGGAGAAGTACATATCATAAATTGTTGCCATCATACATAAATAGCTTTGACATTTTTAAACTCCATGGATAAATGATCCCGGCTTCCTATTTAGCCCAAGGCATCTGAGAAAGTTCCTGGTGACTATGTTGTGTTTTTGACTGGGTACTTCCGTTACCTCCTCTATTAACGATTGGCAAGAAGTTTTCCCTAATATTGCAGAAGAAGCTGCAAGTATCGAAATTATAAATTTGTGTCAATGAGCCATCTGGCCATGTAGTGTTATGGATGGCGCAGCCACACATGTGGAAGTAAGTCACCCCCCTTTCCTATATACCCGCAACTGTATACATACATCATAGTGTTCACACAACACTCTGCAGCAACACATCTGCAAGCACATTCGAACGAGGAAGACCTTTCTTGAGAATGTTAAGTCAAACGTTTAAGATATTTCTCCTTTGCATGATTCTCACAGCAGCGTTTGTTTCCATGGCAATATTTAACTTTGATAATGTGCTGAAAATACGCCGATTTCTTCCAACTCCAGACCGTACTAGGGCATATGTCAATGGATCCTTCAACCAGCAAAACTACACACAATTCAGATTGATGTTCATTGATAGGAACACTACGTTATTGCAACATGGACTCTCTGTTGAATATGCCAATGATTCAAGAACTTCTGAACACCTTGTACAAGAGAGAGTGCTAAGGGAGGATTCAGCAGAAATGATGACCACTGGACTTACAACAGCTATCAGATATGAACTTAAAACCCTATCGCCAATAACAACCACTGTATCACCAAGGTATCTAATCAACACAACAGGCTGTAAAATTCCTTACATTGATCCTTGGCATCCATCCATTTTGAAATATATCAAAAGGCTGCCCACAGTGAGATGTAGCAAAATACCCGATTTAGTAAATTTAAATAAAGGCATGCTCATACTTAATGAAACTGTACATGAGAAATGGTATGCAAAGAATGTAAGTCAGTGTCACTGGCGAGAAATCACGCGGGCTGGGCATAATGATAAAACAAACATCATTGGGAACTGGACACTTTTTCAAAATGGAAGGAGTCCCGTTGCATGTGAATTCATGGAGGTGCAATGTCTGTTTAGAGTAGAAAGGGTAGTATATCAAACATTTTATGCACAGATCATAGACAAACCTGCAGTTGAAAAACATTTAAAAACTTCACAAATAACTGCAGAAGAATTCAATGTACTACTACTTGGAATTGATGGGGCATCACACTCAAGAATGATTCGGCAAATGCCTGAAGTGCTTTCATTTCTAAAGAAATCTCTGAACTTGACCGTGTTTGAAGGCTTCAATAAATTAGGTGAGAATACATTTCCTAATCTGACTCCTATGCTGTCAGGATTGATGTCGGATGAACTTGAAAAAAAGAAATTGTGGAAAAAGGGAAAGTATTTTGACAAGGTCCCTTTAGTTTGGAAGGACTATGCAAAGAGGGGTTATGCTACACAAAAAGCAGAGGACTGGCCAAGTGTTGGCATTTTTAACTACAAGACGAAGGGATTCAAAAAACAACCTGTGCATTACTATATGCGGCCCATCTTTAAACACATGGCCAGAGTGTATCACTATTGGAGACCAAAATGCTTGGCTCACCGCCATGAGACTGAATTCCTGCTGGATTATGTACAGGAATTTGTGTTAAAGTTCCATGAGCGTGGTTTCTTTAGTGTCTCCCACCTCACAGAAATACCCCATGATAGTGAAAACAACCTTAGTTCTATAGAGGAGTATTTTCTGAACATGCTGAAAAAATTGGATGAGAAGGGTGCACTGAAGAATACAATACTCTTTGTTTATGGAGACCATGGTATTCGTTGGGGGAAAATTAGGAAGTCGCCTGTTGGCTACCTTGAAGAACGACTGCCCTTCTTTTCTATAGCATTGCCCCAACGTTTCAAAGAAAGATACCCAAGGCATACTGAAAATTTAGAAGCTAATAAAAACAAGCTTGTCACCTTTTTAGATGTTCATAAAACTTTACTAAACTTGTTAGATCTGAGAGATTCTCCAGTACCTGTTTCTAATGATGGTAAGGTAAAAAGTATAAGCTTGTTTTCAGAGATACCTTTAAATAGGACATGTGTGGATGCACGCATTCCTCTGGAATTCTGTTCCTGTATTAATATCAAACATATTTCCCGTAAGAACAAGACTGTTAAGAAGTCAGCTGAGCACTTGTTAAATAACATATCTGCCATTGTTTTACCATATAACAAAACATGCACCTCTTTGAACCTCGAGAAAATTGTATCAGCAAAGTTATTGGATTCAAATGACCCTCGGACCATTTTGATAATTGTTGCAGTACAAGTTATGCCAAGTAAAGGGATCTTTGAAGCAACAATTCAGTACTCGAAAAAAAAGCATAAATTTCATTTAATGGGACACATCACTCGTATAAACAAGTATGAAAACCAATCTTGGTGTGTAAATGAGGTTAAACTTAAACCATTCTGCTTTTGCTTTTCAAAAAAATCATAGTATTACTAGATCAGTCATTCCACACATGGGAAGCATTATTTATGAGTTTTATAGAGGTGATTTGTTTCCAGGGTATTACATTATCATAGTTTTAAACATGCTGTAAAGGTTATGCCAATTAAAGGTATCTTTGATGCCAGAATGAAGTATTCAAAAGACATTGGACACCTCACTTGTGTAAAAAAGTATGGAGAGCAATCTTTGTTTGTAAATGATGTCAAACCATTTTACTTTTCTGAGATATCTCAGTAGTGCAGGAGCCTATTACTACCCATATCATACACGATATGAACTATTTATGAGTGTATTGTTATGTATTAAGTTTTATGAGTTAAGGTATTTGGCCAAATCCTTGGTTTCACAATTTTACTGTAGCATGTGTATATATATATATATATATATATATATATATATATATATTTATATATATATATATATATATATATATATATATATATAGGAGCAAGTCACATACTCAGTCTCAAGTTGGCAACCCTGGGTTTCATGCTTGTGCAATCCTCAGGCCGTTATAGAGACCATTTAGGGTAAAAGGTCCTCACATGCTACATGTTGAGTCTTGAGTGTCCTTGACCCTGACCCTTCACCTCTTGGTATGTCACTTCCTGTGTAATCAGGTCAGGTCAAAGGTCACTTCCTGAGCAAAGGTGTCAAAAATGCAGTTCATTACAAAAAGAGGGCAGCACAGTAGGTGTAAAAAATATTGCCCTTGTGCTAAAGGCTGGAGGCGGGGTCCGATTTCACAGTTTAGGTGGGGGCGTCCAGAACATTCTCATATCGGAACTTGGCACGGTGGCGGCATGTAGATACAATTTCTGCCCTCTTGTTTAGCATGGTGGCTGGATTTGCTGTAGCTATCACCATTTTCTCTGTGAGGCAGACGTCACATCGTCGTGTGCCGCACTTGTATGGTGCTGCATGGTGTACAATGTCCCATTCGATTTGGTATTGTTGGCTGCTGTCCTGAAGATCCCATATGTATTTGGATAGTTCGGTGTCGTTCTTGTAGCTCTTATTTCGGAATGAGTTTGTGTGGTTGTAGTAGCGGGTCTTGAAGGGGCCCTCAGTTAATCCATAATAGTGGCGAACAGGTTTGGGAGGGGCTGTGACAGTGGCTTTGTACACGACACATTTGGTTAGGCATTTGCCGCTTAGTGGGCAAGTGTCGGGCCTCTTGCAGTTGCATGTGCGTGGATCTTCTGTGGGCGCAGGGTTGAGGATCTTAGCATTATGGCCGCTGATGATGGTGGCCATGTTGCCCATACAGCTGTAGCTGGTTTTTACGTTGTTTCTGTCGAACAGCTTGTGGTATCGGTGGTGTTGTGGGAAATGCTTATCCACAAGATCCAAGAAGTTCCTGGCAACGTTGGTTGTCACGTTTTGGTTGAATGGGGGGTTGAACCATATAACGTTGCGTTTGCGATTTCTCGGTTTCCTCTGTGGTGCGGAATACTCCATATTATGTCGGTGACCACTGTTTTTAAGGGCATCTTCATAGACGGGTTTTGCCTTATTGAAAGCTTGACTATCACTTGATGTTGAGCATAGTCTACTGCAGATGGCATCCGGTAGATGCTTCAGGATGGTGGGTGGGTGGTTGGATTTTGTATGGATGTAGAGGGGTTCATTGTTTGGCTTACGGAAAGGCCAGTAACGGCCTGTAGGCAGATCAAATGTGACGTCTAGGAAGTCTGTTTGATGCAGGAGGATCTCAACGGTCGCACGCAGGCCACAGTCTTTAAATGTTTGGATGATGTCCTTTCTTGCCCTGTCGGATTGGGGCCCAGATAGTTTGAAGGCAGCTAGACCATCGTCTCTGTATAGGCCAACTTGGTCTTTGTTGAACTTGGAGGACAGTAGGTGGAGAATATAAAGTCCGACGAGCTCGCATATCTCTGCGCCATCGAAGCTCCCCATGGTCACATCGAACAGACTCTCATCTTTCTTGGTCCAAGTTGATTTCTCATTGAAGAGGAGGGACTTTCTAGAATGCCAAATAATAGATTCTTGTTGCTCTGTGATGGCGCTTATAGACTTGGCGTACTTGATCGCTCTTTCTAGCAGTTCCTCTGATATTGAGGGGTAGAACTCGACGATGTCAAACTTGATGAAGGTCTTGTCTGACTTGTCTTTGAGGTCGCTAAACCAGTCTATGACGGCCTGGGTGTTTTTCCACTGTTGGAGATTTGTGGATTCTCGCACGTTTCTGTTAATTTTTTCCACCAGCTGTTTGCTCACAATACCGATTTCGGTTTTGGCAGGGTTGATATATATATATGTATATATATATATATATATATACATATATATATATATATATATATATATATATATATATATATATATATATATATATATATATATATATATATATATATATATATATATATATACATATGGGTATTGGGACAATATCCCCCTGGACAAAACACCACTGACAAAATCCCCCCGTTCCAATATCCCCCTCTAGTAAAAAAATGTTTTGCACTAGTAATCTAAATAAAGTTCAAGTATTTGCCAAGACAGGCCATTTGTCGTGGCAGCACCTAGGACAACCACGATGTTCCTTGGATATCACCTAGGACGCTGTCACGATCAGGAATTGAATGAAATTTCACATGACTTGTGCATCCTGACGCCAGTATGAGGCCATTTACATGAGGTGACGTTGAGGAATTTGAAATTTGGAATTCCGTTTTTCGTCACATTTATGCCCTATTGAGGATAATTCGTGACTAGCCGGTTGTTAGTAGTGGAGGAAACTGGAGTACCCTGCGACAACCACTGCGTAACCCCAAGTCACTGGCATATACTAAGTTGTGATGTCCTGGGTGTCCTAGGTATGTCTTGGCCATACGTCCTAGGTTGTGTGACGCCAGCTTAAAGTTAATGTTTAGATTGATTTCGTCCACTGTAAAACTCGCCAATATATCAAGCATTCAACTTTCAATATTTTCCCATGCGTCTCTGTACCTTGAGTCAACACATTCAAGCCTATTCAAAGCTGTCCATGTTAAAAGTCACAAACTTTCCGCCCAAGGCACACACTCATCCCTCTTGTAATATCTTATCATTGCACTGGATATTTTTGATTTTAATGTGGCTTATGGGGCTAATTCGTGCATATAGTGTCATTTTGAGTTTACCTACATATTTTAAAGCCTAAACACCTCCATCCTCGTACGTTCTCGGATTCTTACTGTCTAGGCCATCCCTGAGCAGCATACGCGACCAGCTCTGACAGAAGCTCCCATAGGTTTGCACACAAACAGGAAATGTTTTTGGATCTTTTCTCCGTATCGAATGTCAGCTAATGAAATTTGACTCTTCACAGCCCAAAATTGCGTGTTACGTGTATAAGCTCAATCATGGACGATTTTCAAATCACATAGCATGGTGTCTAGTTCGAGCAACTCTTAACTCTGGTACCTTCAAAGCAGTATATACGTGTAGTTTGTAAAGATTAGATACTGTAAATCTGGAAATAAGTGCGTGTGTGTAATTAGTGTGTTTTATGCGTCACACACAATAGGCACTAATTTGCAGTCACCAAAAAAGTGCAGTATTCAGAAATGGCGACAAACGCAAAAATAAGAAGTAGCAAAAACTGAAAATGAAAAAAACGCAACATTTTATGACGCACTTAATACCAGATTTACTTTAGTCAAGTGAAAGCACGACAGAGGAAGAGTCGAAAAGTTAACCCATAAACTACCGAAAGCTAAAACGTTCTTCTCACTGAAACAGATGTGGGTGAAATTGTTTTTAAGATGATCTTCCTGTTGTTGTTTTTTGAAAATAGATATTATTTTGTTTATTCAACTACATGTCAACAATGGGCAGAAAATACATCTAGACGTGCAGACTGTATTCACGTATACATAATAAACCAGCTTTTCAACCATTTGGAGTATGGTTAATGTTATTCCACTTTTTCACCATTATCCTTATCCCCCCCCCCCCTCTAAGAGAGGAAACACTTGCTTAAGACTAGACCGCCAAAAATTATCATGACCTTTATTAGAAAGAATGTATAGTGATAATATCATATATAGTAACAAGTATGAAGTAACCAATGAAAGAAGTTGGTGCGGATTTTCTTATCCTTCAAACCTATTTTAAACTCTTGCCCTTGATATTTTATCTAAATTTGTGATAGAGGTGATAGAAGTTTTGTTATCCATATGCTGCACCTGCATGCACTAGGGCAGGAGTCTTATCATGTTTCACAGACGTATGGATTATCATTGTGCTTAATAGAATAGATAATACAGTTAGGAACTTGTCCATTTTCTAGGTCGCCCAGTAAACCTTTTCTTGAGGATAATTTAGAATATTTTAATCCTAAGTGTCGAATCCAAGATTCATCGTCTAGCCGTAGTTTTACAATTAAAGGGCATAAGCATTTTAGCATATGCTCTATGCTATATATATTGTTCTTCTACAGTTATCACAGTCCTCTATACCCAATGCGCGTAGTCTTTTATTTGACAAGTACCTGCGATGTTGAGACCTGGATTGTGTATATTTAACCCTTCCAATGCTGAGGCTACTTTGGTCCAAAGCACAAGGACGCAAAGATTATTGAAAACCATCTAAATCCTGTCATGTTGGTATTCATTGGATAGCTCTCGCTGAGTTCTCTCAGATGAGAACCCATGTGCTAGTGTTTCAATCATTTTGCAGGTTTTTCTGCATCATTTTTCCAATGACCAAATTAGCCTCCAGTAGCATAAGGATTAAAATAGACTAGCCGTGCCCCGTGCACAGCTCGCATTTAGTTTGAAATCATTCTTTCCAGATACAATTACCCTGTTGACACGCTGACCTATTTTGAAGACTTCATGAAATCCATGGCGCTCCAAACAAAAAAAATTGGAGCTCCAAGATTCGGTCTAACAGTAACAGTAAATCTGTCCCAACTGAATATCTCTCCTATGAAAAGGTCCCTCCACCCTACAAAAAAACCTCCCCCAACCCAAACTTATGATATGCATGTGCGGATCGCTCAAATTTTCCAGTAAAAATTATTTTTGAAATGTTTTACTCCATCTGAAGAGGGGTAAAACTTATTCCATCACATTTGGGTCGTTCAATTTCCTAGGAAATACCCATTATGGGTAGGGGAAGATTTTCATGGTGGGGTGAAATATTTCCCCCAGGGATAACATTTCACAGGGAATATACCCCTGGGGTCGGAGATCATTTTCAGGGGGCAAATGTCCTGGTAAACCAGGAGCCACATAAAAAATACCTGAAATAAATAAACACACAGTAATGATGCACATAGAGAACAACAAAACATTAAACGAAGGTAAAACAAATAAAAATGCAGCCTGCAGAAATTGGAAAAATGGGGATATGGCGAATCAATTCAAAATGCCAAAAAAATAGGATGTACAAAAAACGAGAGAGAGAGAGAGAGAGAGAGAGAGAGAGAGAGAGAGAGAGAGAGAGAGGGGGGGGCACACCCTCTTTGCCTCCTCAATGGTGGCACCTCCCGGGGAGCACTAAGCTGATGTGGCAACCTGCTCGCCCTATAAAAGAAGGGGGTTGTGTGGATCTGTCTGTGGATACCGTACATCTAAAAGATCCTGTGGTTCTCTTTGGTTATGAAGGCCCTGCTCTCGTTTTCTTCTTTCACCTAGAATCATTATGCGTTTTCATCGTTCTTCGACAATGACAAAGGATCTCTTTGGTAGTTTTATGGCCCTAACTATGTCCCTGTGTGTCATGACGCCCTTATCCACTCATTCAGTCTATTAGGTCAGTTTTCTTAATTTTATCTAAAATATCTTTATGTGTACGCAAATTTTGCATTGTAAATAGAAAAGGGGTTTTCTGATAGGGTTCCTATCCAATCTCCTACATATGTAATGTTTGTACGATTATAGATTATGATTTTAACAAAGACTGTCTAGAACCATTGCGTGTCGTCAGTACTGGGGGAATAGATGTTTATTAAGAACAGTAATGAAGTTAACCCTTCCAATGCTGAGGCTACTTTCCTCTAAAGCACAAGGACGCAAAGACTTAATTGAAAGCCATCTAAACTGTGTCATGTTGGTATTCATTGGATAGCTCTCGCCGAGTATTCTCAGATAAGTACCTATGTGCCAGGGTTCAGTCATTATTCAGTTTTCTTTGCATTAATTTGTATTGACGAAATTAGCAACCACCAGCATAGGTTTTAACAACCTCTGGGTATACTATCAACGGTAAGCACGACGTGCCACTCTCCACGATTAAATTCAAATCTCAAGTTTGCAACACATAATGTTGAACGAAGCAATGAATATAATACCCAGCGAAACAGCTGCCTCCAAAAGGACAATATGTCTATCCTGTATGGCAACTCTTTATTCTCTCCAAATAAATGCTTTGAAAATGCAGCAAAAGGAATGTACCAAATGTTACAGGCAAAGTACAATGCTTGTTTTCCAGTACTAGGATTTGTCGATATTGCATAGTTCTATGGCAAGCTGACGTTATCAAAAATGCGTGGCAAACTGAATTTATCAATAAAAATAATTCTATTGATATCAATAAATGAATTATGCATTATATATCTAACTACCCATCTATCTAGCTCTCTCTCTCTCTACATTATATATATATATATATATATATATATATATATATATATATATATATATATATATATATATATATATATATATATATATATATATATATATATATATATATATATATATATATATATATATATATATATGCCAATCTGGGTTTCACTCAGTGGATATCTCCAATATAGTATAGGGCTAAACTTATTCAGTGCGCCACTCTGGTTGAAACTGATCATTACTGGTTAGGATCTGGGGTGACAACCCCTACCTAGTCAATAGTTGCTGAATTATTTATAGATATGAATAATTATGGTTTTAAAGCTAAATTATAAACTTGTGGGTTTCGCGTATTAGGCATCCCACTGGGGCTTAATTTCTTGAGTGTTCCACTGTTTAAAATTGATTCTTACTGGTGTAAGGTATAGGTGTCGACACCTACTAAGTCAGTAATTTGCATTTTATTTGAAATAACGAGTCTACTCAATTCACGTGCGGGGTTTAAAGAGTTAAGGGGTGCATATATGCGGGGGTTAAATATATGTATAACGGGAAGACAAAGGTGGGGACGGACCGGCTACTGGCTTAGATGAGGAAATGATCTGGCATCAGGGTAAGGTCACGAGGGAACAAGGACCACTCACATATCTCGTATCAGTTACATTACATAGAAACCTGTGCGGTAGCATCATCTCTAGCATGCGTTTGGGCTATTGGTTGAGGCTAACCTGTTCAAGTTGACCGGCTGGTTCCATATCCACTTGGTTTTATTTATCTAAGCTACTGGGTAGGATATCTGGACGAGAGGGGAAACAGGCCTGATACATACATGACAAATAGTGTGGGGGATTATGGGGCAACATTTCTAACATCAATACTTTTGTTGACAGAAGCAATTCTTTTTAAGACATGTGTTTTGTCAAACAAAAGTCACTTTTGTCAGACAAAAGTAAGTTTTGCTGGACAAAAGTACTTTTGTGTTACCAGAGGCATATAGATATACATCTCTCTGGTGTTGCACATGGCGTGACCATTTGCCAAGTGTGACATCTTGGCATTTTGTCTCGACAAAATTGCTTTTGTCAACCAAAGTAGCTTTTGTTGGACATAAGTACTTTTGTGTTACACATGGCGTGACCATTCACCAACTGGACCAAAAAACAGCATTGGTCCAGTAAAAAACACCTCCACTGGTCCTACTGGGCCAGTAATCATTAGAGGACATTCTTGTTAACAGGTTTTCCCTCAGGAATGTCCCCAAATGATTTTGAAATAAATGAACATAAAATAGATGAAAATAAATGTTGTCAGAGAATTTTATGGATTTTTGTTTCTTGTTATGTTGAAAAAGATTTTGTAGGACCAGTGGTAAAACTTTTGCAGGACCAGTGTTACTGGTCCTACGGGCCCAGTAACATTTTGAGTTAGCGTTGAGTCGAGAGAGAGAGAGAGAGAGAGAGAGAGAGAGAGAGAGAGAGAGAGAGAGAGAGAGAGAGAGAGAGAGAGAGAGAGAGAGAGAGAACCACACCAAGGGAGAACCACACTTAAGGTCTTACGACACTTTTGGAAATCTCAGTTTAATTCTCCTGAAACTTTGCATGAGGAAAGTACATAGCAGAGTGATCTTCAAAACAACTTAAAATCATGGGGTCATCAACTTAGATTTTTTCACAGATTTTTGAAAATTTGATGCAATTTATGTCACAAACATCTCATTCTCCAAAACTGGTTTCTTTCTTTACTGTATTTATCCTTTCAGAGATACAGGCACTGCCTGAAATACTGTTCTGCCATGTTAGAATTGTTGTTTTGCTGTTACATAGGAATTATTGGGCAAAATCAAGGAATTCGAGAAACAGGGTTTTAACCCAAAATTGGCATAATTCAGAATTGCCTAGTTTAATTTTCACCAAATTTTGTCTACACTATCTACACAATGCTCTTAATAAGAAGACATAAAGAAAATGACAGGTCATCGTGCTAGTTTTCAAACCACAGATGGTCAAAGTTTGTGAAATAGGACTTTTTGGGGGCAAGTTTTCATGAAAATGTTAGAAAAGAGTTACTCAATTGTTACCATATATGCCCATCCTTATATAAGATATTGTTGAGCAAGGGAACCCCATTAAATACACATGAATTATCACATATTCTGTCTGAAAACGTGTCAAAACATCAAATTCAATGAATATGAAAATCACAGTAGCCAAAAACAAAAAACTCTTAGGATACTATTTAGAGTAGGCAGATATAATCATAATTGGTATATATTCAATAAAAATCCATTTCTTTTCAATTTTTTCAGTTGCGTCAGGTAAATTGTAATAAATTATTTTAGTTTATCATATACCCAATAGGTGTCACCGGTATAGAGTATCGTAAGACCTTAAGGTAATACATGAATATATGACAAGGACAGGAAGAAAAACTGTCACTCAGTTTGGAACCATTTCAAACCAAAATTACAGTATAATAAGCAGGCAGTTTTGATCGGGTGTACACATCCATGGTAAAGTATCAACAAGAAAACAAGGCTGGGATTAATTATTTTATTTCATAGTTAGTGTCGTTGACATAAATTCATTTCTTCAATACCATATGGTACTCTCTCAATCCACACTGAACCTGGCGTATTCAGTCATAAGTGTACAAAAAAGAATTGTAAGAAAAAGTTATAGATCATTTTCAAATGTGACAAAAGCAAGTAACTTTCACATATGCACTAGTTAACAAAAAGAGCTTTTTAAAACTACAAGTATGACATCTTTTTCCAACAATACTTGTGGCAGATAAGGGTATTTTGCTTCAATCAGTGGTAGACGCGTGGTTAACCTTTATACCCCCAGTCCACCATGGGTATACCATGATGCAGGTATGTATGTGGCAGTTATGTGACACTAGCAGCCCCTATATACGTTATGTGGTAATAGTACTGCCCAATAGGAATTTAATCTGAGGTGCAAATTAACCAAATTTGTGATTTGGGAATTTTCCGAGATCTTTTATTCCGAAAAAGTCAATATTGAAGGTTTATATTCTAATGACAGGAATAATACATCTGACTTTCTTTATACAAACTGACCCCACTCGGAAAAGTACGGCAAATTAAACCAATTGGATTAATTTCCTATTCTGCAGGATGTGGTAATTACTGAGCAGTACCCAGGGTAACCCATTAATACTCACAGCAGCCAAAAGCAGCCAGACAATTTGGGTGAAATCTTTCAGCATCAAGAATATTTGGGAAAATACTTGAAGGAAAAGTGTTCATCAGATCATCACTGACAACTCCTCTTCAAATATTTCGTAAAATCAGTCTTAAATTCTAAATTATTATCAAAAGTATCAAAGGTCCAGACAACAATTTCAAGAGTAATTCTTAAGCATCAATGGGTTAACCCATTCATGCCTGGAGATCCCCCTGAATATTGACGTCTGGAATAATCATATTTTCAAAAATAACTTTGGAACTAAGTTGAAGTTCATAACATATTTGAAGTGTGTTTGTGTGTTTGGTTCTGATAAATAATTCTCCTTCAAATTCTTTCTGAAAAACGCTCTGGTAAGAATGATATCACCAATATAGCAAGCGCTTTTTGGGTGCTACAGTCATGAATAAGTTTAACCCTTCCAATGCTGAGACTACTTTCATCCAAACACAAGGACGCAACTATTTTTGTAAACCATCGAAACCCTGTCATGTTGGTACTCATTGGATAGCTCTTGCTGAGCACTATCAGATGAATACCTATATGCCAGAGTTTCAGTCATTTTCCAGCTATTTTACATCATTCTCTATTGGCAAAATTAGCCATCAGCAGCATAAGGGTTGAGGCCACTCAATGGTCACTCATACCAACGAAAAACCTTGCTGCAGTCACATGGTGGCACAATTCTTTCTGAATGGAAGTGCCATCCTTCCATAGCCATGAGAGCCTGCCCCGATAGCTGAGTATTTTAGGGAATTGACACTGACTGCTTTCATATCCCCTTGGTCTGGATTTGAACACAATTCTAAGCAGGCGAGAATGTAACCAATGATTCTACTCAGAGCTTTTTATAAGGGTCTGCCCCGATAGCTGAGTGCTATAAGGAATTGACACTGACTGCTTTCATATCTCCCTGTCCTGGATTTGAACACAATTCTAAGCAGGCGAGGTTGTAAGCAATGAAAGTGCCATGCTTCAATAACCATGAGAGCCTTCCCTAGGGGTCTGCCCCGATAGCTGAGTGCTTTAAGGAATTGACACTGACTGCTCTCATATCTCCTTGGCCTGGATTTGAACCCAATTCTAAGCAGGTGAGGATGTAAGCAATGATTATACTCGGGTTCTTTGCTTACCTCCACTATCAATCACTATTTAGCCTAAAATATGGCAGAAAAATGAAAATACATGAGATCCAAATTCAGCACTTATGCCTAGTGTTTCCTGCCAAATTATTTTCACAAGTATTAGGCATCTGCACTTTTTATGAGAAACTCCCGGCTTAAAAGTATTGTGTCTTCACATTCTAATGAACTTTTACCTGTATTAGGAGTGTAATGTAGAAAAGACAACAATACAGGACAACAATGAAAGTCATTGTTTGAAACAAGAATGCAGTCAATGTCAATCCCAAATAATAGTAATTTTTGGCTAAAATTAACAATATTAATACTTTTCCCCCCAAATTTGCGTGTATCTAATAAAATTGAATATAAACTTATGTGGTACTATTATTTACAAACTAGATAAAGCTGACAGGCCTAAACAGTTTGTTGGGACCAGATATTTAGATTTCAGGTCGCATCTACAATGTAGAATATCTGATGCTGTATGTTCCCCATTGAAAACTAAGAAGAATGAACCAAAGTTATTCTTTTAATATCCATAAAGATATGGCTAAAAGTGAGACTAGGAAATGTGAGTGTATTACAGTGGGTCTCTTTACACACTCCATGTTTAACCCTTCCAATGCTAAAGCTACTTTCGTCCAATGCACAAGAATGCAAAGATTTTTGAAAACCATCTAAACCCTGTCATGTTGGTATTCATTGGATAGCCCCCCAAAGAGTACTCTCAGATGAGTACCCATATGCCAGGGTTTCAGTGATTTTCGGGGATTTCAGCATTATTTTGTATTGGCAAACTTAGCCACTAGCAGCATAAGGGTTAATATCAATATGACTAGGAATAAAGGCAACAATTACCATGGCAACCCTTCGACTCATTCTTCCATATATGGGCATATATCTGGTGAGATTCTTGAGAAGAATAAAGTGAAACCTCAGAGATGTGAACACCTTGGGACCAGGGCAAAAGCGTTCACATTCGGGGGCGTTTTACATCTCAGAGGTCTTTTCGTAATGTAAAAAATACAAACGGGACCAGGAAATTATGTTTACATTAAGAGGTGTTCACATCTCTGGGGTGTTCACAATGAGAGGTGTCACTGAACCTCACAAAAAGTAATCTTTTAACCATCAGTTTGCCATGTTTTCACTACTAAACCTGAAAGAAATAACTAGGTGTTTCAATTTCCACTTTCTCCCACTGATTACAATATAGGCATTTGGTATTGTATGAAGTGCCAGTACCTATCCTTATTAGTCTTAGCCAAAAACCATGTTCTAAGACCCAAACATCATCCTAGAATATGTTACACTCTGATAGTCTAAAGACTTCCTACCCCCAGGCTGAAACCTGGACAAGTTAATTCAGGCGTTCAACAACTGCTTATGCGGCTGGTTGTTAATTTGGCCGATACAAAATTATGCCTAACAACCTGAAAAATGACTGAAACCCTGGCATATGGGTACTCACCTGAGAGTACTCAGTGAAAGCTATCCAATGAATACCAACATGGTAGGGTTAAGATGTTTTTCAAAGATCTTTGCGTCCTTGCGCTTTGGAAGAAAGTAGCCTCAGCATTGAAAGGGTTAGTTAGTCAGTGGGAGACCCATGGCAGACTTGTGGTTGAGCTCTATTTCTATCAGACCTCCTCATGTTAGCAATGAGTCTGCTATGAAGTAATATGATTTTTTCTGGTACTGCAAATTCTCAGTAATTTGGGACACTTTTTGATAATTACGCTTTTTATAGGTTCCAGGTGGCCCATGTTTTCTGAAAATACCATGATGTTGTATCAGAAAAGTTTACATCTAGGTCCATATTTGGTGAAATGGTAACTGACGATAGACCGAGGTTGCCCAGATTTCCCATTAATTATTTTGCAAAATAATCATAGTGGCCCAAATTCCTAGGGTGGCCTTAATTTCCCAGAATTTACGGTAGTTACATGGTAGTCCCCAGTTTATTGGCCAATCATCAGTCATGATTATACCACTAAATCAAACAGCTTCAGCCACACAGGAAGCACACACTGTCCAAGTATTACCTAAGAAGGGATTGAAGGTAGCTTTAAAATTGTTGTGATATGAAACAATATAGAAATTTCCTTAACCGTAAATTCTCGGAAATTTAGACCACCCTAGGAATTTGGGCAACTATAATTATTTTGCAAAATATTGATCTATCGTCAGTTGCCATTTTACAAAATTCAATACCTTAATGGTACTTTTAACGATAATGATTGCCTCACAGGCACCTAATTCTGTTAAATCTAGCAAGGTCAGTTGCGGTAACTTTCGCTGATAAATAGCAAATAGTGTGGAGACATCCAGGTAGCAATTAAGTCAATTTTATAAGCATTTTAGATATCAAGCAGTATGATACAATAGTTTACTTTTACAATATAGGACTAGGTATTTGGTATTGTATCAAGTATGTGTACCTATCCTATTAGTCAATCAAAAACCATGTTTTAAGACCCAAACATCATACTAGAACATGTTACACTCTGATAGTCTGAAGACTAAGCTTTTTGCAGGCATTCAACAATTTGCTTCACGTTTTCTCATGATGTGTACAACGCAATGCTATATTCAGTTCAACCCTTCCAATGCTGAGGCTACTTTTGTCCAAAGCACAAGGATGCAAAGACTTTTGAAAACCATCTAAACCCTGTCATGTTGCTATTCATTGATAAGCTCTTGCTGAGTACTCTCAGATAAATATCCATGTGCCAGGGTTTCAGTCATTTTTTTTTAGGATTTTCGCATTATTTTGTATTGGCAAATTTAGCCCACAGCAGTACAAGGGTTAAGGAGTAAGGCAACATTATGTGTTGTTGACAGAGAGATCGATTTAGTAGATCTTTCTGATTGTAGAGTATGAATAATACTCCCTGGGGCTGTATATAAACAGCATTGTTTGCTTTTCCCCAATATTTCATTCCCATATTTGGAGAGATAAAATTCAGTAAAGCTATTTTAGAATATCACAACGACTCCTTCAATATTTGCCTCCTCCAGAAAACATCCCTAAGCAATATTTGACAAAATGTCTCATATAAATTGTGGAAACTTTTTTAGTGATTTAAACTGACTGTGATAATCATTCAATAAAAGAGACTTAGAAGATAAAACAACTGCTCTAATCAGTGAAATACAATCTATCACAATTGTAAAGAAATATTTTGAAAATATTTTGAGCTCATTCACATTCCCAAGGCAACGAGAACTTTTGAGATGTAAATTCACCTTGTTTTTCATCCCCCAGTGTTGCATCTAAACTCTTCCAATGCTAAGGCTGCCTTCATCCAAAGCACAAGGACGCAAGGACTTTTGATAACCATCTAAACCCTGTCATGTTGGTATTCATTAGATAGCCTACACTGAGTACTCTCGGATGAGTCCCCATGTGCCAGGGTTTCAGTCTTTTTCAGTTTTTTTGCATCATTTTGTATTGGCTAAATCAGACACCAGCATATATATATATATATATATATATATATATATATATATATATATATATATATATATATATATATATATATATATATATATATATATATATATACATATACTGAAAGTTGTAGCTCCTGTTGGGTTTAACAATCGATCTTCAAATATTTTCCTAGAGAGATAACTATATCTATGCCATTCATGCTTAAGAGTTCCCCTTAGAAATTGTTGTCTGTACTTATGATACCTTGAATTCAAGTGGATTTTACAAAATATTTGAAGGAGCGTACGTTGTTGGTTATTTAGTATTTCTCCATCTAATACTTTTTTAGCTAAGCTTTCACCTGAAGGTTTTCACCAAAATTAGCAGATTGCTTTTAGCCGCAGCAAGAATCAATGTGGTTAAAAAGATATGTTCTTAAAAATGTAATTGTGAGTTCACTTCAGGTACAATCCTAGATTTCTTATCTGTCATATGTATTTTTACTGTCATATTCTTCTGTTACCAGGCACTTAGTGGTCAAGGTGACCTTAGTTTTCATCTTAGTTCACATTTATCTCACCAGGTGAATTGAGAAAATCAGTTTGAATCCACTAGAGATAGTTGGACCGAGTGGTGCCATTCATCTGCCATCGCTGGTACTACACCACAATACTTGCTATACTCAGAAAACGAATATTAACTTTTCAGGAACTAGGAGCCTAGTCCATCTATATATGAATGATAAATCAATTCATGTCTTTAAGTGCCACCTGACTAATTAGTTAAAAGCTCTGACAAAAGCATACTTTGGCAAATATTTGAAGAAACTATACTAAAAATATTCTTCAAATAAAGTTTATGCTTTATTCCAAGGTTAAATGTTAAAATATCATTAAATCAGACTTAATGAAGCACTACTACACCCATCTATACTCGTAGCGACCAAAAGAGTCTGACAATTTTGGTGAAATCTCTACAGCAAAATCATAGTTGGTAAAATATTTGAAGGAGAAGAGTTCATCATAACCCTATCACCAACTCCCTGTCAAATATTTTGTAAAATCATTATCAATTCCAGGGTTATTATCAAAATTATCTTACATCCAGACAACATTTTCTAGAGGTGAGTTAAATTGTTAATCCATCCATACATGTAGTGCCCAAAAACATCCCTATAAACATCTTTTTGACTCAAGCATTTTTCAAATAATATTTGAAGGAGTGATATTAATCAAAACCCTAATCCGCAACTTTCCTTCAAATTTCTTGTGATTTTACGCTCAATTCAAAAGTCATTCTCAAAATTATGAGAAGTGCATACAACATTTGTCCAGTGATTTGTTTAAGGAGCGTACAACTTCTAGTACTTCAAGCAGAGAAAGAACTATATGAGTCTGAATCCAGCGAAGCTAGGAAGCATGACCCCTATGCTGCTGGTGGCTAATTTGAACACTAGCAAATGAAGCAAAAAACTTGAAAAATGACTGAGACCCTGGCATATGGGTACTCATCTGAGTACTCAGTTTCAATAAATACCAACATGACAGGGTTTAGATGGTTTTCAAACATCTTGCATCCTTGTGCTTCAGACAAAAGAAGCCTCAGCATTACTTCTACCATTTACCCATCTATGCCTCAAGACCTTCTTGACAAATGTTATTTCAACCCTTGATACTTTTTGAAAATCATTTTGGGAATAGTCATCGTTTTGATTTAAAAGGAGAGTTGCTAATTAGTTTCATATCAAAATTTAATTCTTTTTCAAATACTTTCTAGAAATTGCTTTGGTTTAAAGGACAATCACACCATGAATAAAACATAGGCCCAAATAGTTTCTTAGAGTATTTTCTACTTGAACCCAAGTTCCAAACACTGCAATCCTTCATATAAGAAGTATATTGCTGTTTATACACATCCTAACACACAAGAAATGGAGCTACTGGAAGCGGCCATTTCAGTCTATTAATGGCTTATCTGAAGCTGCTTGATTCACACTTGTCATTAGCGGGCACTGCTACTGACAAGTGTGTACCAGTAAGGTAGCTGCTTATGACAAAAAAACTGTTTGGGGCTATGTTTTATTCATGGTTTAATTGTCCTTTAATGATATCGCTAAATTTGTCAGGCAGTGAATGGCACACAAGACTGAATGGGTTAAGATTGAATTATTATCTCTCTCTTTATTCGTCTGAATCGACACCTGGATTCAGATGTGAAATGACCTCCAGACACCGACTGGCGCTCTTGCCCTTTCGACCAATGGAATTACACCACTGCAAAATGAGGTCACTCTCCTTCTTTATTTGTCTGAATCTACGCCTGGATCGAGATGTAAGATGACTTCCAGGCACTGACTGGCGCTCTTGCATTTTCAGCCAATGGAATTCCAGCACTACAACATAAAGGTCACTTTCTTTCTCTTTATTCGTCTGAATCGATGCCTGGATCCAGATGTGAAATGACTTCCAGACACTGACTGGCACTCTTGCATTTTCAGCCAATGGAATTCCAGCACTACAACATAAAGGTCACTTTCTTTCTCTTTATTCGTCTGAATCGATGCCTGGATCCAGATGTGAAATGACTTCCAGACACTGACTGGCGCTTGGGCGTTTTCGGCCAACGGAATTCCAGCACTGCAACATAAAGATCACTCTCTCTCTCTTTATTCATCTGAATCTACGCCTGGATCGAGATGTGAGATGACTTCCAGACACTGACTGGCGCTTGGGCGTTTTCGGCCAACAGAATTCCAGCACTACAACATAAAGGTCACTCTCTCTCTCTTTATTCATCTGAATCTACGCCTGGATCGAGATGTGAGATGACTTCCAGACACTGACTGGCGCTCTTGCATTTTCAGCCAATGGAATTCCAGCACTGCAACATAAAGGTCACTCTCTCTCTCTCTTTATTCATCTGAATCGATGCCTGGATCCAGATGTGAAATGACTTCCAGACACTGACTGGCGCTTGGGCGTTTTCGGCCAATGGAATTCCAGCACTACAACATAAAGGTCACTCTCTCTCTCTTTATTCATCTGAATCGATGCCTGGATCCAGATGCGAGATGACTTCCAGGCACTGACTGGCGCTCTTGCATTTTCAGCCAATGGAATTCCAGCACTACAACATAAAGGTCTCTCTCTCTCTCTTTATTCGTCTGAATCGATGCCTGGATCTAGATGTGAAATGACTTCCAGACACTGACTGGCGCTTGGGCGTTTTCGGCCAACGGAATTCCAGCACTGCAACATAAGGTCACTGAACTCATCTGGAGGCGTTGTCTCCTTGGTGATGTCAGGCAAACAGCACTTGACTGCAGCCGAGAGCGAGTCTGAGGGTTCGCCATACCACATCTCCCAGAGTATGATCCCGAGACTGTAGATATCGGCGCTGCGGTCGTACTCTTGGTACATGCGCACCTCTGGCGCCATGTAGCCGTCCGTGCCGATGATGGTGCAGGTCATGTCGATCTCTCGCTTGGCGAAACCTACGTCGGCAAGCTTGATGGTGTCACCAACAACCTGCAAGACAATTATCATCGTCAGCCCCTTCATGACGTAAATCCTATAGTATATATGTATTTTGAAAATGATCATTCACAATGATGATGACAAAATAGTAAAATGTATGCTTCAAAAGAGACTATGTGAAATGATGACAATATTGATATTTCCTTAACGATACAATATCTTTATGATTATTTTAATGATACTGCCTGCCTCTCAGGGATCTAATTTCGTTAATTTAACCACTATCAGCTTCAGACATTTTGCTGATAAATAATGAATTGCCTTCGTGCAGACACATCTATAGATGCAAATTAAATCAATTTTATAGATATTCTAAATCATAAATGATACATTGCAATACAGTATTTTTTCCATTCAATATCGGTATTTGGTATTGTATCGAGTACCCGTACCTATCCCTTACAAGGATGTGGGTATTTTCTTTAGCACAAAGTAATATACCGTAACTATTCCCCACTCACCAGTATGTTATCAGGCTTGAGATCTCGGTGAATGAGTTTCCTCTCGTGCATGTACTTAAGGCCCTCGCAGATCTGTGTTGCAAAGTTCTGGAAACACTCAAACGCGCAGTAGTAGATGTGGGAACCAAACTCACATCTGGAAAGACAACAGCAGGATAAAAACAGTGGCAACTTTAACCCATATGCTGCAGGTGGCTAATCTGGTCAACATGAAATGATAACTAAAAGCGGAGAAATGACTGAAACCATTGCAAATGGGTACTCATCTGATAGATCTCAGCGAGAGCTTTCCAATGAATACCAACATGACAGGGTTACAATGATTTTCATAATCTTTTGCTATTTTGTGCATTGGACAAAAGTAACTAAATTCACGTCTGGAAAGACAACAGCAGGATAAAAACAATGGCAGCTTTAACCATTAGGACTAAAGCAAAAAGACGTTTGTTTCCTATTACCCTACCTACCCTAATTTTTTGCCTCTACCCTAATTTTTTTATTGCCCAAAATATTATTTTTTATAGGAAGCAAGGTTGAAAATTGTAATTGCTTCATATCTCATGCAGGGCATACAAAATAAATTGAAAAAAGAAAGAAGTGAACATCAAATATCAGCATATAATACTAGTTCAGCCGATTTAAATAGATCTAGATAACCCACTACTTTAGATGCTGCTATTTTGCTTTACATTTACATCTAATTCAGCATGGAGGAGAGAAAAAATATATAAAATGAAATACATTCCCTACCTGCCTACCCTACTTTTTTCTAGCATGTAGTAGGAAACAAACATATTTTTGTTTAGGCCTTAGGCCACTCCAATTTAATTACTTGTCTTACGAGCTTTTTTTGGAAAAAAAATCCTGTCAGACTCCAAAAAAAAAAGAAAAAAAAGTCATCTTTGGTGTCTTACGGACGAAAGTGGTTTTGAAATTTTCTGTCAGACTCAAAAAAAAAAAAAAAAAAAGGTGCAAGTTTTAAGAATATTCTTTGTAAGTGTGATTCAATCAACTACAGGAAGCTATCATTGCTGTAGTAGAGCCTCAGACTTAAGGAGGTATACCTCCCACCCTTCGGGTTACAGGGATTGATAGATTGATTGATTTTATTTAGTTGAGAATAGGCTGGTAGAAATATATCGCTACCAGTCCTAGTCGTCAGACTCTAAAAAAAATTTTTTAAATAAAAAAGTCACATTTTTCAACTTTTTTTTTATTCCAAAATGGCTCATTTCCTACCTCCTGACCACGTAAGACAAGTTAATAAATTGGAGTGACCTTATATGCTGCTGGTGGCTAATTTGGTCAACATGAAATGATGACAAAAAGCTGGGAAATGACGGAAACCATGGCAAATGGGTACTCATCTGATAGAACTCAGCGAGAGCTTTCCAATGAATACCAACATACCAACGAAGATTTTCATAATTTTTTGCTATTTTGTGCATTGGACAAAAGTAACCTCAGCAGCAGAAGGGCTAACCAAAGCATGCTTGTGGCATCCAAAATATCCTGAGAATTTGGTGTAACTTTTTCTCAAAAATATTTGAGGATAGAAATTGATCAGATACAAATAACACTCATCCCTCAAGTAATTTCGAAGTTAGTGCTTTTATCTTTATTCAAAGATATATTGAATGAGTAGGAGCATATATCCAGATGATATTTCAACTATTCTGAGTCCAAATTAAAGTTTTACCTGCAAATGCCTGATGCCAAGTTGTAATGGGAATTCTGTCTTAAAATTCAGTACAAGTTTGGCCATCTTATACAATTTTTGTCCAGTTCCCAGGGAGCATGCATTATTTGAGGTCGTGCAGGAGAATATGTATTGTTTTTAAACGAATCAAGAGAGTGCAATCGGCTATTTTATAATCGTACCTTCCCGGGCACCTTTCGTCAAGTCCCCAGATTCTCTGTTTGAGCGTGCCGTCGCAGAGCTCCATCAGCATAATGAGCTGGTAGTGAGTGGTATCTAGGAAGGGATCCGTCATTTTCCGCATGCTGAGGCCGTAGTAGTCCACAATGTTTCTATGCTTCAGGTGCCTGCAATAAAAGAACCCAGAAATGAATACATTATAAAGATTAGTATGGACTCTTTCATGACTGTATTGCCCAAGAAAGAACAACATCCCCAGGGAAATGAATGAATTAGGAAGATTATTTTTAACCCTTTCCTCACTGTATTGCCCAAGAAAGTACATCCCCGGGGGAAATGAATAAGTTATGAAGAATAGTATAAACCCTTTCATGACTGTAGAGCTCAAACAGACATGACTTGTTTTATGTAATCCAATCCTAACAAGTTTTTCCTCAGAAAATAATGTTTTTTCTGCCTTTCCAACTCCCAATCAAAATAAATATAGGATTAGAACACTTCATTACAACTACAGCTGCCATGAAGCAAGCATCGTTTGAAAAATAAAATCCCCTCTTTTTTTACCTACTTACCTACCCTATTTTTTTCAGACCGTTACAGGAAACAAGCACAGAGTGCAACATAACTGCTTGCCCCGTTGCAAGTGAATCTGGCAAAAAACGGCAATCGGGCAAGCAGAACTAGACCCTGACTTGCCCTGCTCGCAAGTATTTTATGGGCAGAGTCTGTTGTTTGAAGTTAGTTCTGAAAATTATGTTGGTGCCTGTACCTACCCTATTTCTTTTCAGACCGTTACAGGAAACAAGCATTTGTTTTTGCCTTACCTAAGATTCTCATGTTCTGAGAGGATGGTGGTGACATTCCTCTCAGACAATGGCGCTGTGATGAATTTGGCCGCAGCAGGCTTCTCGGTGAAAGACCCATCAAGGTACGTACGAATGGTCACGTTATACACATTAGCATATCCACCGGATGCCAGCGGATTAGCCAAATCCAGATCCAGAATATTGTCATAATCCACATCAAGGTGGCAGATCGTCTCGACGTAATATAAATGTAACTGACCAATCAGCTCCTCGCATTCATAGGAAGATGGCAGATATAAGTCAATCATGTACTGCAATTGGTCAGACTCGGAATCGGTGTCGGAGGAGAATGAATCGCGACATCGCGCACTCTTCGTCATAAGCAACCTCATGACCCTACACATGTCCTCCAAGTGGTTCTCGATCTCCGCAATCGGCATCGCAAGGATTTCCCGCAGAGTCCGATAATTGTTCTCGTGGAGTTGCTTCACGATTTGATTCACGATATTGATCATGAATTTGGATTTGTTGGTCCGGTACTGCTGTATGTGGGTCCTACCCCCGCCTTTAATGGCCTTCGCAATCTTTGGTTTCGCTACGACGGGGATGTTCCCAGCCTTCTGCTGATTGGTCGACGTACTGGGGATGTTCCTCTCCCCCACACTCGCCCGGATGGCGGACTCCATATCGCCCTGTTTGTCCAACACCCGCGTCACCTTCTTTCTGACCTGGATCACATGATCAGGAACGATATCGAGACGAGCAAAAAATTGTTCCCGTAGACTGTCGTTGAGCTTCTTAAGCTTCTGGTTCCGTTTCTCAAACATTGTCACCTCGTTCCGTATCCGGCCCATGACTAGATCCATGGCAACGCTCGTCAGTCTCTCCGGATTTCCCACCGATGGGCACTCCTGTTCCGGCCAATCGCGAAGCTTCTCCAAGGTCCCGCGAGAGTCCATATGATCACAGATTTCGCGCAGAATACAATTGATCTGCTCTCGAAGATACATTCGCATATCTTCAGCGACGTTGGTTTGGCGCATCTTGATTTCTTTGAATGTCCGTGAGAGCTCCGGGCCTTCGGGCGTCTCCAGCCCGGACCGCTCGGTCGCCCGGATCACCAGTTTCATCTTCTTGTAAACAGGTTTCAGGATCTTGGACACTAACCACCTAAAAAGTACAGATAGATAATCAAATACAGTACAATAGTTTGAAAGAAAAGAAAAAGGACCAATTTTCTAAAGGCAAATAACCAGTAGGCCATCTCAAGCACATAGAAATTGGTGCCGGGACAATTAATTGGTATAATCGTTTAATTGATCGTTTTGCCATGATTTCGGATTGATCAACCATTAAAACAGCAGATCAATCATTTTTTATTACGTTGTCTGCTTCATTGGTCAAAGTCTCCATTTGAATAAGGCCTTATTTACCAAGAAAACCATGCATAAAAGTAGAAGATTATTGTAATAAACATGACCATTTATCTTTCAAAATTTGAGAGCAATCAGCCATTTATCGGAGACTGGCAAGTGGGCATATTAACATTGACAACAATTGATTATAATCAATTAATCAATCTAAAATTTGGATGATTAATCCAGCTGAAATTCTTCACCGATTCCCACCAATAATACAAGTGCATTCATGGTTTAACAAGAGCACTTGTCCATCTTGTGCAGAACTCTAAGCAGGAATGCCAGGATACATATACCATCTAAACCCTTTCTTGTTGGGCAATTTAGTTCACACAATTGCCACACGAGGGGGTGCACTAGCAATAACATATTTCTAGCTTTAACCCATTGATGCCTGGAGATGTACTTGACAAGTGTCTTCTGGACTTGTCATACTTTTAAAAATTACTATGGAAAGATGCATAAAACTGAAACATATTAAGAGGAGCACTGTAGATAGAATTCTGATCGACATCTCTTCTTCAAATATTTTCTAAATATTGCTTTTGTTAGTGAGATACCACCAAAATAGCGGTTTTGGCTGCCACAGGCAAAAATGGGTTAACCCTAATAATACTGGTGGCTAATTTAACTAATACAAAATTATGTAAAAAAAACTGAAAAATGACTGAATCCCTGGCAAATGGGTATTCATTCGAAAGTACTCAGTATGAGCTGTCCAATGAATAACAACATGAAAGGGTTTAGATGGTTTTCAAACATTTTCGCATCCTTGTGCTTTGGACGAAAGTAGCCTCAGCATTGGAAAGGTTAAACCTTAAATGATTAAAAACAAGTGGATATGAAACCAGCCAGTCAACCTGAACAGGCTAGCTGGCTGTGGCGAATAGCCCAAAAGTTACATTTTGCGCATGTTGGTGCGCAGCTTTCTCCGTAATGTAAAAGATTTGAGAGCCCTCATTGTTCTTGTCTCCTAGTGATGTCACACTGAGGCCAGATTCGAGACCTCTTGGAGAGCCAGGTCTTCACTTAAGTGAATGTAGTAAACGGTCCTTTACTACATATCCATTCCTTTATTCATCTAAGGTTAACCACGCCAATGCTGAAGCTACTTTCATCCAAAGCACAAGAAAGCAAAAAAAAATGAATACAATCTAAACCCTGTCATGTTGGTATTCATTGCATAGGTCTCACTGAGTACTCTAAAACGAGTACTCATCTGCAAGGATTTCGATCATTTTTCAGGTTTTTTGCCTCATTTTGTATCTGCCAAAATAGCCACCAGCAGCATATCCATTCTTTTATTCATCTAAGGTTAAAGATGGCCGCCGTACCTGTAGCTCCACTCTAACTGTCGCTGCAGGCCCTGAGGGAGAAGCCGCTGTATTCCCGTCAACAGACGAATGTAATCCTGTCGAAGATTCCCCTCACCGTTCTCGTATGCCTGGAATACAAATACACCATTAACGACCACTTTCTATGCAGACATCTCGCGGGTCCCGTAAGAGGCAATTTGCTACAAGGGCGCTGTCATACAGAATGACTTATTCATCCTTTGGGGCCAGGGCTGACATCCCTCATTAAAATACAAACTGGCTGGGCAGAGAAACACATAGATTCTGCAATCCATTTGTCTGGCTGGGTGTGTAGATACTAGAATTAGTCAACCCAACAAAATTATCCACTTGCTTGTCAAAAATTCAAATTGAATCTTGAAATTAAATTTTGATTTCAGCGTTCGTAGACTTTTCGTAGATTTCCAAAACAGATTTTTTAAAGTGTGCATAGATGTTTCATGAGGTTAGATTGATGTATTTAAACACATACACGGCCACTCATATGGGTGCTTCAAACATGCATTTTAGGTATCAAATATTAACAGATTTGTCTAAGTTTGGCATAGTCAATAGTTATATATATATAGTCCCCTTGTTACCAAATATGACACGCTCCAATCTTTTCATTATCAATACCTGAAATTAAAGTAATCCAATCTAGTTTTGAATATAAATGAATTGAGGTATCTCTTACCGGTCATCTTATACTTACAACCTCAATTCTGGTACATAACAGAATTGTTTATCACATGTAGCAATTCTAGAACATACCAGAATTGTACCATTCCGGTACATACCAGAATTGTCTGAATAGACAATTCTGGTACACCTATTTATTTCAGTATTGTTACTACAATTCTGGTACGCACCAGAATTGTCTGTGAATTATTATTTAACGAATGGAGTTATCTCTTACCTTCGTAGCGCACAAGCTGAATATCTGATTCTCTCGGAGGTCAGGCCACCATCGCCTCAGCATGCGTGAACCTTCTCGACGAATATCGTCCGCCTGTTCCGGCAAAACCAGATCCCACTTGTTGAAAACAAAGATGGCCGACTGAGGGTCAAACTGGACGAGTGACTCCTCCAGGCCTTCGTAGCGAATGGCAGTTTGGACCAAGTCTGCAATCTGAGAACAAATACATATAGAATGACTTCAGGCAGAATAGATAACTTCAGCTAAACCTGCTCTATAGGAGATCATAGAGTATCTATGTATAAAGACTGGTTCTACTTTACCAAAAATAAAAAAAAATCTGCTGGTAATTGTAAAGATCACCAGATTCACCTCCCATCTTAGTTTTGTGGTTGACCACCAGGTGGTAGAAGGCACAAATTCAGGGGTTTATCACTTGTTGAGCCACTAAGTGGTAATGTCTAATGGCAGACAATTGAGATGGTATATTGCAGGCAAAAGCATTGTTAGGAAAATATTTGATGGAGAAATGTTGATCAGAACACTACCAACAACTCATCTTCAAATATTTTGTAAAGTAAAATCATTCTCAATTCTTAAGTTATAGTCAAAAGTATTCTAGATCAAAACAACAATTTCTTGAGGAATTCTTAAGCATTAATGGGTTAAGGGCAGGGTGCAACACAGGTTCTTAAACATTTTTTGCACAGTGGGACAGGCTGCCCCGAAAGTGTATTTGCCCTGCCTGCATTTCCACTTGCCCCACCACTCTGTTATAACAATGGTGAGTTAAACTCTGCCCAAAACATTACTTGCCGAGCGGGGCAAGTTAGGGTCTTGTTCTGCTTGCAACTTGCGAGGGGGCAAGTGGTTATGTTGCACGCTGAAGGAGCACTCAAGTAATTGAAGGATAAGTTATCACTTACTGTGTCGTCCTGTACATCAGTGGCGTGCTCGCTATTGAAGACGTAGATAAATACAAAGGCCTCCTGCAGGTAGCTCTGTACTAGCTCATGGCCCACTTCATCCTTCCCGATACCTGGGGTGTCAATTATAAACACCCCATCCTGAAAAATACACATGGTAATGATATGGAAGTCATCTTTCTAAAAATCTTTGTGTATATATATATATGTATTTATATGTGTATATAAATATATATATATAAATATATATATATATATATATATATATATATATATATATATATATATATATATATAATTTTATATATATACAAGTATTCTAAGAAAAGGCATATAGACACACACACACATATATATATATATATATATATATATATATATATATATATATATATATATATATATATATATATATATATATATAAACACACACATACATATATACACACACATACCATCATATGTAAAGCACCTTGCTCTCTCATATATAAATATATATATATATATATATATATATATATATATATATATATATATATATATATATATATATATATATATATATATATATATATATATATATATAATATATATGAGAGAGACAGGTGTTTTACATATGATGGCAGTCTGTTAAAATGTGAGTTGTTTTACAGTGTCATAGTTGATATAAAAGCTTGAGTAAGGTTGTAATGCTCGCAATCGTTCCATGTTTATCAATTCAATTTTTAAAGGTCCTTTCATTCATTCACTATATCAGGCCTAAAAAAAGTTGTTTGTTTCCTGTAACCCTACCCTAACAAAATTATTTTCAAAAAAATCCCTACCCCTAAGTTTTTATCGCCCTCCCAACTCCCAATTAACGTAAAACGTGCATAAAACACACATTTTTGACCAAAAAAATAATGCAAAAAAAAAAAGATTTTACCGACCTACCTACCCTATTTTTTTTAGAACGTTACAGGAAACAAACAATTTCTTTTTTTAGGCCTCATCAGTCCATATAGTTAAATAAGTCATCCCCTGGAATGTTTTCAGTTGGGTTTTAAAGTCTAAAGGAACAATAACCATACCTTGAGTAAAGGAGCATCCATGTAAATGGTGACTTTCTTGTACGGGAATTCCTCTTCCTCATTTGGGTCCTTTCCGCAGATGTAGTTAGCGAGCTGCGACTTGCTGACCAGGGGCACAAACTTCTGCTCCCCCTCCCAGGGGCAGATGACCATCCGCCGCGGCGTGCCATAGCGGATCTCGCAGATGACCGAGGTCTGGCCCTGGTCAGCCGTGGGAAGCAGGTCTTCATCGAGCAACAGGTTGATCAGGGTAGTTTTACCTGCATTGGGATCACCTGCAATAGATGGGTAATGAGGAATGTTTAACCCTTCCAATGCTACACATGCATATATGCAATTGTGGTAACTTAACCTAGAGAACCACGCAGGCATATAAGCTTGTGAAATAATATATATATATATATATATATACATATATATATATATATATATATATATATATATATATATATATATATATATATATATATATATATATATATATATATATATATATATATATATATATACATGTAACATACACATATATATCAATATATATATATATATATATATTGATAATATATGATAGTTGGAAATAATTACTGGGTACCATTTCAACCCCCTCGTGTGGCAATTGTGTAAACTAAATCAGGCCAACAATAGGCCACACGTCACTTTGTAGTATAGGTGCAGGCATACATTTCTGACATTTATAAATAATGAAGTAAACACACAGTAAAGCCTAGTGGCTAGGCTAGTGTTGAACTAATTCCAGTTTAATACATGACACATGTTCTTACCCGCCACTAGTATGCCGCATTTGCTCTTGCTCAACTGCCTCTTATAGTACGTCATGTCGCGTAGGAACGTCTTTTCCTGACGTCGCCGTATGGAGCGACGTTCCCAGCACCTGCTGTGTCGCGGACTGTCCCGCCTGCTCGGGCTGTCATGACTCCCGCCACCGCCGCTAGAGGTCGGTCGCTCCGACTCGGAATCCTGCTCGCTGATTCGCGACTCCTCCACGTGGAGAGTCTTGACAAATTGTTCGGCCTTCTCGTACAGATCCAAGAGTTCCCTGCGCCGGGCTTCATCGCTCTTTAAAATGTCCTGGATATTCAACTTGCCCTGAAAATGAACAGAGAGTTGTCATTTAAGATTAAGGCTGTTTAAATTGCTGTTGAAAATGACATATCTAATGATATATTATATGGAAAAGTAATAATGTAAAGTATATATAAATACATGCAATGCAGTTCACCTCTTACACTGGCACGATTGCGATTCCAGGATCTCACGCAGTTATTGTTTGTTGTGTTTGTTTTGTATTCTACATTTATGCTTTATATCATGAATTGTTGTGGTTTTGTTACAGTCAATAAATAATACATACATACATAGTGCCTAGTTGTACAAACACATATGGATAACATGCCAACATATAAGCCAAGCACATGAATGAACCCACGTAGTTGGCGAATCAAAGGTAAGTTGAGTTGTGAGGTCACAGACATGTGGTCGCATCCATGCTCAGGAAACTGGATGGCAACTGGCGTGTGGTCGTGTATTATGCCCGGGCAGCCCATGCATTTCATGCAGGAATTAAATGCCGGTACTCTACATACATGAGCATCTGTATACGTTCTGAATACTCATCATTCCCCGTTAATAGCCGTGTCTGCAAGTTCCAGTGTGTTTGTTTTCCCTTAACCCTTCCAATGCGGAGGCTCCTTTGTCCAAAGCACAAGGACGCAAAGGTTTTTAAAAACCATATAAACCCTGCCATGTTGGTGTTCATAAGATAGCTCTCGCTGAGTACTCTCAGATGAGTACCCATTTGCCAGGGTTTCAACCATGTTCCAGGTTTTTTTTATCATTTTGTTTTGCCCAAATTACCCAGCCACCAGCAGTATAAGGGTTGAACGAACTTAGGACTGAATATCTCATGTATGTCGCCAACAGCGATCCAATTGGATTCATCATTGGTATGACTGATTTCCAATATTCTTGAAAGCAACCTGTGTAGTATGACATCAAAGTGTAATATGGCAAGATTGACCAGGTACCTGCTACCTGAACTAACTCTCTGGGTAGTAAGACCTGTGATGTACAAACTAGTAGGCGAGCTTGGCCATTAATAGCATTTCATGGCGAAGGGAGCCTATTGATTTACCTCAGTGACTTCAAAGGGAACTTCCGTCTGATCTTTCCGTTACATAAAAGTATTGGCATGACCTTTCATATATGATTCACAGGGGGTCCTTAACTATATAAGGTAGCCTACATACAACCAACCCTTCAACAACACATACAACCAACCCTTCAACACCAATGGGGATCTGAAGTAACCAAGATTAATAATACGCCTGGCTCCCAAGCGTCAAATCTCGGATTTGAGTGCTGCCGGATCCTCAATATACAAGCTGCCCAGGTTGCTATACGAAAGTGCGGCGTTGTGAAAGATTGTCTGAGATGCCTTTGCAACTGAGAGACGAGTTGCTGCTATTGAGTGTTATATGACCTCAACTCATACTGTCTAAAGTGATTAAAAGAATGCACAGATACCAACCACCTCCCTCAATGCTA
>OZ012695.1:40412578-40435078 GCA_963942565.1 Maea johnstoni | reverse complement strand
AAAAATGAAACCCTCCAAAAATGGTACTCATCTGAGAGTACTCAGCGAGAGCTATCCAATGAATACCAACATGACAGGGTTTGGATCGATGTTTTCAAAAATCTTTGTATCCTTATAGCCTGAGCATTGGAAGGGTTAAAGATTTCGACACATAATTTTCGATCAAATAGTATTTTTGATTTATCCTACCCAGTGTTATTGTTTTGTTTAGGATGATGGCATTTGTGACAAAACTCCTCGCCCATCTTGCGATGAACTAGTCCATTGAGGATAAGGCGGGGATAAGGACAGATTGTCTCTGGAGGAAATATCTGAGTAACAGTTGCAATTACGCATTATGACCTTTCCGAGTCCAATCAAGGCCAGGGTAATAACCAACTGCTTTTGCACAACAATTTCCGTTTTAGATTCTGCATGATATTATCCATTTCCTATATCTATGCAGGCTACTGTATTGAGACGTGTTGTTTCCTATACAGTTGTGTAAAGGGGTTCCCTAATAGTCGAGGGGTCTAGCGTGTTTGCAAGGACTGCTCCCTGTGCCTTAACACTGCTAAAGACAAGTATACGGAGATCGAATCCCTAATGGAAATGGTCGCCAGTTACTTTGGTTTAGACCATGGTTTTCCCCATAGATTGCAAAGGCGCTTAGACAAAATGTTTCACATTTGGAAAGGCCAACCTGCTTATGAGAATCATGGGTAACATGCATATTTGAGCTTACGAAAAATTCGGACTTTTCTATAGTTCCAAAATATGTTTTCCATACAGCCAGTATATAAGCTACCCGGCTTTAAATAGATACAATTTGAAAGTTATCTTTATCAAAATAAATTGTGATGGAACTTAAAGTCTATGTATATTTTATAGAACCACCTCATGCCCATACCTAACGTTGGGTATGCTTGGAATTAATCCGTGTTTGAACGAAGATTGTGCCTCCTTTTGAATATGTTTTCCTTCAACAATTATTGAAATAGTATTGTTTTTACATTTCCTTAACAATCATAGCGTAGCAGCTCAAAGAAAAGCCCTTTTTTATCTATTTATCATTTTTTGGGGGGAGGGGGAGGATATCCACATAAAAGTATCATTTGGAAATAATTTGCGGGTAGAATCATACCAAAATGCTTACTGGCCAACTCATACACATTCTTTCCACGTTTTTTTCGTATCTGGACTTTATTCCCAAAATATTTCATTGATAGCATATGCATATATATATATATATATATACCCGGTATATATTTATTTATATATATATATATATATATATATATATATATATATATATATATATATATATATATATATATATATATATATATATATATATATATATATATATACTGTATATATATATATATATATATATATATATGATTATATTTAGCACCTAACCTGCGGAACTAAGGTCAATTAATATTCATGTGCAGCTTTAAAACAGCATAGGAAGTTACCAACAGACGTGTAAAGAGTAGTGAATTCCGCAAATTGGTAAAATAAAGAATATTTCTTTCAATAAATGTTTTAAACTATTTACGATTTTGACAAATTTATATATGAACTGACCACATGTTTAGTTGGCCAATTATGCTAAGCAGATTACTGTTGCACTTTTATTGAAATTGCATTATTGCCAAAAGAGAATCCAGCGCAGTGAACGATTGCGAGCTTTCTCTCATGACATTCTTCAACTCCAATTAGGTTGGGGTGCGTGATGAGAATAGAAATGGGGGCTAAGGGTATGTAGGTGGTGTTCGCCGATTACTACGGCACCCGTCACTACGTATCCCTAAGTGGCAGAGGAGAAAGCAAGCAAAGCTACGAATTGTTATATCACAGTTCGTGTAGAATGCATTAGAGTCTACCATTCAAGTGTAAGAGGTTTATACATCTGTGTTTCCTCCTCTAACCTACCCCATTAATAATCTTAGCTTTAAAAAGTTGTAAACGAGTCTGTAAATCATACCGAATGACAAAAATTCATAAATGATATCTTTAAACAGGAAGAACCAAATTAGGACGGGTGTAAATGACATATCGTATGTCATATTTTATATTGATCTTACTAAACGAAAATTGTTTTGAGTAGAAATGATTAGAATTCGTCATGAGTGATATGATAAATGGATACCACCCCACCACCACCTTTCCAATACCGGTTTGACAACTTATCTATCAATGGCATATATGTTTACCAAGCCTCTTGAATTATTGATCCATAGGTTAGGTAGCCCTAAGTGTGTGGTTGCAAGGATATCTGGGTGCCCTGATATTTTTGACGTAAAAAGAAATTTCGTGGTTACCGTCCGTAGGACGGGTACTTTTCTAGTATATATATATATATATATATATATATATATATATATATATATATATATATATATATATATATATATATATATATATATATATATATATATATATATATATATATATATATATATATATATATATATATATATATATATATATATATATATATATATATATATATATATATATATACTAGGCCGAAGTGAATCGAACCAGGGGATGAAATGGACGTGCAGTATGAGTCAAGAACAAGTGCTAACCAGAGAAAGCGTATGGTTTTTATCCCACAAAAACAAGCCTGGGGCATGCCATTTGTATTTCTCTTTTTCGGCAGTGAAGAGGCGGATTCAGGGTCACTCAGTATGGTACAGTTGAAATACAATTGGATGGGAATCTACTATACAAGATACCCTACGTCCTTGTGTTATCCCCGTTGCGTTTCAGTGATGACAACATGAAATTCTTTTACCACACACACACACACACATACAAACACACATACACACACACACACATATATATATATATATATATATATATATATATATATATATATATATATATATATATATATATATATATATATATATATATATATATATATATATATATATATAAATATATATATATAATTATATATCAGCCTTTGCTTACATATAAAGGGTAACGTTATAACAGCCTAAGCCAGGGTGAACGGTTGTATGCTTGACACATGGTAACTGTTATGGCCATCATTCTCTCGCGGACAGACACATACCCGTCTAGGTCTATGCTGGGTTAGGGGTCGGGTGAGGATTACTGGCACCCTTCTGATCCCCATACCCCCATTGGCGCCAGGAGGATAATCCCTAGCATTTCAACTATGTCCAAACATTAAACCCTTAAGCTTCTGGTGGCTAATTTGGCCAGTACAAAATGATGCAAAAAACCTGAGAAATGAATGAAACCCTGGCACATGGGTACTCATAGGAGAGTACAGGGCGAGAGCTTTCCTATGAGTACCAACATGACATGGTTTAGATGTTTTTCAAAATTCTGTGTGTCCTTGTGCTTTGGATGAAAGTAACCTTAGTATTAGACGGGTTCAAGTTTGTTTACCATCGTTTATCTAGTCATTTGTCTGGCTAGCCAGCACCCAATGGTGATCTGCGGACTCTGTGGCAGTGGTGATTTATGAAGCAATCTTAGAAGTGCAAATCCTGTACCTTGCGCAGTGGCAAAACACAGTGCAATGCATGAGACACTCGGCCATGGAAGCAGCTCTACTCTCACAAATCACATCGAAACTCGACATGTACAGTGCCAACATTTGTTTCCTGAACTAAATGCGTGGGCATCCCGGGCATAATACATGGCCACATGCACGATTGCCGCCTAGTTTCCTGGGCATTGATGCATGGACCGGATAACCCCACAACTGAGCCTAGCTTTGATTTGCAAGCTATGTGGGTCATTGATGTGCTTGGGTTATTTTCTGACTTGTTACCCATGGGTGTTTGTACAGCGAGGCACTGGCAGACGTCCGGTCGACTGGTGCAGGAAATGTCTGTATTGTAGCTATGGGCACGTGCCAACATTGCACCGGTCAAAGCGGAAGGACAATTTAAGTCATTTCCTATTCACAAATAGCATTTCTTGGAAAAAATGAAGGTACGATTTTTATCAATACCCAACTTACCAATCTTTATCAATTATTTTGAAAAAGAAATATACCTTTTTCCGAAGTAGTTGATACTTTTATTGCAACAAGACTAGTTTTGACGAGAGTTCTAAGCGTGGATGGGTGGGTGACTTACCATAGCACTCTCGACGTCAGGATCACGTGACTCGGTAGGGGGCGCTGTCATCTTTGGTCATGACCACGTGGTCCGCCTGCTATCATTGGTAAAATCCACTAAATTGTTCAGATTCCTCGAATACCTACAAAACAGGAAAGAAGAGACATCAATGACATTGTAAAATGATAGAAGCATCCCAAAGCGCATAGTACGACCGGACGTTTTCGGTATTTTACTCAGAACTGTTCCAAAAAATAGAAAATTATGGTACGGGAGGATTTCAACAATAATGACCCCAACCCCCCAACAACATATCTTAGATGTTTGCATCTTAGATGGATCCCTAGACCAAGATATCCTTATTGAAAATACAAATGAATGATATTGTTTACAAAAGACAACCTCTCCAAAATGTGATATTGTCAGCGAGTTATCACCAAATTGCAAAGCCTTTATGTACGCTCCAATCATGCTTGGGTTGATGATAAGCAGGCATTAGGATGCGGCCCAGGGAGGGTCTATAAAATGTGAATCGGTCACCCTGCCTGCCATCACCAGATATCATCCATCACATCATTATCATTACAGAGCGCAGAAATGGCCGCAAATATGGAACAGAATCAATAGAATTGCAAATCAGACGAACAACAAAATGGCACGGTGCCTCCAGAAAATGGCGTTTAGTTCGATATGAAAATCAATAGGGTTTTTGATGGATATAAAAATCAATAGGATTTTGAATGGACTTGCTGTTGGGTATGGGTGTCTGATAACTGGGTACTAGTATGAGTATTGGGTATGGGATTAAACCATGCTTGGGTGGAATGAATGAGTGCTTAAAGGCACATCGACACACAAAGGCCATTTAGTGCCATAAAATATTATGAAAAAGTGGTTCTTTGTCATTGCTGAAGAACAATGACAAAGCAGAATTGTTCTAGGTGAAAGAAGAAAAAGAGCCTTCAGATCCAAAGAGGAACAAGGTATATTTTCGATGCAGGGTATCCATAGACAGATCCACACATCCCCCTTCTTTTATAAGGCGAGCAGGGTGCCACACCAGCTTAAGGTCCCCCAGGAGGTGCCAACTCCTATTGCACACCATCAGGCGTGTCCCGTTCGAGGTTGCCTGGGTGGAGGTAGGCATGCCATTTTATCATCAACCCCTCTATTCGTGTGAGAAAGTTGCCACTGGGCTCAGGGTTAGTTGGTGATTTCGCAATTTTTTCCAGTCCATGTGAGTAGGACGTGATATGACAAAGTGACGACCTAGAGTGTCGACATTTAATTCCTGCACTAAATGCGTGGGCCGCATGGGCTTAAAAAAACGACCGTACAACCGAATGCCACCAAGTTTCCTAGGAATGGATGCATGGATGACCGCACTTCTTAACGTAGTTTTGATTCACAAGCTACATAGGTCATAAATGTGCTTGGCTTATTTTTGAAATGTTATCCAAGGGTGTTTTTACAACCAGGCACTGGCGGACGTCCGGTCGATTGGCGCAGGAACTTAATGTCCATACTGTTCTTACACAACTCCTCCAAAGCAATAACTTTTATTTTTAGGGTCTTGTATGGAAAATACTATCCCCTTTATTGGTATGAGAAAGTTACGAGTGGTGTTGGGTTTAGTTGGTGATTTCCCATTTTCCCCAGTACACCTGACACTACCTCCACACGGTAGGTTTTTTCATTTACCAGTGACCTTCCCCATTAAAAGTGCACAAACTGGCACAACATCCATGACCTCTCTGAGGTCATTATACATGTTCCCCAAAAATATACATCCTTCCTGAGTTGCATGATATATTTCTGAAAGTTGCACCATATTTTGTACGATATATTAAACCAAGTTGAATGATATTTTGAAAGTTGCATGATAATTTGTGAGTTGAATTAATATCATTTCGGCATGCCATACTAACTAGACCCGGTCATTAGTATTCTACAGTCCGCGTACGGGATCAAGAGTTCACTAATCATTTCTATCCCATCGTTTCGTCCTATTATGATGCTGGAGATATGGATGAATACACGACTGATGGGTATTTGTCTATGGATTGCTATTCAGATATGGTAGGAGTTCGGGGAATGTAAACGCAGAGACATCAAATGGCATTGTTACGTGGTTGACGGCATGGGTAAGTGTTAAGAATTATCAAAATGAGATCATAATTAACTTTTGACAATAAACTGTTATAAAACGCACTTGTTAACAAAAATGTAACATGTAAGCAATGTAATGTATTTTATCAACTTTTCTTCTGTGATTCTCGATGCTGATTGGCCAATAGCCGTCGCTCACATAGCCGTTCACACTATGTATATCTTATATCATACCCCTCTGTTCCAACAGGACATAACACCTTTGATCGCAAATCATCAATTAGAGTGATATTTGAGGAAGATTCGAGAACGGGTTGTTAAACAAAAACTAAACGACATTTAGTCAAAATATTTATTACCGTATCATACCCATACATATATTTATATTACTCCTGGCTATTAACTCATCTGCAGTGGAATAGTTGTACAGTACACTTCACGTAGCAATATTTTTTTCAAAAGAATTACGGTAAATATTGTACCGATGCTTGTATATACAATTCGCTGAACTAGATCTTTTTCCAAATATTTAGTATAATGCATTACTAAAGAAATCTTAACACACGCAGAGGGCTTAATCCACAAGTGTGTAATTGCCGGTAGACTCGTAGCTCCGGTGAAGACAGGGTTAATAGATGAAACAGCCGACACGGACATAGCCAATCAACATTTTTCCAATATCCTCATTAGTAAGAACAATTAACCATGTTGCCATGGCAACAGACATGGACAGCTATTGTTAACCTTTGCAGGTGGTCTGTTAAAAATAGAACAAGTTCTAAAATGAATATTAGATTGCAACTTTTTACCTACACAAGTAATTAGAAAATAAGTTGTAGGAACAACTAGTACCCAGATATATATTTGTGATTTATTTTGTCTGTTTGAAAAGTAGAACATGCAATAATAGTATTTTAGCCTTTATGCTATTGGTGGCTAATTTAACCAATATAAAATGATGCAAAAAACAACAGAAAAATGACTGAAACCCTGGCACAAGGGTACTCATATGAGAGTACTCAGCTAGAGTTATCCAATGAATACCAACATGACAGGGTTTAGATGGTTTTAAGGTAATCATCGCGTCCTTGTACTTTGGACGAAAGTTGGAAGGCTTAAATGTCTTTGATCAATTTGATATTAGACATGGGCTGACAATAAGAGAAATGCCCTTATATCAAAGCGGTATCATGAGAAACACTTGACTGAATGTTGTTATGCCAGTTTCACTTTCCTTCTAGAAATGTTTTACATAAAAGGACCAATTTGACTAATAGATAGAATGAATGAAGAATGAAGGAATATATGAATGAAGGAATGAATGAGGGCTCAAAGGTACATCGGCACACCTGTTTATGCATCAGGTACTTAGCCAGGACCTGTCCAGCTTGATTTTTGGACAGGTAGTTTCCTTAAAACCTCCTTTTTGGACAGGCTAACATTTCTTAATTTCTATTTTTTTTTTTTTTTTTTTTTTGGTAATAACCAGATATTTTCCGAACAAACTATTTTGGACAGGCATTTTAAAAATCTTGGCTAATACCCTGATATGCATGGGTTAAAGTGGGGAATGCACCATGCAACAAAAAGAAGGGGAAACAACACATAGCATAGAGGATAGAGGTTCCTGCACGAATCGATCCCGTGGAAGAAAGAGGTCTTCAGACACAAGTGCTTTCATGTTCTTCATTCCTTTCAGGAAACGTTGCCCAGGAAACTGGTCATATCGACCTGTCTACCTTATTGCTCGAACAGTAACCAATGTTTTGAGCTCTGACAAGTTTTTATTCCTGAACGAACACACAGCTGATATCACTGAAATGTGTTAATCGATGAACCTTTGATCTCATGAGCAATGCGACTGAATTCCAGATATTTTTATTGCCTTTGATAAATATATATAATATCATATAACTATATCCACTCATCCATAAATAAATAAATACATATATATATATATATATATATATATATATATATATATATATATATATATATATATATATATATATATATATATAAATGAATATATATATATATATATATAAATATATATATATATATATATATATATATATATATATATATATATATATATATACTATACACACACACATACATATATGTATATATATATATATATATATATATATATATATATATATATATATATATATATATATATATATATATATATATATATATATATATATATATATATATATATATATATATATATATATATATACCGGAATATATATACATATATATATATATATATATATATATATATATATATATATATATATATATATATATATATATATATATATATATATATATATATATATATATATATATATATATATATATATATATATACCGGTATATATATACATATATATATATATATATATATATATATATATATATATATATATATATATATATATATATATATATATATATATATATATATATATATATATATATATATATATATATATATATATATATATATATATATATATGTGTGTGTGTGTGTGTCAGCTCAGATGTCTGGTCCTTCTTGTGCCAGTTGCTACATTTACTCTTATGACGCTGACTGGACGGACCTGCCTGTCGGTTGTTGTTTGGGTGGAATTGCAAGAGTCACAGCTATCATTGCTCGGATATTTTATTGTGCCTATATAGTACACTCATACTACAGTATGAATACGTCTTCTGTTGTCTGCATACATATCCGATGCGCATAGACATGAACTATTCGATGGTTTATGAGATTACTGAGGAAATAACTACATGTTGTTGGTGGATACAAAAATAGCTGAAAGAGGAATATCAGGTTTCGATAATGTTTGTTGGCATTTGGCTTCTCATCAGTAATTGGATCTGAACATATCGTCATAATGGTTTATCCTGATTAGTACAGCACCCCCAGACAGAATAAACCACTCTCTGGCGAGCTGCCACCACTGGCCCACGTTGCGCTGCAGGTCATGTTTTAACCCTTATGCTGCCGGTGGCTAATTTGACCAAAACAAAATGGTACAAAAAACCTAGAAAAATGACTGAAACCCTGGCACACGGGTACTCATCTGAGAGTACTCGTCGAGCTTATACCAACATGACAAGGTTTAGATGATTTTCAAAGGTCTTAATGCGTCCTAATTATGTGATTAGGACGCAAGTAGCCTAAGCATTGGGAGGGTTAACATGTTCATGACCTAACTGTGACCATGGTCTGTCACATATGACAACACTTGACTCTTGAGATATATTTCGTAAGAGCTGTTCCATTTCAAAAAAGAAAGAAGTGGGTGGGGGGCGGGGCGATTCTGGGGAACCGAAAACAACTCAGAATAATTCGGTGAAGGGGGTAATGACAAACCAGAATTTGGGGGAAGGGGTCGTAAAAGAAGAGAAAATTGAGTTAGGATTTTTTTAATTTTTTATTTTTTTTTTGGGGGGGGGGGGGGGGGTTCTGATGTTCCTGGGTATTCAGAATCGGGGAAGGGTTGGCGTAAAGTATGCCAAGGCCCACTACACTTTTTCGAATGGAAAAACCGTAAAAAAATTTGACATGATGTGCTGTTTCTCTCGGCTGAACATTTCATCCGAAATCATTATTGATATATTACTCCATTTAATGAGTTAAGTTCATAATCGTCGTACAATGCATTTGACCCAGTAGCAGAAGTAGTTAAAGTGGTGTATTGCAGAAATATGGGTTTGACATGGCAGCTTTAACCCTATATTCCCCAATTACTAGTATCCTATGAGCTACTTTCAATTATGATCTGTGAATATTCAAATGGAAATCTCCATTCCATGTAGATATTTATTTTTGTTCATAATTATATTTAGTATCCTGTTCACCATACCAATACTATATTCTTTGTATTACTATGATTCTGTATTATATGTACAGTCAATGAACATTAAATTCTACAATACCTATTATATAAGCTACTTTCAATGATGATCTGAATCTTTTAATGGAAATCTCGCGGCCAGCAACAGGCGCGAGAAAAGACGAGAGTTCACAGTCTGCTGATACTAGTTGAATAAATAGCCCATAAGGAAGCCCCTGGCCACGCATGGCCAGATCCAAACTAACGCATAATCAATGCAAGCTGATCTAGCGGTCATCTATCATGGTTAACCCATTTACAACTGGACCAGTGGGAGGGAGGAAATTGATTTTTCATCACTTTCAACAGCTTAGGTCATATTGCGTCGAGATAGAAACCCAGAACTGGGAAGAAATTCCCATCTCCTCACGCATAGTTCCAAGGGGTCTTTTAGTTGCAGAAGCACCCTAGACAGCCCTCCAAAATGCTGCACATGTATATAGCGACTAGGCCAATCCGCTTGTTATACTAGAATATCATGGTCAATAAAGATACATACATATATTAAAAAAAAATAATTCTGAAACCATTAATGCTCACAGCAGCCAAAACAGTATGACAATTGTAACTCTCATTCAATGTTTTTGTAAAATCATTCTCGATTATTAAGTCAATGTATTATCGATCCAGGAGACATTTTCTAGACAAACCTTTCTAGAAAAGCATGCATGGGTTGAGAAAGATACAGAAGAATAAGGTGATGAGTATTTCTCTCACTAGAACTTATTTCTAAATTATTCTTGAAGAGAAAGATAACTCTAAAGCATTAATGGGTTAGGAAAGATACGCCAAAAGAATAAGGTGATTAGTATTTCTTTAGATAGAACTTATTTCCATTTTTTCTTGAATGAGAAATATTCCAAATGATTTTGTGCTGGGTTCCACGCATTTTGATCGTAATCACATTAATGGTAAAATCATTCAAGGGTATGTTCATGCTGGAAATGCTAGTTAAATCACTCGATAAAAGCCATTTCTATCAAGTAGCCTGGAAAATCAACAGCTTGCTGATATCGACCCAATGTTCAGGCCCTTTTTTATATAAAGAACAAGACTTTGTGTATGTGAAAGGCAAACTGGGCTTGATGGGGCTGTGGCTAATTGTATGCATACAGGTACACAGCAAAAAATTACATACTAGTATGTCAAACGGTTGACGAACATTTCAGACGTCCGTTTGCTGTCCGTTTCCTGTACATGTCCGATGTATCGGACGACGAATGTTCCTGTGCACTATTTGTGCCCTGGAACATTTGTGCACAAATCGTCAACCGAACATTTGTGCACAAACGGCTGACATATATTTTGGACGTCAGTTTGCTGTCCATTTGTTCACAAACGGTTGACGAATATTGCGGACGTGTGTTAGCTGTCCGTTAGTGCACAAACGGTTGACCGATATCTCGGAACGAAAAGGAAAAGAAAATTCAATGAAAATCAGGAAAATATCACTTTAGGAGAATGAAAACAATTATCACAGGAAAAAAGTCAAATATTGGTCCGATACGTTGGACAGCAAACGGTTGTCCGATGTTTTAGTGCACAAACGGTTGCGTGGGCAGATTTATATCCGTTTGCTGTCTGAACATCGGACGTCCGTTTGCTGTCCAAAACGTTTTGTTGTGTTAAGTACAGAGTTGAATCCCCCACCGGACTGGATGTTACAGTGCCTACAGAGGCTTATCAACTGCTATCATGCCTATATAGTTACAACCAAATTCTTTTAAGGTATAAAAATAGCCGACATCCCAGCCGAATGTCCAGTACGTTTATTGTCTCTTCACAACATAAACGACTTATAACGAGCACCGGCTAATAACACAGAATGTTCTCTCCCAGAAGCGTCTAATGCATACAAGAAGCTGGTTCTATTTATAGATTTTCGTGGCAAGAGACATGTGAACTCATCTTGTAGGAGTTGAATGCCTTTGTCCCATTAGGCGTTGGTGCCTACTTGACAACCTGACTGCCAGGAAGAATTTCGCACGGAGTCCAATTCCTTATCATACCAGATACCAAAAAGGATAATTGTTGGCCTGAGTGGTGTACAGGTACAGGGAGGGTACAGAGTTCGATCCCCCACCATGGGGGGCTATTAATTGTTTACCTGGTAAGATTATCTTCTTACCTTTCAGGGTAAGAATATTTTTAGGAAAAAAGAATAACCCCCACCCCCCCCCCCCCCCCCCCAGCCTCCTCCCCCAGAATATCAAATAGTCCATCCCTTAATGTTCATTCTCTGACTCAAGGGATTTCCTTGAAATAAAGCAAAAACAAAGACTATCAGCTAATTGAGGAGTCAATTTGTTATGCAAACAATGCCTTGAGTTCCTATTGATTCCTCTCGTTGCGCTGCATGGGGATGTGTTTTGAAAACAATTAATAACCATGCCCACATCTGACAGTATTATTGACAGAGAAAATATGCCAGGAAAACGTGTTAGAAATGTAAACGATACGAAATGTGCCAGTGCACTTAGCTTGAAATCGATGTCTAGTCAATATCACATTGAGTGTATAGCTAGAATCTGATCCATTTATGCTAATAAAGACTATGTATATTTAAGAGAAACGATAAGGATTTGCTGTTGAAACAGTTTGATAAGTTAGAGGCGGTATGATAGTCAATTTAACCGATTTAAGCACAAGGAGTGCACGTCCCGTTAGTAACTTCGATCATAACTCTTGAAATTGAATATTTCTTTAAAAAAATATTAGAAGAAGGGTTGTTGAACCTTACACAAACAGCAACTTTCATGAACTATTTTTCAGGAAGGTTCTTCACTGCCAACATACGGGTACAGTGCTGACATTTAATTCCTGCACTAAATACGTGGGCAGTCCTATGCCCGATTGCCACCTAGTTCCCTGGGCACGAATAACCTCGCAACTGAGCGTAGATTTGATTTGCAAGCTATGTGGGTCCTTGATATGCTTGGGTTATTTTTTTGACATGTTATCCATGGGTGTTTTTACAACCAGGCACTGGCAGACGTCCGGTCACCTGGTGCAGGAAATTCTGTACTGTACATTTATGTGTGTGTGTCTGGGCACGTGGACTACCCAGCCATGAAAATGGGTAAATCCATTCGTAAACAGGGTATGACACACATGGAAATATCATGATGAGAAAACAATATTTCGTATTTAACAATGACGGTTTTCTCTTAGCCCTGGTTTACGAATGTTTTGGTTATGCAACTGTAGTTAATTGACCATGCTCAGGATACAAATTGGTAAATATACCGTATCATGACTTAAAGTTAACTACAGAAATAACACACTCAAACAGTGATATAAGGTGTAATTACTCTTAGGGGACTCTAAATCCCCGCAGATGTCAGGAATGACGTCATAGAAACGTGTGATATTGGAATACCCTACCTAGGGTCAGGAGTCAGGTCCATGGTTCGGTTTAGGCTTACCTTACCCTTACCCTAGACCCGATTCCTAACCCTAACACTAACCCTAATAGGCTGGCGGCCAGGGACCAAATTTTAGAAATTTAATGCGCCGAGAGTCATACAGCCACAACATACCTCATTTGAAAGCTTGAAAGGTCTACTTTAAGATGAGGTATGTTGTGGTGGTCAAATGTGGTCACGTTTTTCTGAAATTTGAGTTGAATTTCATATAGTTATAAAAAAATGAGCAAAAATATGAAAATCTAAAAGTGAGCCTGACCGGTCATTTTTTTTCCAATCTCAACCCCACTTGGTGTGGTCCTCTCAGGTATGTATACAAACAACATGCAGTAATATAATTACTTATCCATTGCTTTATTTGCATATTTTGCCATTTTGTAAGAAAAAATACACCATTTTTCGAAATTATTTTAAAGTAAGTTCCTATTGCTTATCATATAAGAACTTCCTATCACGGAAAAGCATCACATCACATTTTTCTTGTGTTTCTACATGATTCCCTTTATATTTAGTACCAAAATTGATACTTTTGCTTGACTGAAGCCAGAGCAGTAAGACTATGTCAACCCCTACCCCTATTATTGAAATAATGCCGAAAATACTAAAAATGCCTAAAATATTCTGCTATAAATTTAAAAACATTGAAGACCCTCCAGTTACCACATTGGCTGCTAGATTTACATTCAAGCATTAAATTACTGAAGAATTAGGCACCTTACAATATTTTTCAGTGTAATAAGGTATACTGGAAGATGCGAATAAACCATATTTAGGTGACATTGACAGTTACACTGGTCAAGAAGGATTCTCCTTTCCACACTATTTAATAAGTACAATGAGGAAAATATAAATGCTGGAAGAAAATTAGTTATATCAACTAATTGGGCCTGTACCTGGTAACAAATCTTCGCTGTTAGCTTAGTTGATTCAGAACAGGAATGGCACTAAGTTCAGACAGTTTTGCGTTCCCAGATTTCATAATTCATCTTCTTCATCCACACCATCATATGAAGTAATGGTATTGCAGCAATCATCACTTGCAGAGCATGAACATAGTTCAGTACATGGCAAATTTTGTTGATGGCACATGCAGCATGTTGAACATACTTTCTTTCCCCTGCATCTGCAAATGAGGTCTTGGAGTACTTCTGATACCATAGGGCCTTCATAGAATACTGGCGCTACCATTCCCTCATCCTTCCTCCATCCATGATCCTAAGGAGATCCAGTGTCTTGCATTGCTATGTGGGATGTCATCCAAATTTTTGTCTGCCAAGAAGCCTCACAAGGTGGGAGCTTGATTAAGCTGGCATTCTTCTTTGAGGCTAATTTGACCATAAGATTGTTCAAGTTTTGAATGGCATCTGTGCGCTTTGCCTTTGGATCATACAAGGCTGAAGTGAGCTTTTGTGCTGCTTGAAGGGCTGATGCATCATCTTCACTGTTCAGGGTGAGGAGATCAGAGAAATCATCAGGATGGTCATAAATTGCCTTAAATACTGACTATTTGCCTATTCCGAACAAAGCTGAAGTTGAATCACAACCTGTGAGAGCATGTACAGCAGGCAGGATACTGCTGAATGTTGGAGAAACAGAATGACAGATAGATTGCACTGCGATGAATCGACGAAGGTCTGAAGTGCTTGTGATTACACCTGTCTGGATCCACAGTTCCTCAGTACTCTTCAGTTTTGGAAGGTGGTGGACTGTGAGCACTAACACGTCTGTGCTTGGGTCCCAATGATGATGCGCCCTGCAGTGTGTGCCGATTCGAACACCTGATCAGCCATTACCGCATGTAGTATTATACGAGCACAAGGATATACCCAAAATGAATGAATGGTTGCATGGTTAAAAAACGCACCCTGCTTGAAAGTGAAGTGTCTACAGATGGTTCCAGACTATTTCTAAAGTACCAGGGCTCCCACGCTGTACTGAAATAACTTAAAATGAAAGGAATCTTTTTCTTGGCGCCTGTTTACTGTAGAATGGCAAATTTTTCCGTGTGTTTTATTTTCCCATTTTTTCCCGAATGCTTTCAAACGGGAATAATTAACACAGGGAAAATCTATACAGTTCATGCCCGGATTTAATAAACACGGAAATTTCTGACCTTAGAGAAATAGACTGGCCTAGCTTTATCTCTGAAGTGTCTGACCAGCGTTTACTCAGAGTGGTAGCAGTCATCCCTCATTGCAATCTACCAACCAGGGCTTGACTGTCCCCAGAAGGACCAGGTAGGCTGGCGTGGCTACCTGAACCCAAAATCAGGTAGTCCCGCCACCATTTTAGGTAGTCCCATCACTTTTTTCGCTACCATTTTGTAGTGTTTTAGTGGGGAATTTCCAACAGGACTACCTGAATCCGACTTTAGGTAGCCTGACAGTGCTGTTTTTGGAATTTAGATCCCCCGGGAGATGGGACTATGCTATTTGTTGAGCGCTGATGTTGCGGGGGAACAATCGCTAATTGTACTGGATGACCACTGATCATGCTGTGACTTCGGCTCAACTATGTGCCACTTCACAGATTACATCGCCGTTGATCTATTTCTGGACTGGTCTCTAGACTGGTTATAGTCCAATCGCCACGTGCTTGCTGCAATTAAGGCCCTGCATGTGCAGGTACCCATTGATATTTACTCTCTGCTATACTAAAATTAAAGGTCTACATAAAACAGGGAAATTAAAAACGGTAAAAACATATGTTCTCTTTGCGGAAGTATTAGAAACGGAAACACCCAAAAATGAGAAATTAGGGAAAATTGTCACATGGAAAAATTAGCCATTCTACAGTAATCATTATAGTGAAAACCTACATTTAAAGATTTCTCAGTGTGCATATCCCACCAATCATCAAAACCCCGTTGATATCAATTATTACCAAGTCCCTATGACCCATGCTTTGGCAGACCCCCCTTTTCGACACCCATTAATGTAAGCTCCGCGGTATGAAGAACCCGGGGCTGTATCTCTAATAGCCACCATGATGTTTAAATAGCATCAAAATACCATATGTTGAATGTGTACAGTGACCATGGGAATAATACTGTCCACCCCCATATGAAATATGATTGGGTCCCCATACACTGTAAAGTTTGAAATATTAACGTGGAAGTAATATTAGCGACTTTAACGAGTGGGTCCGACTCGCTAATATTACAATCTGTTTCTCCAACATTCAGCAGTATCCTGCCTGCTGTACATGCTCTCACAGGTTGTGATTCAACTTCAGCTTTGTTCGGAATAGGCAAAAAGTCAGTATTCAAGGCAATTTATGACCATCCTGATGATTTCTCTGATCTCCTCACCCTGAACAGTGAAGATGATGCATCAGCTCTTCAAGCAGCACGAAAGCTTACTTCAGCTTTGTATGATCCAAAGGCAAAGCGCACAGATGCCATTCAAAACTTGAACAATCTTAGGGTCAAATTCGCCTCAAAGAAGAATGCCAGACGCAAAACTGTCTGAACTTAGTGCCATTCCTGTTCTGAATCAACTAAGCTAACAGCGAAGATTTGTTACCAGGTACAGGCCCAATTAGTTGATATAACTAATTTTCTTCCAGCATTTATATTTTCCTCATTGTACTTATTAAATAGTGTGGAAAGGAGAATCCCGCTTGACCAGTGTAACTGTCAATGTCACCTAAATATGGTTTATACGCATCTTCCAGTATACCTTATTACACTAAAATAAGTTGTAAGGTGCCTAATTCTTCAGTAATTTAATGCTTGAATGTAAATCTAGCAGCCGAGGTGGTAACTGGAGGGTCTTCAATGTTTTTAGATTTATAGCAGAATATTTTAGGCATTTTTAGTATTTTCGGCAATATTTCAATAATAGGGGTAGGGGTAGACAAAGTCTTACTGCTCTGGCTTCAGTCAAGCAAAAGTATCAATTTTGGTACTAAATATAAAGGGAATCATGTAGAAACACAAGAAACATGTGATGTGATGCTTTTCAGTGATAGGAAGTTCTTATATGATAAGCAATAGGAACTTACTTTAAAATAATTTCGAAAAATGGTGTATTTTTTCTTACAAAATGGCAAAAATCTGCAAATAAAGCATTGGATAAGTAATTATATCACTGCATGTTGTTTGTATACATACCTGAGAGGACCACACCAAGTGGGGTTGAGATTGAAAAAAAATGACCGGTCAGGCTCACTTTTAGATTTTCATATTTTTGCTCATTTTTTTATAACTATATGAAATTCAACTCAAATTTCAGAAAAACGTGACCACATTTGACCACCACAACATACCTCATCTTAAAGTAGACCTTTCAAGCTTTCAAATGAGGTATGTTGTGGCTGTATGACTCTCGGCGCATTAAACTCCTTATTTAAGGCCCTTTTTCCAGATCCGCCGCAGGCCTATAAGTAGGGCATTCCAAGATCACAAGTTTCCATGACGTCATTTCTGACAGTCTACCTATCTTTTAATGAAAAGAAGTCTGGTACTAGAATACATCTGTTTTATCAGTCAACCAAAGACATAGTGTCAAGTAGTCAGGATAAGTATCCTCTCTTAGCGCATTTCCTGTTTTCTCAGGTGTGTTTCGGATGTCTAAGAGTATAGTGAGGAGTATTTCCTAGAGTATGTACAAGCGCTGTGTGTATTAAATTGTACGGCTCTCCTTAACTGTGTCGTTCTGTTTGTAAGATGAAGAGAGCATGGATTGGTCGCCACAGACAAATCACCATAGGACCCATTGTAAAGAACTCGACACACATAATCTCGCCGAAGCTCGTGTCAGTGCGACGTCACTAGGAGACAAAGACCAATGAGGGATTTCTTGTGTGTTTACATTATAGAGGATTTTGATCATGCACATGCACACAACGCACATCTTGAGGGACCTATGCTAGTAGTCGTGCTGAGGCTGTTGAGCGAGATCTGCTGGTTGAGTATCCAGTGATCGACATTCGTGGCTCTTTTTGACTAAACAATTGCATTACCAGAAATTTACGGCTGGAGTGAACGATAGTCGGAATTCCGACATCTGGGAACAAAAGTGTTACTGCCAGGATTCAACAGTTCCCCTACGAGCCTAAAAACGTAAACCATTTGTCAAATTGTTCACCTGAAATAACAGGCAATGCCCCCCCATGGTCCAAACGGGCCAACCTCAAAATCCCAAGCATCGCCTATTTGTGTAAGAAAAAGGTCAGTTTTATTTGTTAGCGTTGGCTAAACGCTGAAAGTAGATTGAGCGAGATCGATAGTCTCCCATTGTGAGCACCATAGACTTCAGTTAATATACAGGGTAAGTCCGCAAGAGGCTGGCAAGCCTATTGCTGCCTGCTCGTAAAGCCAATAATAGGGAACAGCTTCGTTCGCTAATGTTCTCGACCTACCAGCCATGGCTAAGAATGGCACTCGAAACGGATCGTCTGGGTCTAGGATACTCTCGATTATATTTTCAAAATAAAGCCTGAAAATACAAAATATTTGAATGAGATTTGTAGGTTGGGATATGATTGATATTTCTCCTGCAAATATTTTCGGGAAGATGCTTCAGTTCGAAAGACAGAGGGCAAATAAGGACGTTTCAGGCCGCTATATACATGATTGAGTTTACACCTCCATCCCCATAATCAGATATGCGTCAAATTCATATATATATATATATATATATATATATATATATATATATATATATATATATATATATATATATATATATATATATATATATATATATATATATATATATATATATATATATATAGGCATATTAAGGCGTGAGTAGGGAACAGGCGTAACAAAGAGTCACTGGAAAGTATCAAATTGAATTACCTATTTACTCAATTAATTTTCCACGACGGGGAACATTGGGGAATTACACGAGTGGCCATTAAACTGATAGGCTTCAGGTAGCAACGTCACGTGTTGCCATGTTGCCGCCACAAAAAAGGAAGCATAAAAATATCGCGAACTTTCTACGATAGATTCAAGCATATGTAGGAAGTATCGAATGTGTCATTTTTTAGTTTAAATATCACCCCTATACGATGGAAGAAAAGAGCAAATAAAAAAAACTTTTTATTTTCACAGCTGTTTTTTCACACTTGGTCCCTACCTCTGCAAAAGGAAGGTAAATATATTTCAATAAATGACTGGTTGCCTGGCTCATTTTCCTGGCAAAGGGAACTGTTTAATTTGCGAGAGTCGCACCAAAGACCATGTGCGTGTCCTTCAGTATATCATAGAATATTATTTGTACAAAAAGTAAAACTACCCTATCAATAATGGGAACATGTACTTACTTAAATGCATATGTATCAATATCTAACATCTATCTACCTGTCTGTATTTCTATCTATCTCTTTCACACTTGCTCCATCGTACCCCTCCACTACAAGAATTGTGGCGTCCTTCCTTACAGAGCCCTTTCTACAGAAACAGTACTAAAATGGATAGTTTTTCCAGAAGCCCTCACTGTGTCATTCATGGATCAACGCACGCACACCTAATCCCACCGGATGCAAATGCACCTACTCAAAACAATCTCACACACTTTATAAACATTGGCAATGGCTGCGACTTTTGACTCTGCCATCGCAACCGCTACTTTATACTTGGTGAGGGAACTATCCCAAATGTGGTATTTTTTTGATGGACTGATGAACTCGCATGACATTGTGAAAGGCGCTGGTTTTGTTAAAATGATTTGCCTTACACTTGGGTGTGAGATTATAAAACACTCACTTCAGCCTTTACTTGGACATGTTATGGCAGTTGCCTTGCTCTATTGTGTCATCTTCCTTTATTGTGTTTTATATTTGTACGGTTACCATTTGTTTGATGTGCTGTAATCTTCTTGATTTTCGACAATAAAATTGAATTGAATTGTTTGGTGTCGACCTTGAGAAGTGACATCCTTCGAGGTGGCAAGTACCACATATTGTAAGAATGTGCGAGGAACATAGCAACATTTGCATGCAAGTATACCAACTGCATATGGTTGCTCCGTCTGATTGGTCAATTTCGCAGGATTCATATTTTTTTCGCATGAGATATCATAAAATACATGTAGTACTACGCTGTTCATATCGAAAACGTCATTACCATCATATATAGAACCATTTCACTTAACTTAAAGGGGAATTCTGCCTGGACGAATGTTTTAGTCCGATAAGAGCTCACAAACCATGATAAGCTGAAGATACTTTACACGATGTAAAGTGGTTAGGTGTGTGGCGGCAGAGAAATGTATACACGTGGAATTTAAGTCCTTGGTGGTGGCAGAGATATCAGGGTATAGCCGTTTCACGGACCGATCTGATGCCACTGGAGATTAACTTACTGAAACCATATAACAAGTTTATTTTTTGCATCTCGCTTTTCACAAAAAAAAGTGAGTGTTAAGTGATTTTCCACCACGAATGCCGTTAAGCAGGGAACACATACCCACAGAACAGGATGTAGACACTTGTAATGTGCAGCAGGCATACGATACGTGATTTGCGAACATATATCATCAGAGAGGGTTGTATTGAAAACTATTTCAATAAGGGGTTTTTAACTCAGCAACTTTTTTCATTTATCTATTTATTCTTATTTGTAATTCTGACCCAAGGGGCATGTTTGATTCCTACTTTGAAAAACAAAAATATGACATTTCTGTCACATGCATGAACAGGCATAAAGGTAGATCACACCTGTATGATATGCAATCGTATATATTGCCTAGCCTCATCATTTTCTCTTGGATAGACTATATAAGTGGTCTATGATAAGTACCCACTGTGTTAAAAAAAACATATTGTAGTACTGCCAATGGCCAGTAGATGGCACCATATGGTCCTTCTAACCCTGTTGGTTTCATACTCAAAAAGAGCATTTATCCACCTGGCGAGAATCAGATAAAGGTTAATTTATTTGAATAGCCTGACAATTCCACCAGTGGTCCATCTTGTACAAAGAAACCTGAAGAGAGTTCCAGGGGAAATAAACGGCCCAGAATCTAGGCTACCGTCTGGACAGCTGGAGCCTTTATACAGCAGCGAAATAAATCCCAGTGACTTCTGACCGCCTGGCAGATTGTCTGTGTCGAATCGAGCATGCCTAGAATACTTGCAGACCTAGGTCACACTCATCAACCATCCGTCAGAGGGCGCTCGTGACACAAGTGGTAGGGTTTGCATCACTCAGTGGGTGTAGCTTGACTAGCCTCTAACCCCAACATGCTCAATTTGCTTGTTGGAATACCTGGACATGGACTGAGAATTGCTGGTTGTTGTTGCTATCATTGTTGTTGTTGGTGGTGTTCAAGGGGAGCTTAGCCTAGCCATAGGAAAAGCATCTTTCCGATATATATATATATATATATATATATATATATATATATATATATATATATATATATATATATATATATATATATATATATATATATATATATATATATATATTTATATATATATATATATACATATATATATATTTATATATATATATATATATATATATATATATATATATATATATATATATATATTTGCATGTATGCATATATATATACATATATACACATAAATATATAAACTAGTATGTATATATATTATATGTATATATATATATATATATATATATATATATATATATATATATATATATATATATATATATATATGTATATATATGTATATATATACATATATATGTATATATATATATATATATATATATATATATATATGTATATATATATATATATATATATATATATATATATATATATATATATATATATATATATATATATATATATATATATATATATATATATATATATATAACAGACCCCACCATATTTGCCTAACCTTTGCGCCAAGCACAACAATCTCCATGATACCTTCCACTCCTTTCATCTCCACTCATATCACCTTGAATCTGGGTTTCTCTGTTGTCCTAATGGCAAAACTAACTGGGCTTGAAGGGAT
>OZ012695.1:40392578-40407578 GCA_963942565.1 Maea johnstoni | reverse complement strand
AAAGAAAACACTTAAAGACTGTTTCCAAATAAGTATGCCAGCCTATAGTCTAGGCTACTTGGTACCTAGTGAAAGAAAACACTTAAGACTGTTTCCAAATAAGTATGCCAGCCTAATGTCTAGGCTACTTGGTACCTAGTGAAAGAAAACACTTAAAGACTGTTTCCAAATAAGTATGCCAGCCTATAGTCTAGGCTACTTGGTACCTAGTGAAAGAAAACACTTAAAGACTGTTTCCAAATAAGTATGCCAGCCTAATGTCTAGGCTACTTGGTACCTAGTCAAAGAAAACACTTAAAGACTGTTTCCAAATAAGTATGCCAGCCTAATGTCTAGGACTACTTGGTACCTAGTCAAAGAAAACACTTAAAGACTGTTTCCAAATAAGTATGCCAGCCTAATGTCTAGGCTACTTGGTACCTAGTCAAAGAAAACACTTAAAGACTGTTTCCAAATAAGTATGCCAGCCTAATGTCTAGGCTACTTGGTACCTAGTCAAAGAAAACACTTAAAGACTGTTTCCAAATAAGTATGCCAGCCTAATGTCTAGGCTACTTGGTACCTAGTCAAAGAAACACTTAAAGACTGTTTCCAAATAAGTATGCCAGCCTAATGTCTAGGCTACTTGGTACCTAGTCAAAGAAAACACTTAAAGACTGTTTCCAAATAAGTATGCCAGCCTAATGTCTAGGCTACTTGGTACCTAGTGCAAAGAAAACACTTAAAGACTGTTTCCAAATAAGTATGCCAGCCTATAGTCTAGGCTACTTGTACCTAGTGAAAGAATACACTTAAGACTGTTTCACAATAAGTATGCCAGCCTAATGTCTAGGCTACTTGAGTACCTTAGTGAGAGAAAACACTTAAAGACTGTTTCCAAATAAGTATGCCAGCCTATAGTCTAGGCTACTTGGTACCTAGTGAAAGAAAACACTTAAAGACTGTTTCCAAATAAGTATGCCAGCCTATAGTCTAGGCTACTTGGTACCTAGTGAAAGAAAACACTTAAAGACTGTTTCCAAATAAGTATGCCAGCCTATAGTCTAGGCTACTTGGTACCTAGTGAAATAAAACACTTAAAGACTGTTTCCAAATAAGTATGCCAGCCTAATGTCTAGGCTACTTGGTACCTAGTGAAAGAAAACACTTAAAGACTGTTTCCAAATAAGTATGCCAGCCTAATGTCTAGGCTACTTGGTACCTAGTGAAAGAAAACACTTAAAGACTGTTTCCAAATAAGTATGCCAGCCTATAGTCTAGGCTACTTGGTACCTAGTGAAAGAAAACACTTAAAGACTGTTTCCAAATAAGTATGCCAGCCTAATGTCTAGGCTACTTGGTACCTAGTGAAAGAAAACACTTAAAGACTGTTTCCAAATAAGTATGCCAGCCTATAGTCTAGGCTATTTGGTACCTAGTGAAAGAAAACACTTAAAGACTGTTTCCAAATAAGTATGCCAGCCTATAGTCTAGGCTACTTGGTACTTAGTGAAAGAAAACACTTAAAGACTGTTTCCAAATAAGTATGCCAGCCTAATGTCTAGGCTACTTGGTACCTAGTGAAAGAAAACACTTAAAGACTGTTTCCAAATAAGTATGCCAGCCTAATGTCTAGGCTACTTGGTACCTAGTGAAAGAAAACACTTAAAGACTGTTTCCAAATAAGTATGCCAGCCTAATGTCTAGGCTACTTGGTACCTAGTGAAAGAAAACACTTGAAGACTGTTTCCAAATAAGTATGCCAGCCTAATGTCTAGGCTACTTGGTACCTAGTGACAGAAAACACTTAAAGACTGTTTCCAAATAAGTATGCCAGCCTAATGTCTAGGCTATTTGGTACCTAGTGAAAGAAAACACTTAAAGGCTGTTTCCAAATAAGTATGCCAGCCTAATGTCTAGGCTACTTGGTACCTAGTGAAAGAAAACACTTAAAGACTGTTTCCAAATAAGTATGCCAGCCTATAGTCTAGGCTATTTGGTACCTAGTGAAAGAAAACACTTAAAGACTGTTTCCAAATAAGTATGCCAGCCTATAGTCTAGGCTACTTGGTACTTAGTGAAAGAAAACACTTAAAGACTGTTTCCAAATAAGTATGCCAGCCTAATGTCTAGGCTACTTGGTACTTAGTGAAAGAAAACACTTAAAGACTGTTTCCAAATAAGTATGCCAGCCTAATGTCTAGGCTACTTGGTACCTAGTGAAAGAAAACACTTGAAGACTGTTTCCAAATAAGTATGCCAGCCTAATGTCTAGGCTATTTGGTACCTAGTGAAAGAAAACACTTAAAGACTGTTTCCAAATAAGTATGCCAGCCTATAGTCTAGGCTACTTGGTACCTAGTGAAAGGAAACACTTAAAGACTGTTTCCAAATAAGTATGCCAGCCTACAGTCTAGGCTACTTGGTACCTAGTGAAAGAAAACACTTAAAGACTGTTTCCAAATAAGTATGCCAGCCTAATGTCTAGGCTACTTGGTACCTAGTGAAAGAAAACACTTGAAGACTGTTTCCAAATAAGTATGCCAGCCTAATGTCTAGGCTACTTGGTACTTAGTGAAAGAAAACACTTGAAGACTGTTTCCAAATAAGTATGCCAGCCTAATGTCTAGGCTATTTGGTACCTAGTGAAAGAAAACACTTAAAGACTGTTTCCAAATAAGTATGCCAGCCTACAGTCTAGGCTACTTGGTACTTAGTGAAAGAAAACACTTGAAGACTGTTTCCAAATAAGTATGCCAGCCTAATGTCTAGGCTACTTGGTACCTAGTGAAAGAAAACACTTAAAGACTGTTTCCAAATAAGTATGCCAGCCTACAGTCTAGGCTACTTGGTACCTAGTGAAAGAAAGCACTTAAAGACTGTTTCCAAATAAGTATGCCAGCCTACAGTCTAGGCTACTTGGTACTTAGTGAAAGAAAACACTTAAAGACTGTTTCCAAATAAGTATGCCAGCCTATAGTCTAGGCTACTTGGTACCTAGTGAAAGAAAACACTTAAAGACTGTTTCCAAATAAGTATGCCAGCCTATAGTCTAGGCTACTTGGTACTTAGTGAAAGGAAACACTTAAAGACTGTTTCCAGATAAGTATGCCAGCCTAATGTCTAGGCTACTTGGTACCTAGTGAAAGAAAACACTTAAAGACTGTTTCCAAATAAGTATGCCAGCCTAATGTCTAGGCTACTTGGTACCTAGTGAAAGAAAACACTTAAAGACTGTTTCCAAATAAGTGTGCCAGCCTAATGTCTAGGCTACTTGGTACCTAGTGACAGAAAGCACTTAAAGACTGTTTCCAAATAAGTATGCCAGCCTAATGTCTAGGCTACTTGGTACCTAGTGAAAGAAAACACTTAAAGACTGTTTCCAAATAAGTATGCCAGCCTATAGTCTAGGCTACTTGGTACCTAGTGAAAGAAAACACTTAAAGACTGTTTCCAAATAAGTATGCCAGCCTAATGTCTAGGCTACTTGGTACCTAGTGAAAGAAAACACTTAAAGACTGTTTCCAAATAAGTATGCCAGCCTAATGTCTAGGCTACTTGGTACCTAGTGAAAGAAAACACTTAAAGACTGTTTCCAAATAAGTATGCCAGCCTAATGTCTAGGCTACTTGGTACCTAGTGAAAGAAAACACTTAAAGACTGTTTCCAAATAAGTATGCCAGCCTAATGTCTAGGCTACTTGGTACCGAGTGAAAGAAAACACTTAAAGACTGTTTCCAAATAAGTATGCCAGCCTAATGTCTAGGCTACTTGGTACCGAGTGAAAGAAAACACTTAAAGACTGTTTCCAAATAAGTATGCCAGCCTAATGTCTAGGCTACTTGGTACCGAGTGAAAGAAAACACTTAAAGACTGTTTCCAAATAAGTATGCCAGCCTAATGTCTAGGCTACTTGGTACCGAGTGAAAGAAAACACTTAAAGACTGTTTCCAAATAAGTATGCCAGCCTAATGTCTAGGCTACTTGGTACCTAGTGAAAGAAAACACTTAAAGACTGTTTCCAAATAAGTATGCCAGCCTAATGTCTAGGCTACTTGGTACCTAGTGAAAGAAAACACTTAAAGACTGTTTCCAAATAAGTATGCCAGCCTATAGTCTAGGCTACGGTGGTGGCGTCGCCAGCGTGTTGATTATTCATGAGCTGTTGTCGAATGTGGTCTAGTCTAAGTGGCTGTCAATTACACCGGACCCAGGAGGGTCTGAGAACATGACAGGCAAGCCCAACGACACACAGACACTGGGGAGGGAGGAAGCTAATATAGAGAGAAATGTTGCAATCGGTCTACTACACTTACATCTGGTAATAATGTTAAAATAATAATAATAATAATAATAATGATGATAATATTAATAATATTAATAATGATAAAGATAATGATAATATGATAATAATAATGATGATAATAATGATACTAACAATATACTACTACTACTACTACTACTACTACTACTACTACTACTACTTAATAATAAGTAGTAGTAGCAATTTTAACAATAAAACCCATCACTCAACAAGCAGTCGATATAGGAGTTGCTAGGCTGGAGGGCTGTCTCACTGACATATATACATGGATGTCACAGAACAAGCTGAAACTGAATGAAGACAAAACAGAAGTCTTAGTGCTGGGCACCCCTAAGCAGCGAGCCAAAATATCTGTGCCTAGCATTTCCGTAAATGGTGAGATTGTCAAGCTTCTCAATATACCTATCGGCAATCTGGGCTCTGTTTTTGATCCAAGCATGAATATGGCAGCACATGTGTCAAAGGCAGTCAAATCTGCAAACTATTACCTTCAAAACATCGGAAGGATCAGAAAATACTTGACTGCAGAATCAAGTAAGAGTGCTGTCATATCCCTGGTAACCTCAAGATTTGACTACTGCAATGGACTTCTCTGTGGAATACCCGAAGAGCTAATACGTAAGCTCCAGAGAGTACAAAACAACGCTGCCAGGGTGATCACTCGCACAAAGAAGTATGATCATATCACTCCAGTACTGAAGGAGCTGCACTGGCTACCAGTCAGGAAGAGAATTGCATTCAAGATTCTCCTACTGGCGTACAAGTGTTTGCATGGAACTGCACCTTCTTACCTGAGGGAATTGCCGAAAGAGTATGTCCCACAACCGGACACTGAGATCAACATCCAAGAACTTACTCTGCGAGCCGAGAAACAATATGAAAACCTACGGTGACAGATCGTTTAGTGCCTGTGCCCCAAAACTATGGAATCAGCTCCCAGATAATATTCGGGCAGCTGGGAGTGTGGCAATTTTTAAACGACAACTGAAAACACATCTGTTCAAAGATGTATATATCAAGTAACTATGTGGATATCAACATCTATCCTTTGACAATGGAATGTAATGCGCCTTTGAGCATGTTTATATGGAAAGGGCGCAATATCAAATGACAATATTATTATTATTAATAGTAATAATAACAATAATAATAATAATAATAATAATAATAATAATTATGATAATAATGATGATGATGATGATATACCTAGAGTGTAGTAAGAAACTCAGAATCACATGCATCATGATCCATGGCCAGGAAACTGGGTATCAATTGGGCGTGAAGTCGGCACTGTAGTGTCAGTGTGTAGGAAACCAGCCTATGATTCCAATGGAATGTAATGCGCCTTTGAGCATGTTTATATGGAAAGGGCGCAATATCAAATGACAATATTATTATTATTAATAGTAATAATAACAATAATAATAATAATAATAATAATAATAATAATTATGATAATAATGATGATGATGATGATATACCTAGAGTGTAGTAAGAAACTCAGAATCACATGCATCATGATCCATGGCCAGGAAACTGGGTATCAATTGGGCGTGAAGTCGGCACTGTAGTGTCAGTGTGTAGGAAACCAGCCTATGATTCCACCATACCGGTACGGCTATTTTTCGTATCTCGGGCCTGCCCGAACAGCTATTGCAACTGACTGTTCACTGTCTCTCACCGCTGCCCGGATGTAAATTCGTCTCGGTGTATGTACGAAAGTTGCCAGTGACTTGGTGCGAGGCTACGTGATTTACAGGGTGCTCTGGTCACCCCCGGAATTTATCAGTCACGAATTCGCCTCCACATGGCCTGACACAACAACACTGGAATCGTAAATGACAGAAAAGTGACGATAAATAGATTCCGAATAACCAAATTCATCGTAACGGCGATAGAAGCTTAGATAAATAAAAAACAAATGGATATGAAACCAGCCGGTCAACCTGAACAGGCTAGCCTCAACGAATAGCCTAAAAGTCGTGCTCTGCGCATGTTTCCGCGCAGGTTTCTCAACGATATGAGAGCCCTTATTAGTCATTGTTCCTTCGTAACCTCGCGCTGATACCAGATCAGAGACCCCGGGCATGTCCAGCCCTTCACTATAGCGCATATAGTAATTGGTCGCTCGCTACATATCCATTCTTTTCTTCATCTAAGATAGAAGTGAGCATGGATTTGAAGGTTGGGAAGTCCCGGCAGCATTGTAATGGAATGAAATGAGAATAGGCGTCACCCAGAGGCAGCGATGCCACGCTCATTTATCTAATAATATATCTTAATAGAGTCTGGCTTTCCATATGCGACCTCCGCTAATCACTTTATCTCGCCATCTCTCGGGGGCTTAGTCATATCGGAGCTGCGGATATGACCGTCATTGTCTGTGATACCTAGCAGCAGTTCGCCCGCTTTACGACCATGGCTACATTTAACCCCTTCAATGCGGGTAGCTAACTTGGTCAACATGAGGGCCTGCCCTGGTGGCCGTGTGGTCTAAAGCGTTGCCATTGACTGCTAGCTGGCTATCACCACTGAAGGCCTGCTCTGATGGTCGTGTGGTCTAAGGCGTGGCCACGGACTGCTAGCTGGCTATCACCACTGTCCGGGTTCATATCTGATCTGGGGCATGTGAGAAAGTTGCCAGTGACTTGGGGTTAGATGGTGGTTTTCGCCGGGTACTCCGGTTTCCTCCACCAGTTACAATTGGCTAGCCGTCGAGATATGGCAGAAAAAGTGACGAAAAATTAATTTCCAATTCCAATTGGTAAAACGTGAATTGAAGACAAAAAGCTGGGAAATGACTGAAACTCTGGTACATGGGTACTCATCCGATGGTACCAAGAACGTTTAATAAACGTTCCTGATAGGCTGATAGTACTCAACGAGAGCGTTCCTAGAAATTACCCACATCATTTGGTTCGGATGATTTTCATAATTTTTGGCATTCTTGCGCATTGAACGAAAGTAATCTCAGCATCAGAAGGGTTAACCCTACATGCTTAAAATTCCCATTACGAAGTATCGTCTGAAATCATGAGATTTTGAAAAATAATTAAGTTGTAAAGCGAGACAGTTTTCTTTATATACCTTTATTCAGAAAATATTGTCTAAATGGTCGATTTGCGTGCTTTATGACTCAAAAGGGGCCGACAATTACGGCGATAAGAGAGTATCTTCACCACCACACAGCAACTGTGCTGGAGACATTTGAGAAGTTTACGTTTAATTCCAAATAATACCTACAAAAATACCAAAGAGCATACGTGACAGGCAGAAAAAATTCTTTTCCGAAAACGTGCGAGAAAAATCAAAGATTCTTCCAACACTTTTTGGAAAACGTGCGGAAAAAAATCCTTTATTTGGACGTTTTCGGCAAAAAAAGTGTTGGAAAAATAATCGTTTTCTGCGTGTCACGTATGCTCTTTCGTGCATATTATATAACATGTAGATCAATACGACACTACTCAGGGAAATCCCCAGAAGTGACTACATGAAGGTTTATCAATGCATAACCATCACCCCGCCCCCCCCCCCCCCCCTTACATTCTCCAAATCCCTTCCAATGTCATATTCACGGGCCTGGGGGATATCGACCGGGATTTCAGACGGGATCCAAGCAATGGCTCATGGGAGACATGACTCAATGTCGCCCAGCGGCGTGTGATAGTTATACCATCACTCATGGTGCGCTGGATTTAACCCTTCCATGCACACATGAAGGGTGAACCTACGAATATCTTGATATGTAAGGGCTCTCCTAGTAAAGTATGTCTGAATGTAAGGGGGAGGGGGGGGGGGGTCGTGCGGACGCTCTGATTTTCAGCCCCCCCCCCCCCCCCCCCTGCAATGGCATTTTATCAAAAATATCTCACCTACAATGATTTTGAATTTTTTAAGGAAACCCACAACTATGTTTTATCTTAATATGGACCGTTTTTGCACCCACCTACAATGATTTTTAAAGGACCCCGCATCTCCTTTATAACCAGCCCGTTGCCTAAATACCAAAGTGATATTTAAAAACAATTATCTATGAATTACACAAAACACTTAATGGGATATGCAGTGATGGATAACCATATAAAATGTACCCCTGGGGCTACACAAATGATCTATTTGATAGTAGAATGCATATTACATTTACAGTAAAACCTCTTTTCGAGACCACCTGGCTTAACACCATTACTTTTCAACCCATTACTGCTTGCAGTGGCCAAAAGCAGACCAACAATTTGGGTGAATTCTTTCAGGCTAAAGGATAAGTGGCAAACTATTTGAAGGAGAAATATTCCTCACAACATTACCAAGAACACTTCTTTAAACATTTTGCAAAATCATTCTTATTTTCCATGTTATAGTCAAAACTATCATCGGTACAGACAACAGTAGCTCCTAAGTCTCGTCTGGATAAACATGAATTCATAAAAAATGAAATAGAGTTGTTCTGCTTTACACATCTTTTTCAGACATTTTCTTCTCGAAATTGCTCACATTAGAAAGATATCACACTAAACCAAAAGGCCTCCATTTGTGGGTCGCCACGAGCTATAAACATGCGTTTTTAGTAGTAGGGGGTTAATGTATTCGCGATTAACAGCGGTGATGATCTGACGACCATCTAACTGCCCGTTAGATTTTTTTCAAATGCAGTGGCCGAAGGAATCTGACCATTTTAAGATATTTTTCTAATAAACATGCATTTCGGAAACAATTTGAAAGAGAAATAATTAGCGGAACAAGACATACACTTCCTCTTCGGATAAACCGTGAGTTAATGCTTAATTTCGAAATCATTTGCATAAGTATCATAAATCCAGACGAGATACACCGCTTGAGGGCTCGACTCATGGTTGTGTTAATGAAGAAAACACGTTCAAAGAATGAATGTTTAATAAAACAACACAGGCGATTTTAATCAGTAAGATATGAGCGTACCACTAGCTGTATGTGGTAAAAAATAGGAATAAATCACTGCTGTCAAAATAAGTGCATATTGTCACGTGTGACAAGTGGACCCTCGACGCTAGGCGGGAAATAGACTAGCTCCTAGTCTATGATTTCATTAGATTATGCTTTTCTCTGTTCTAATCTCTATCATTTATATAATGCTAATGCCTTGGTGTTAGTTCCTGTGGCTTGTGATAGATGGCACCATGGTTAGGCACACTGGTCAGTCAGAACCATCGAATCCAAAAGAACCCATGCTGGCCACCTGGTGAGCTAATATAGAACTAAATATGGGTAGATATCTTATAATGTTATATAAACATTAGGTAAGTTATTAAAGACAAATAAGTAAATTTCTTGGCCTTAGGACTAGGCTAGGCGGGAAAGAGCCGGGGGAAAGAGTTAACTATTCATAATGATAATAACAAGACGTAATGATGTGACGCGGCAATGCGGGTTCGTGTAATACTCTCCTAGCAGTTGCGGAATATTTGCATACGGAAACAAAGGGATTGTCATGGCAGAATTATAACCTCGCTGTAATTATGAATAATTAATAAATTAGACTCTGGCTAATGTCAACTATCGACTTTTCTGCACAAATCGTTACTCGCCCGGCCTGCCATTGTCTTGTTGCTGGCTTCCTATTTAAGATAACATGAAAAGCATGACGAATGCAGTCGGTGAACTTACGCGCGAACAATTAAAGTCAATTAGTTTCACCGCCATTAACATACAGGTCAGTGATTAGAAACAACACTCAACGTCTGTACAATGTACATCATACACAGCAGTAGACTAGGTGCTAGTCTATGATTTCATAAAAATGTTGCTTTTCTCTGGTCTGGTCTCTATCATTTGCTTAATGTCTATGTGTTAGTTCATGTGGCTGGTGATAAATGGCGCCAAGGGTGGTCACACCGGTCAGTCAGAATCATAAGTCAAGAAACCAGAAAAATCTCACTGTGTACCAACTGGTTAGCAATTCATGAACTAAATCAGGGTAGACACAGTTTAGAGTTTCATGTAAAATATATAGAGCTAAAAGATATCTTGGCCTAGGACTAGGCTAACACAGCAGCAGCATCAGCCGCAGTTGTAGCCTGCCTCCCTGGCCATGATTAGATGTCAATCCCTTGTGGATAGATGGCACTGCGGTAAGCTAGTGAAGATTTTTAAAATACGCCAGCGGTACCCCCTCACGTCGCATTTGTGTGTAAATCCCGGGGGGGGGGGGGGCACTTGGGTATTTAGAGGGGCGCATACGTTCGTTATCAAAATTTAAAAATACCCCTAAAGCACTGATTTCTGGCCAAAAAAGCACCCTTATTTAAATAAAAACGCTGACTTTTCCCACTAAATAAACACCCCTTCTTTTATCAAAACACTGACATTGGATGAACGGGAACACGTATTTTAACTTTGGATTTTAAAATCCTCTGCGTGTTTAGCGGCAGCAAGTGGCGGCAGCAAACTCAGAAGCCCAGATACTTCGGGAGTCACTCGGCGTCAGAGCCGTGTATGTTTCGTGGATTGTAAGAGGATTTTGATCCCCATACTTCGTACCTGGGTACAAAAAAGTACCCTTCTTTTACAAAATCGCGGACATGCGGAGGTCTTCAAAAAAGACCCCTTCTTCCGCGAAATACGTAACTAAGGTGCGGCCCCCCTCTGTACCTGAGTGCCCCCCCCCCCTCCCCCCGGGGTGTAAATGGCCAACAGTAGGTCACAAGCTCTTATGGAGGTTTAGGCATAGATTCATATACATGGAATGATAAAACACAGTGAACGCCTAGTAGCTAGGCTACAGCAGAAGTGGAAACCGCAGAAGCCGGAGTTTGTAGTAGTAGTAGTAGTAGTAGTAGTAGTAGTAGTAGTAGTAGTAGCTGAGACAAGATCACATAGACTGCTTGCTCCGAGTTACGGGTCAGAGCGGGGGATCAGCATGTAAACCTAGCATGCGGCCGATAGGCGTGCTCTTTTTCCTTCTGACCGGTCCTTGATGACCCGAGTGTAGCACTTATTACAATGCATGCGTGTTAGTGGCGCTGAACTACCTCTCTGGTAGTAGTAGTAGTAGTAGTAGTAGTAGTAGACACTAGGAAGTACTAATTTTATTGATCAACTCAGAGGGAAAGTTGAACTTTATCAGCGACCAAGAACCTAGTCAAGCGGGAACATGGACACACTATAACATATAACCAAAATGTGGTCCTCCGCCACCATGGAAAAACAATGACAAAGGACAATACTTCTGAGTGAAAGAAGAAAAAGAGGGAGAGTAAGGGCAGAGCCTAATCAGCTCCAAGGAGGACCAAGGGATCTTTTAGATGCATGGTATCCATACACAAATCCACACGTCCCCCAACTTTATAGGTGATACATCAGTGAATCATGGCCTAATAAAGAAAGGTGTTCTATGATTGCTTCAGAGGTACCATAAAAACAATGAACAGCACTTATCCCGGCAAACCATTCTCGTAAACCGTTCATGATCCCCGCGTAAAATATATTTTACTCCCCACTTAGAAAAGGTCACAGAGTCAGGTGAATTATTGACGACATCACGTCTCGCTTGTTCGACATCTCGTCTGACATCTCGTCCTGAGCAAGTCTCTCCATAAAGCTCTCGCCGACCTGGGTTATCAGACTGCGAGAACTACACAGGTTTCCATAGAAACCTCAGTCCTTAACGACTGCATGCTCTTAGTGACAAGTTGTTGTGACAAGAAACTGTAATCTCGTTGTTAACATTGTTGACACGGCGATAAGAGAATGTGAATCGGGCGCCCATGCGTATGACCTTTAAATTGACTCGTTCATTTAACCCTTATGCTGCTTGTGGCTAAATTGGCCATCACAGAATGATGCAAAAGCCCTAAGAAATGACTGAAACCCTGGCACACGAGTACTGATCTAGGAGTACTCAGCGAGAGCTATCCAATGAATACCAACATGACAGGGTTTAGTTAATTTTCAAAAAATCTCTGCCTCCTTGCGCTTAGAACGGAAGTAGCCTCAGTATTGGAAGGGTTAAGGTACAAAACAGGATGGTTTTGGAAGGAGAGTTAATTTTCAAAAATATATTTGAATGAATGTTGTACACCCTTTCCTTAGTAACAACTTTAATTGAATGCATCTGGAAAAGACACTAAAATCGAATGAGCCTTCCTATTTGATTGTGCTGACTTAGACTTTGACGTAGCTTTTGACGTAGACTTTTAGCTTTCAATTGCTATAGTCATAATGCGACCAGAAAGAAATCCGCAACCGAGAGAAAATTCTCTTCCCAGCGAATTGCCCCCATCAGGAATTCCCTAGGTAAGTTTCAGATGCTAAGACACCATAAACAACCTTTCACGACGCGGCACGTATGTATAGCAACCGCACCAACCCTTCAATAAGGGTCCAGCGGGACTCGAACCCGAGATCGCACGCTTGAGAGCCAAGCTTTGCAACAGAAGGCCATGGCAGCCACCACCTAAATTCAAATACTAGTATTGAATGTTGCAATTATTATTATTTGAATGTGTTGTACCACGTTCTATGAGTAGTCTCTTCTTACAACTCTCATTTAATTATACGCCTGTGGTCGAGCCTCCTGCAATATGACCTATTTTTTTTATTTTCCTTGCTTCCAAAATTTAGGTAGCAATTTTGGAATGTCATCGATAGTCGACAAATCGCCATTTTCTTTTTGTCAATTAAATCGAATCGAAAGTTTGGGTATCGAATCGAAATAATCGATATTCTCTACCCCAATTATGCCGTTCAAAAATATATAAAAGATATAATTTTTCCAGACATTTTCCTGTTAAACTAATGCAAAGTGGAACTCGGACTAAATATTGAAGTATTTTGTGTGACTTTTGTAAGAGAAATTGGAGGGAAATGTGTACTTTACTCAGGCATAAGGCCGAGACACAGCGTATCGAATCAAATCAAATCGATTGATATATCAGAAAGTGTAGAGTAATAAATTGAATCGGAAAAAGGGATATCAATGACATCCCAAAGCATTAAGTTAAGCCCTATTCGACAGGAAAGCCCTGGAAAATGTCCTTTCTGTGTCCGACCAATCCATGGGGTCCTTCAGTCGCATAGCCACTGAAGCCAACCTTTTCTATTTCATGCACAATTGACGAATAGGTCATACCAGTCCCTACTCAGCACAAAATGGAGGAATAAACACAATTCCAATCCCTTGCAATGTCGACGGGTGGACCTTTTTATATACTGTACATACATCTGGAAAAAGAAAACCACACAAGGCGTGTTCCATTATCGTATTTCCTTCCTCACGAGGTTCTTAAAACTGCTAACAGAATAAGTGACACAAATAGAAAAGTAAATGTGAGTGTAGATACGCCCAGTCGAATGGAAAGTATATATATATATATATATATATATATATATATATATATATATATATATATTATATATATATATATATATATATTAATATATATATATACTTTCATTCATTCATCCAGAAGTTTTTAAGATGTACTACTTTCCACTTTACCCTGAGCGAGGTACCTTTGTCAGAACTCGGCTTACATTGCGACTGATTTCGCTTATGGACAATAATGGCGTTTTGGAGCCCACTGCTGCTGCGTCATATTAAGGGATCAGGGCGACTCACTATCAGCGGAATTAACTTCGCAGAGTAATAACGAGCAGCACTTAAAGATGAATCGACTTGCTGCATCTTTAATCAGCCACCTGTATGGTTAGCAATAAATCCCGTTCTTCTACTCACGCACCTGCGCGAGTTCATAAGTGACGTAAGAAAAGGGACGAGACGTAATCTGTGGCGTGGCATGAAAATTGAGTACCTCCTATTTGATGCAATGCTATGTAATGGTGAATAGTCGAAGTGCCATCTCTCTCTCTCTCTCTCTCTCTCTCTCTCTCTCTCTCTCTCTCTCTCTCTCTCTCTCTCTCTCTCTCTCTCTCTCTCTCTCTATATATATATATATATATATATATATATATATATATATATATATATATATATATATTATATATATATATATATATACATATATATATATATATATATATATATATATATATATATATATATATATATATATATATATATATATGTATGTATGTATGTATGTATATATATATATATATATATATATATATATATATATATATATATATATATATATATATATATATATATATATATATATATATATATATATATATATATATTGGCAGATATCTACAAAGATATCTACATCTACATATATCTCCTAACACGAAAATTAACAAAATATTTCTGATACAATAAAAGAAACGTAGAGAAGTAGATCCTGGTCGCTGGTGGTGAGATCATCATCATCATCATCCCCATAATCCTTATCTCCATCATCAACACTCAACATAACCGTGTCCACAGAAACCCACACCCATCCAGGTTACTAGACCCAGAATATATCCCCCACCCCTAAGATACCATGAGACGAGCCTGCAGTGCTCTAGTTGATGTAACATACACGGTCGGCTAGACGAGTCATTTCTCTGCTGAGTGTGTAACTGAATCTGGTGCCATGTGCCGAGTGCGGCAGCCGCCTCTACTTGAGGGTCTTCACAGACACACACTGAAGCTCTCATTCTGGGACTCTCCTCAGAGGCCGTTGTCAAGCCGTCTAGTCGATATGGAGGATAAACACGGGGAACACTACTGATAGTTCCATTATGCGCAGGGCAAGTTCATGTAGCGAAGGGCTAAG
>OZ012695.1:40356841-40392378 GCA_963942565.1 Maea johnstoni | reverse complement strand
GTATACGTATTTAAGTCGAAATACAGAGAATGTGAAGCAGCTATACACAAGCCTTTGGCACTCAGCTAGTGCCTGTCATATATGTCTCGAGTTAGAGACGAAACCTACGCTTAGACATGTGTGTATATATAATAACATATTGAAAATCCACTTAATCAAAGTATTGGAACAATGTGTACTTTGCAATCCAAAATTGTTCAAAAATTAGCATATTGGTGAAATCATGATACAAAGTAAAACAAAGTTAAAATTCTGACATTCTTTGAGAAATCACAATATAAGTTGTCAATATTGATGTTTTACCAAACAAGTAGCTAAAATATCAAACAATTATAACCGGAATCATAGTTAAGTATTAATTTGTTGCATGATACTATACCTCTTTTGTGGGTCTCTATCAAAAAACTACTTATGGTTAAAAAAATGTTGAATTCCTTAATAATGAATATATAATCAAGAATAGTGCCTGAATGTCATTTGGAGTCCTGAATCCTCAGAAATCACACAAAATACACAGGTTTTTATGTAAGAAATTTCTAAAACTATCAATTTAAAAATAATAATTCATAATTAATAGTGTTTACCTCATTGTAACTTATATGACCTTGAATGAAGACATTTTGCATTTTATTATTAACCCATTCACACTCAGAGTGGCCAAAACAGGCCTAAATATTCGGAAATATTTTACTTACAAAAGCATTTTCTGGTCAACATTTCATAGAGAAATGTTGATCAGAAGCCTTACAACTCTCGTTCAGATTTGTTGTGAACTTTCATTTTTTCCCAAGTTATTTTCATAAATACTAGTGTAGCAGACAATACTTTCTGTAGGAACTTTATGGGTGAATGGGTTAAGTAAGTACATATTTAAGATTGTTGTAAGGATATTTGGATAGAATACCCAAAAGTTTAGGGAAAATCCTGGCTAAGAGCCTGTCCCAGCCCTTACTTCATCAAGAAACCTACAGATCAGCTTCATCTTAACAATCTGTAAGGCCATCACACTCGATCCCTTACCCTATGTTCTCACAGACACGCTTGCTGGATCCACATGCTACCGTGCATCCTATTTCCATTTTTCTACAACTAGAGTGTTTAGTGACACATCCAGTCTTGCAATGATATCTTCCAAATTGGAGAAGTTCTTTAGTGCTATTCTTGTTTTCTTTGGATGGGAACCATCCTTAAGTCTACTGTACAGTGCTGACTTTTGATTCCTGCACTAAAATACGTGAGCAGCCTGGGCATAATACACAAATGCACGCTTGATTGCCACCGAGTTTCCTAGATGCATGGATGACCTCACAACTGATACTTGCATGATGACACAGAAGTTTCATTAAGTCTGTATCATCTCCGACAAAAATGGTCTCTGAAACCTTCAAGGAAACGGACATAATATACTTAACAATATACCTAACCTGACATACCTAAAACCATTCTAATTACTTCCTGCCATATTTTCTTCCAGATATACACCATGTTGGCTGATTATATTATAGAAATAGTGTTTGAAACACCGAAAAACAATATTTAGTGGCGTTGTCACCAGCAGTGGCCACCATTTTGAAATACCTCTATTGCTATCGTATGTGCGCCACTGGTTGCCATGTCACTACCGGAAGTAATATACATATACTGGGGTCCTAACAATGAACTTTCTGAAAGCATTGTTAGGATCCCCATAGAGGATATTGATATTGCACTCCTAACATTGACCAATGTTAAAGGCAATTTTAGAAACACAGTTCAGTCCAATACAACAAATAAATTGACCAATCACCTGCTAGAATTAGAGAGGAACTGATAATAAATGTATTTCTCTGTTTGACAATCCGGACCTCTTAAGCTGAGTGCCATCCTTTGGAGTGGAACAAGACAGAACATGGAGGTCACTAACCACTATATTGCTGCCACCAACTGGCTAAAGGAAGTAATAATCAATTATATGTATGTTGATTTAAGTAAACAAACTTCCTACTGTTGAGATACTCCAGAGATATTCTCCCCAACCCCCCCGACCCCGGCCCCCCAAACCCCACACCTTTCTCAAATACAAGAATTTAAATATAAGCATCATGTACAAACCTTTTGGTGAGCATTTATAGCACAAATCAAACACTCAGTGTGCTTAAACTTCATTCTACCTAGACCTCCCAAACCCTCAGGAATTTGGAACTTCTGGTCTTAATTTCAGTATGTTCCAATATTTTGATTGAGTGGGATTCTTGATATATCATTCCTCATATAGCCCCCTATCAAATAAAACAGTTTTCGTTTCTTTTGCAATTAGTGATGGGTTTAGCCAAAAAATGTGCCAGATTGCCTGGACTACAGCAGTGCAACACCCAGAGACAGTCCGATACAAGGTAATAGGAGTGGAAATGAAAGGAATGGAAAGTAGTATGAAGCTAGTTGCGCTGGGCGCAACACAGCGCAAAGGTTAGGCAGGTATGGTAGAGGAATGGATCCGTGCGCCAAAATGTGTAGGCCGGCGCACGGATCCATGTCTCAAGGGGAATGGATAGAGATGTAATAGTTATGAAATATGAGGAATATGGGTAGTGAGTAAAAGCAAATTAGTGATCGTGTAAATATATAAAGCTAAGTTCACCTGGGAAAAGAGAAAAAGGTCTGATTTAGAAAATATTTGTTACTGAAATACATGAAGCTGAGAATATGGGGAATTCAAAAACATTAATTAGAATTTGCCCCCCCCCCCCCCCCCCCCCCCCCCCCAATATGATACTGACCAACCCTCTGGGTCATGGACTATTATGATGTTATCAGTTCAAAAGCAATCTCTGTGTGTTTCTCATAACTGGGAATCTGTCATCATGCTGCAAGTGTGATCTGCTACATAAAATTAAAGTTATTTCATAATCATACTTGTATGGTTATCATTTGCCAACACCTGTAAAATATAATAGCCCACTCCTAAACTAATAAACTAACCTGACCCCTGGTGGCCAGGATTGGAACCGCATAAAACTCCTGATTTTGGATGGTTGAATGTTAACAGGTATGAATTATATAAATCTTCAGATTAGCTACTGATTTGCCAACTTTCACAAATCATCCACCATTCTCAAGAATAAATTTATTTTCTAGCCAAGAGCCAAGAATTTCATAATATGCTGAACATAGTAAGTATTTGATCTTGAAAGATCACACAATGTCTGGAAAGATCACACAATGTAAATGTTGTTGATGACGACATTTTCAGTTCCAAAGCTATCTGCGTGTTTTTGATAACTGTGTGTATATTATCATGCAGCAATTGTGATCTGCTACATAAACTGAAATTAAAGTTATCCTATTAACATATGTTTCCATGATTATCAACTCTAAGGCCCACTCCTTAAGCAAAAGTACTAACCTGGCCCTCGTGCCAGAATTGGAACTAAACAAAATGAAACCAAAAGACGCCGTAGTATAGTAAACCATGCTGCTAAGTGATATCTCCTGATTTTGGATTGTTGAATGCTGACGGTATGGCAACGTACGTGCACAATATCAATTGAACAATTCATAACACACACGTACCATGATTTAAGAACTTATGGCCAGTTTAACGATATTCTCAGCATTGAGGCATCTCCGCCGCGTAGACTAGTATAGTATACCGTAGGTGTACGTCTAGATGTTTAGACAAGTCGCTGGATTATCGTAAAGTCGTTCCCTTTTTCGACATATTAGCTTAAAGTACACGGGCGCGAAAATATCCCAAAAGTTTCCCATACTATATAATCTTAAGACATGTTTTCAATCGCACGCATGAATTTGTTTTTGGCCGCTCTGTTTCATCAATAAACTCGCTGCCATAAACCGTTATTGACGACGAATTTAGTACATGCAATTCTCTATATACACCTAGTATAATGCCATCTGGGCGAGTGGCAGAATCCTGAACCTATTAACGCTCTACGGGCAGTAGCGTGCTCGCGCACTTCGGATGCTGCGTTTCGGTCTAGACAAAGCCGCTCCTAATGCCACCCGCTCTTCCAATGACTTTGGACTTGGTGGTGGTTTCACCGGTTACTTTGTTTTATGGAATGCCATAAGACCAAAAATTCAACATTTGGAATAAATAATGCAACCTGACTGAAAAAGCGTCAACTTGATTCAATACGATTCAACATGGCGAAAACGACTCAACCTGCATTCGTCAATATCATTTGGCAAGATATAGAAAAATGCATGTTGAGTCGTTTCTGCATTTGCATGTTGATGCGTTTTGGCCGTTCACTTATGTCGCAATTGAAGATGGAACCTATGGTGAAGGGGAAACTCTTTGTCATGTCATCAATTCAAGGACAACGTGGCATCTGTGTTTAATCTTAGATGAGCAACCCTCTTAATTCAAGGTTTAATGGACGGAATTGAGGTATTTTGAGCATCGGACATAGAGAGAGAGAGAGAGAGAGAGAGAGAGAGAGAGAGAGAGAGAGAGAGAGAGAGAGAAATATATGTAAGCTCAAATCTGAAGAAATAAAGGGTATTAGATAAAAATAAAAATATAATCAGAAGGGGATAGGAGGGGCTTGTATTACCAAAAATAATGCCTTCTAGGAAATAAAAGAAAATATTATAAAGAATGAGAATTCATTTATTTACTATTAATGAAAGAACGAAATAATATTTATCAATATTCATGAATAAATTTCAATATTCAAATTTTTTTTTTCAAAATCCTTATCCACCTTACGTGAATTTTTATAATGGATTATACACATTGGTGAACGGCTAAAACAAATCAACATGCACATACGACTCAACATGGCGAAAACGCACCAACCTGCATTCGTCAATATCATTCAGCCAAATATAGAAGAATGCAGGTTGGTGCGTTTTCGTCATGTTGAGTCGTTTTGAAGTCAAGTGGTGTTAGTTTTGCATGCAGGTTGAATCGTTTTCAGTCAGGTTGCATGTTTTTTTCAAATGTTGAATTTTTGGTCATATGGCGTTCTATATTGTTTTACCTTCACCACTTAAAACCAGTCACAATTTAGCCTAAATATGGCAGAAAATGGCCCGATAATGAATATTCAAATTCAAGATCAGACGGAGGAGAACAATAAATATCAACATTCCCTTTAAGTTCAAGATGATTTTATTTACAAATCTGTACATCTTATTTACACGTTTTCTATGCATTTCAATAGGAGTACATTGGTACTTATATTCAAATATTCAGACACCTATATGCAAGGTTGAATAGTTCAATGAATAGATATTCAACTTAATGAGGGCCACGTTTCAACATTAACACGTTCACATCTTGAGTCTACAATAATCTGTAAAGAAAGAAATATAGGCACAAAGCAATACTTCCAGATGCTCATCTTCCAGAAAGCTACTACTTGAAGTGCAGATTTTTCTTTATCTTTTCAAATATAACATTAATCTATGGGTTATGATCAAAGATGGCGGGCCACACAGTGAAGTAAATAATGGTTAATAGGGGTCTGTGCACTTGTTCAGATGAATACAGTATTATACATCTGTGTCCCACAACTGCTGGAGGCAAGATAGCTGACAGTGACTTGGGGTTAATTAAGTGGCGGCTTCCTATGACACTCTAACTATAGCTACTTGCACCGTTGCACGTCACTATAAGTCTTAAAATACCAATAAGTAACAGTAGCAAATATCCATTCCTGTTAAATTACTGCACTATTTTTAATTTTTCTATATACAAATCACTCCAAAATTGCAATTCACCTGAATAAATTACATTCTATTATCCATATTTCTTTGATTACTTTTTTTGTTATGACTACAAATATTTATAATAGGCTAAATTGTCTGACCCACTTTCCGAATAATACTGGCTGCAAACCTTCTCAAAAGGTATCTATCTCAAACTAATGTCATATTCTAGGAGAGAGAGAGAGAGAGAGAGAGAGAGAGAGAGAGAGAGAGAGAGAGAGAGAGAGAGAGAGAGAGAGAGAGAGAGATTGAGAGTGAGAGAGAGATTGAGAGAGAGAGAGAGAGAGAGTGAAAGAGAGAGAGCAGAGATTGAGAGTGAGAGAGAGAGAGAAAGAGATTTGTGACCTTACAAGAATTTACAAAAACCTACTGAATAATAATGCTCTCTGAAATATTTCCCAAATGAAGCCCAATTTGATAGAAATATATTTAATTAGTTTTATTGGAGCACCATTAAAGGGGATGAAAAGGGTCCCCCTTTTGCAGCTGGAGTGCACACATGTGATAACTTCATCTCAACATTACTCATCATCTTCAGTACCGTAAATTCTCAGTTTTTTGGGACATCTTTTAACAATGGCCCATGTTTTCTGAAAATACAGATAAAGCAGAATGGCACAGAATTCCCTTAATGACGACCAATGATAAATTGAGGTTGGCCCAGATTTTCCTTAGATTATTTTGCACAATAATTACAATGGCCTAAATTCTTAGGGTGGTCTAAATTTCTGAGAATTTACGGTTATATTGGAAAAAGAATTAGTTAGGGATTTTTTAAACCTCTAGACATCTAGCTTGACACTGATACCCAATGAGAATTGTTTCCAGCCGGTATTTTTCTTCCTGCCCATATTTGGGTCTGATACCCCAGCACCCTTTCTCCCAGCACCCCTTATTTCTGATGCCCCACCCTTGACCTTGTCTGGCACCTGCACCCCGTGCTCTCGCTGTTGGTCCGGACTCGGCATGGGTTGGACGTGCCCACCGGTATAGCGCAAGCTCTTCCTATTTGAAAACACACCCTTCACCTTGCCTTCAATCTGAAAGATAACACAGAAACACTTTATGATATGACGGTAAGGCGTCCGTTAATTGATTTGTGGTTTCCTGAATCTTTCCCGGAATGTTTTTGCTGGTAGGGAAGTAAATAATAATGAAATGAAAATCCTGTTTTTTTTCTGAACACAGAACCCAAGCATTACCGAGTAGGGAAATAGAATAAAACTATTAGTTCAGTTAGACAGCTAAAACATATGGTTACATGGTTTATTTCATGTTTTTCCATTTTTTTTATTGACACTTAACTGTTGGGTATTATCATGAAAACAATGTGATTTTTTATTTTACGTCGGTTGGGTTATTTTTAGTTCGACGTTTCAGGAAACTACAATTCAATTACGGGTTGCCTAATTTGGGGCAGACCCATATTTCTGTGTATGGGGTTTGTTGTGTATGAGAAGGTTCAGATTTCACAGGTATAGGTTATACACGACAAGAACCAAACGGTACAGTAAATATCTTTGGAAAGGTATTCCAAAGGAGAAATGTAAGTTACAACCATTCCAAAAACTCTTCTTCAATATATTTTCCAAGTCCTAGGTAAATTAATTCAAAATCTCTTAACCCTTATGCTACCGCTAGCTAGTTTGGCCCATACAAAATGATGCAAAAAACCTAAAAAAGGATTGAAACCCTGGGTACTCATGTGAGAGTACTCATCGAGAGCTATCCAATGAATACCAACATGACAAGGCTAAGATGGCTGTTTCAAAAACCTTTGGGTCCCTGTGCTTTGGACGAAAGTAGCCTTAGAACGATTGATATTCAAAATTTTATATTCAGATGAGACATGCTATTGAGTTTTCCAGGCTTCGTTTTCAAAAATCTTTGCATCCTTGTGCTTTGTATGAAAGTAGCCTCAGCATTAATTGGAAGTGTTGACTTACTGATTTTTTCTCCCTCACAAATTTGAGGTTGAATTCACGTTCAAGAATGCAGGCCCTCAGATCTGGAAGGCAGCTGCTTGGCTTCCATGTTCTCAGAGGGTCTTCCTTCTCTTCACCCTCCTCTCCTGGTGTGGCCTGATCTTGACCTTGAGATCCTTGACCTTGAGATCCCAGTCCCACCAATCCCTGCTTTGCTGAACCCTTTGCTGAACCAACTGCTCTCTGATTCGCACTGCTAAAATGAAATAGAATAAAATGATGTTATTTATCATTTTAAATTGAATAGAAAAAGAATAGAAAAGAAGGCCTTGGAAACATGATATATCTATGTTATTACCGGGGTTTTGACAATTTTTCACCTTTAAGTGTAATATCATGACCTCTGAGCATGTTCTTAAAAATCTCAATTTTCCTGTAGCCAGCAGGCAAATATTATATGCCCCACACAATTTCCTTTGGTCTTGGGCTATTGGAATATTGGTTAGCTGGACCCCTGAAAAGTAACAAAGGAAGGGAACCTTCCTTGAAGCACACAGGCATAGGGAAAAAGTAAAAAAGAAAAAAAGTTGTACATTTACTTGACTCTTATGCTGCCCGTGCCTCATCTGCCCAATACAAATGACGCAAAAAACTTTTAAAATGTCTGAAACCCTGGCATATGGGTACTCATCTGAGAGCTTACCAACGAATACCAACATGACAAGGTTTAGATGGTTTTCAAAAATCTTTACATTTGTGTGCTATGGACGAATGTAGCCTCAGCATCGGAAGGGCTAAAGATCTAAGGAATCTAGGCCAATGAAAAAGAAGGTATGCTTACCTTAAAGACCTGGTAGGTGATTGGTTCCCTAGAGGTGTGAGTGCGAAGCCCTGGATCTCGGCGCGGGCCGCGTGTGCTGCGTGGCTCTGGAGGACGTCGCTGACGGTTTTGCCGGGGAAGAGACGCGAAGGACGGCCATGATTTCCTCGTTCTGGGGCTCGAGGTGGAGAGCTATCAAAAGGTCTTTCCGGGCCCCTGTTATATCCTAGCAACAGGAGGAATGGAGGAATCTTTATTGACTGTATCGTTGCTACAAAACTTTCAGTACATTCACATATAACTTTTTATTAAGGTTCGATACAAGTGCAAGTTGGCTCGAGTATTGGTATAAGGGATCTGAGGGGTGCGTCTCAATGTTTGTCACTTTTCCGTGTTTTTTAAAACTTTCTAGGTGAAACGTGTGAAATTGTTTAAAATCGATAACATACTATTTAAATTTTTTCTATTTTTCTCTGGATGTCAATCATTGTTGACTGTATCCTTGATACAAAACCTTAAACCTAATGCTGGTGGTGGCTAATTTGGCCAATGCAAATGATGCAAAAAAAGAGCTGATAAATGACTGAAACCCCGGCATATGGGTACTCATCTGAGAGTACTCAGGGAGAGCTATCCAATGAATACCAACATGAAAGGGTTTAGATGATTTTCAAAAAACTTCCTTGTTCTTTGGACAAAAGTAGCCTCAGCATTAGAAGGGTTAATTTTCGCTATCCAAGAAATAGTACAAACAATATTAATATAGGCCTTTGCCTTTTTGTAAGAAACTATGTTGATTATTATTTAGGTACAAAAATCCTTAAAAATATGTTCCTTACACCTTTACAGTAATTTGTTTGGGAAAGTCTATTAACCAATATTAAAGACTGACATGGGATTTGCATCCTTGTGCTTTGTATGAAAGTAGCCTCAGCATTAGAAGGGTTAATATAAACATACCTCTAACAGATGTCTGGCTCTGGCGCGTGAAATGTAATACTGTCCTGTGGTGGGATTATTTTGAATTGCGAGAGTGAATTGTGCAACCGCATCAGCGAGATTCTTTTGTTGATACTCGGCTACCCCAAACTCGTTGTGTATAATTGAGCACCTTTTCTTGACAGTCATATCATAGGGGTCCAGTTCCAAGGCCTGATGATAGTCCGCTAAGGCAAAGTTCAACTCTCCTTGCTTGAAAAAACAATCTGAAAACAATATGATATACATTATATATACCAGTAACCCTTACAAAAAAGCCTTCTTTTAACCATGGGTTTACCACTGGACCCGAGGTCTATGTTTCAATTAATGGTAGGTGGTAATGTTTCAATTTCCACGGACTGACCATGGGTCATTGGTACACACATACACTAATTCTTACACCACTTTATGAGAAGGAATTACAAAATAAAACATTCAGATATTTTCCATACTTCAATTTTCTTGTCTCCTCTATTGTTTCCTTACTTTCTCTATTGTTTTCTTACCTCCTCTATTTTCTTACCTCTTCTATTGTTTTCTTTTCTCCTTTATTGTTTTTTCATTACCTATTGTTTTCTTACCTCATCTACTGTTTTCTTACCTCCTCTATTGTTTTAACATCCTCTATTGTTTTCTTACCTCCTTTATCGTTTTCTTAATTTCTCTTATTTTTCTACCTCCTCTATTGTTTTCTCATCTCCTCTATTGTTTACTCACCTCCTCGATTGTTTTCTTACCTCCTCCATTGTTTTCTTACCCTCTCTATTGTTTTCTTACCTCCTCTATTGTTTTCTCACCTCCCCTATTGTTTTCTTACCTCCTCTATTGTTTTATTACCTTCTCTATTGTTTTCTTTCTTTCTATTGTTTTCTTACCTTCTCTACTATTTTCTTACCTCCCCTATTGTTTTCTCAGCTCCTCTATTGTTTTCTTACCTCCCCTATTGTTTTCTCAGCTCCTCTATTGTTTTCTTACCTCCTCTATTGATGTATAAACCTTTCTCTTTTTTCTCTCCTTTGATTGCCTTATTCAGCAGTATGACTGCCTCCTCGTAGAAGGTCTTGCTGAAGCACTCGACGGCGAAGTCGTTATACGTCAGCAGGAGTTGTCGCTGGGCGTCCACGTAGACGTTACTCTCCTCGTCGTGGTTCGTCTTGTCCAGGGCCAGCAGGAAATCATCTATCGCAGCATTGAAATCCCCAACACGACGCTGAAGGGCACCCCTGGAAATACAAGCACAGCATAAGTTTTTTTCATAACTCTTAGGCCAGTCAAATTCGTTTTTTGGTCTCACAGAATCGTCGAATGATTTTTGGGCAAATTCAATAAAAAATTTACTTCCAGAATTTTTATTTTTTTATTTTTTAGATTTCGCCCCAATGCAAGGAATTTTGCTACTTACAAGCAAAATTTCATAAGCTGACAGTGCTAAATTAAATTGAATCAGGTCCATGGGAGGCAGGCAGTATCATTAGAAATATTGTTAAGGTATTACCTAGGAAATATCAGTATTGTTTCATATCATGAAAATTTTAAGGGTGCCATTCCCTAAGGTCAAGTTAGTTATTAACACTTTGTTAGACCTTAGATGAATAAAAGAATGCATATGTAGTGAGAAGCGGTCTGAGTGTGCCGTAACTAGGAGACAAAGACCAATGAGGGCTTTCGTATTGTTTATGTCTGGGCTATTTGCCGCAGCCAGCCTGTTCTGGTTGACTGGCTGGTTTCATATCCACTTGTTTTTATTCATCTAAGGTTAGACAAATCTTGAGTACCTACCTCACTACATGAAAGTCTGGTTTGGAAGGATTGAGTTCGATGGCGGCCGATATTTTGTGGAGGGCCTCTCTGAACTTTCCCTGTATATTGAGCTGCATGGCGTGTAGTTTACTATCGGCTGCCTGGGATTCCAGTCTCTTCATCAGTTTGCTAGCCTCGGAATGATGGGGATCGAGACGTAGAGCCTCTTGTGTGTCGTAGTAACATAGCGCCATCTGAAAACAGGAGGAATATGAATATAAGTTTATCTATGGTTTTATTATCAGTTTGCTAGCCTCGGAATGATGGGGATCGAGACGTAGAGCCTCTTGTGTGTCGTAGTAACATAGCGTCATCTGAAAACAGGAGGAATATGAATATAAGTTTATCTATGGTTTTATTATCAGTTTGCTGGCCTTGGCATAATGGGGGTCCAGTTGCAACAGTCATGTGATAGCCCTTGATACTTACGTTTCTGTTATCATTAACTTTTTACTTACCAGACTCAATAGCGCAGTGGCAAGATTGCCGGCCGGAGTGCTGGATGGCATGGGGTCCAGAGTTCAATACCTGAGGCCGGGGTGAGGGTTCGATTCCTCTATAAACTGGGGCAACCACCGAAATCCTTCATTTCTCACTCTTAATTGTCTGTCACCCAATCATAGGGTGAGATTACTTTTACGGGTTCCATATTCATTTCATATCATTGTTCATGCTACCTGTGTCGTCTGCAAAAAAGCTCTCCTTCTTACATGTCTAAGCCAGCCTTCAAATAAGTGGTGGAGAACCCTTTTTTACAAAAAACAAATGTTTTACTTACGTTTCTGAACATTTCCTGCAGTCGCGCTCTCATGATGTAGAGGTCGGGATTCTGTGAATTGTTCTCCAGGCTTTTGTTAACAAGGGCGAGGCATTCCCCGTGTCTGTCTAACGCCGCTAGACATGCAATGCTGAAACACACATAACAACATATACATAGTATTCATAGTTTTATAGTGCAAGGCATAGTCGTAGCCAGCAGGGCGTCTGGGTGTCTTTTGGACACCCAAACCATCAAAAGTCACCCCTCAGGACACCCAAATATTGAAGAAATCTTTAAGGCAAAAGTTTAGTATTGTAAATTCTCGGTTATATGTGACACATTTTTAATAATTACAATTTTTATGGTTTGATGGTGGCCCATGTTTTCTGGAAATAACAACAAAAAAAGTAATAGTGGCCCAGGTTTTTCGTGAAATGGTGACCAGAGGTAGATTGAGGGTGGCCTAGATTTCCGAATAACTATTTTGTAAAATATTTACAGAGGCCCAAATGGGGGTTTTAGGATCAGAACTTGAATTTTGAGGAGTTGCGCCAACTTGCCTTATGTCAAATTAATTGTCTAGGGGGTCTTTAAAATTGAGTTGCTTTGGGTCACATACAGGTTTTGTGGAAAGTGCTATCGAGTAATTCAGCAGGATGGTCATTAGTAGGTCAGCAAGTGCATCCATAAATTTCCGGGCTACGCACAGTCTCGCCCGGATATTTCTGGGTTCAGCAGAACCAGGGTTAATAAAGGGCACCACATGTGATATAATACAAAACAATACAATACAAAACAATGCAATACTTAACAATAGAACACAATAGTTGCAAATCTTGACTTACATCCTTGTGTGGTAGCCTGTGACTTCTGGTCTCATCTCACCAGCTCGCGAGAACGCCTCCAGCGCCTCAGGGTAGAGCTTCTGATCAAAATAGCACTGTCCTTGGAAGAAGTACAGAAACGACAATCTCGCAAAATAATCAAAGTTCGTTGGCTCGAGAACACACGCACGTCGATAATTGAGGATGGCGGACGGAAAGTCGCAGAGAAGCAGAAAGGCCTCTGCGCGCTGCACGTAGAAATGGACTTGTTTAGGCTTCAGGTTGATGCACTTGTTAAAGCAAAGGATGGCTCTCTGGTAATCACACTTCTTCATGAAGTTAAGACCCCTGGTGTAGCTGAAAAATAAAACAAGAGAGACGTAAACGACGTCAGGTACGTGGTTGTTATTATATGTTTCTTGTATGTATTTTTTTAAAGTTCTTTTTGTTTTGTTTTTTATTCTTTCTGTTTTTTCGGTCTCATATGAATCTTATCTTAGGTTTTTTGTATGTTTTCTTTAGTTCTTTTTGTTTTGTTTTTGATTCTTTCTGTTTTTTCTGTTTTATCTTAAACTTATCTTAATGATTGATTAGATCATAGACTTTAACCAGGACGGTATCTGAGCATATTTGAGAATAAGGGTAATGACAAAGTTCTCCATTTGTTTTAAATAGGGAGGAGTTCAATACAAATAATATGATTGATATACTATGGATATATGTATAAATTGATTTACCCAGTTGGCATTTCCCAATGCCTAGGGACACTCACACACAAACACTTACACACACTTTCAATGCAAAACATTGAAAGATCTCTAGTCCAACAGAATATTGACACAATACATCTTCCAGTGCTCAAAGGTCCATTCCATTGTATGTTTTCACTCCCTATATATAGTAAATAAAATCATGCTATTACTGTCATATTGTTTGCACTGATATCTCTCTATCTGTCTCGCTCTCTCTTTCTCTCTCTTGCTTGTTCCATCCATGACTTTCTAATGATTGTGATTCATCTCTCTCTCTCCATATATATATAAATATATATATATATATATATATATATATATATATATATATATATATATATATATATATATATATATATATATATATATATATATATATATATATATATATATAATATATATATATACACACACGTATATATATATATAAATATATATATATATATATATATATATATATATATATATATATATATATATATATATATATATATATAATATATATATATATATATATATATATATATAATATATATATATATATATATATATATATATATATATATATATATATATATATATATATATATATACATACATCATTGAAATAATAATCATAAAAAACACCTACTGTTCGCCGGCTTTCTCGTCGATGATTTCTGGCATTGAGGGTCCCACGCTGCTGTTGCCATCTACGCCCCAGGTGTCAGTGGAGAGCAGGGTCGACACTTTCTGCTGGCGAGATTTTGCTGCTTTCAAAATATCCTCATCAACAGCTGTACTGAACAGACCTTCATTTCCCTCTTCCTCTGCTTTATCTGTAGCCATCTAGATAAAAAACAGCAGTTTATTGAAATGAAGCTTAGATGAATAAAAGAATGGATATGTAGCGAGAAACCAATTTAACTATGTGTGCTATATAGTGAAGGCCTGACTGTGCCAGGGGTCTCAAATCTGGCCTAAGTGTGACATCACTAGGAGACAATGACCAATGAGGGCTCTTGTATCTTTTTCATTACAGAGAAACATGCGCACCAACATGTGCAGAACATGACTTTTGGGCTATTCGCCTCAGCCAGCCGGGTTGACCGGTTGGTTTCATATCCACTTGCTTTTATTCATCTAAGAATAAAGTGATATGACCCATAACTGTCATCTTTGGTCACTTCTTTAGATTGCTTTTTCAAGCCATGTGGCCCATAAATTAATAAAGGCCAAAAACATTGGTAATTTGACTTATTTCCTGTAATGGTCCCAAAAATAATAGGGTAGGTAGATTGGAATCTTATTTTATTTCATTTATTATTTTTAGTATTCAATATGTGGGTTTCTGCTATAAATCTCCCAAAAGGGGTTTGAATAGCACTAACAGTTAAGCTACTATCGGGAGGAATATTAATCACAAGAAAACCAATAATATCTCCTTTATATATATATATATATATATATATATATATATATATATATATATATATATATATATATATATATATATATATATATATATATATATATATATATGCTATGATTTAGATCAGTATCATGATACATGTAGACAATACTTTCAAAGACAACTCTTTCTTTTAAAATTCACCTTGCGCTTAACGAAAAATTTGCACATTACTATTGCACTAATTTGCACTATAATTTAACAACTGGTTGCAAAATCACATGCTCCCGGGGCAATTGCCCCTAAATATTGCAACCATCAAAGTCAATCCCAATGTTAGACATCATACCTTGTTTCCTGAGGTATTTGCAGTTGGGGTGTTGGCATCACCGGTTGAAGGGGGTACACCTGATTCCCCTTCACTACCCAATATTCCTGGGGTAGTGGCGGCAGGTGTCGTCATGGCAACAGAAATCGTCATGGAGTCCAAATCGGATGGAACGTCTCTCTCATACTCAATTATCGCGGAAGTCGGTTTCTCTTCAAATTTCACGCTGTGCTGCGCCGTGCTTATGTCTCGCGTAAGAGGTCTCGAACTAAACTGCGCACTTTGATCGAAACAGTACGTATCGTTCGATTCAGGTTCACTGACGCGAGTTATGGTCCTACTAGGACCTGGTTCGGTGATTCTAGTTTGGACGCTGATCGCTGCACCGAGTTCTTTTTCTCCAAGGTTCATTTCGACCCCCGCCAATTCGGCCATCAGGTCATCGTTATCGCTTACCGTGATATCGGTAAAAGCCGACTCTGGCCGATCATCAGCGTCGGGCCGAGCACCTCTCAAACCTGATTGGTTGGCAGCTTTCAGCGGTGTTGGTCTCATTATAGGAGTCACAGGCACAGGTTCAAATTCATCATCAGAGTGCGATGTCTTAATAACCGCCTTTGAATCAAAATTCATTTCTACATCTGGATAAAATTTATGAATGTTGATATCTGGTTCTGCTTCTTGCAGTAATCTTTCAGAAGCCTCTAAATTCTGTTTGGACTCGTCCAAAGAGTTATCATTAAACAGTGAGTGCTGTGTGGTATCTGTCATTATGCTTTTCTCTCTGGATTGAAGACGATCAGAAAACCTATCATTTCCAATTGTGGCACCATCAGTAGAACCATTTGTCTTCATATTATCTTCACTATGTGTGGTAGCATTCTTCCTAACGCTATCATCTCTAGATGGTCCAGAACCCTGTTTTCCATCGTTTTCATCCATATGTTGACTGAGAGTAGCCCCAGCTGGCAGGGGTGTTACCACAGTTAAGGTCGAAGCTGCTGTTATTTCAGAATCTTGTTTTTCCATTCGTAAACCGTCGAGATCTCTGCGTCTCAAGTTGTCCTCTGTGAGTATAGCAATAGGTGTCGCTGTACTGCGTGACCCCAGGACGATGCTCTCTGTCATGGCTCCTGGTGGGGGGTCAAGTTCCTCGCTGCTAACATCAATCCCCTCTGTCTCTTTCATCTCTTTTTCTTCAGATGCCATCTTTCAAAGCTATGAATTTAGCGACACTAAAAAGAATTTGAGATGTAACTCTTTTTATCTGGAAAAAATAAGAAAAATACAGTTATATTGAGAGGTACTGTTTTATGTTTGACATTGTTAGAAAAAATTATTATCCTAATTTTGGCACAAATACAATCTAGACTTTTTATCAAGTGTGCACACAGACTAACTGAGAATTCACACTTTTGCTGATAAACGTGCCTTTTAAAAAATGAATTTGAAAAGAATTTGTAATGTATCATACAGTACGCTAATATAATGTCAAATCCTGGACAGATCTGGAACATTTGTAAATTGCATTTAGGAAGTTTGAATTCCTGTGTTCTACAAACTGAAGTAAATATTTAAAGTTAATGAGGGGTGTTTATGAAAAACTCATCCATAATTACTTAAACATGTACACTAAATCCAGATATCGCAAAGAAGATGTCATATTTGATATAGGACTTTTCAAATTGTATATAAGTTGTCACCCCTGAAATCTGCATGGAGTACTAAAACCACTTTTTAAAAGACACATCAACATAAACCATATACCAAACTGTAATTGTCGGTACTGCTGAAATGTAGGCCTAATGTGTAAATTTAACCATGTTTGACAGGCAAAACTGAACCCATTCTAAGAGATGCGGGAGGGGGGGGGGGGGGGGGGGGGGGGGGGGCAGGGGGCTATACATGACTACATGTAGATCATTACCACTGTAATGTTCCTGGTTCTATTTTTAATCTTTAAGAACAATTGTTCAACATTATCTCAAACGAGTTTAAGATTACCCCAAGGTGGAAAGTAACTCATTTAAAGCAAAATGATGTTGACAAGAACTCAAAGTCATTGCATTGCTTTTTTTTATTTCATAGATCTAACTTGTCAATTGATTAGTTTAACCTGTGAAATGACACACTTATAAAATTACATTCTCGTTGAAGTTGTAACTCTTCTTTAACTTACATGCTGTGTTCTACATTATGCCTATGTTGGTAATTTCCTACAGCTTGTGAAATGATACATGTAGAAGAAAATCCATCTCCATCACTGGCATCAGTCAGTTCAGCTTCTTGACCTATTTATTCGGAGGTTGTTGACAATATCCATGGAGAACAGCGGAGTTTATTACAACTTTTCTGATTGGCTCTTATTTTGCAGGTGCGCTGCTATCGCCCAATCAAATAACGTTTTACAAATCTGACTTGGCAGTTCAAGATGGCGGCTTGTTGTTGTCAAAATGAAGAGAGAAAGTGTTTCACGATAAGATGACAATTTTAGCATATTCTAAGATCATTACGTGTTAAATTAGAATCAAAATGGATGGCCATTTATCCAAAGAAGATTTTGATGAGGAAACCATTGAAAAGTATAGACAAATAAGGGCGATTGCAAGCAAGGTAAGTGGTGAGAGATTGTCATTATAACATCAAAGTGTTCTTGATTAAGTTGATCCAGGGAACTGTCATTACTCTGGTATTCATGTCTCTGGTTAATCATTGGATTTTTTTTATAAATGTAGCAATTGGCCGATCAGAGTGGAAGCTAATAGAGAAGTCACACTTCCGATGCGTTTTCCTTTTGTTTCATTGCTAGAGATATTGGTTTAAATTTACCCTCAAGAAAAATGAGGATTTTGACAAGTGAAGTGTGGGGAATCCTGTGACTCTGGGGATTACAAACAATATATCAAAATACTCAAAGATGTCTAGATGGTATCTGGGTATTGACATTTCTAACATCAAATTGTGAATATTGATCCACTGCAAATCACTTTGTGGAAAATAAACTGTTGGCATATCCCGGTGTCAATCTTTAAAAAGGGGGAGGGGCAGCTAGGGAGGCTGAATTTAGGACTCATTTTTTTCTTGTTATATTTTCCAAAGATGTATAATTATCTAGGGGTTTTATATGTCTCTGGTAATGCTCAGAGTCGGAACATGCAGAGACATGTTCGGTTTTTGTTTTTCAAATTTCCTTTCATAAATGATCATTATAACTTTATTTAGCATGTAAGGTGTGACTGAGTGCAAGTGGAGAAGCATAGTAGTAACATGACTATTTCATGCAATGCTTTGAATATCGATCACCGGGTACGCAACCAGCAGATCTTGCTCAGCAGCCTCGGCACGACTTGTAGCCCAGTTATTGACAAGAACTGCTCAAAAGGTGCATTCTGTACATGTGTATGAGCATCCTCCTCTATAATGGAAACAAATACCGGTATGAGAGCCCTCATTGGTCTTTGTCTCTTAGTAATGTCACACTAAAACTAGATTCGGCAAGATTAGGTGTGTCCAGGGCATTATAATGAGTCCTATGGTAATTGGTCTGTGGCTGCCAATCCATGTTCTATTCATCTAAGATGATGCCTAGGGGATAAAGTGGCCCATACCAAGAAGAGTTCATGGTAACATGGCATGAACACAAGAGTTTTGCCTACATTCAGTCTTTATCTGGTTGATTATACAAAACAATGCAATATATTCTTGATTCAAGACATTCAAGAAAAAATATTTCTCTCAAAGAAGAAATGGAAAAAAAGATGGTGACTAGATTTTTTTGACTTCTTCAATAAAGAGGGCAGTGTGCATGATGGGGACACAACTTTGATGCTTATAACAGGGTCCAGCATAGGTTGCAAAACATTATTTTCTGAGCGGCCAAGCTGCCTCTAAAGTTGACTTACCCCGCCACTCTGTTAAGCAAAGGTGAGATTGGACTTTGCCCAAAATCATTACTTGCCGAGCTGGGCAAGTGAGGGTCTTATTCTGCTTGCCCCATTGCCGTTTTTTGCCGAATTCACTTACAAATTGCAACATGGCCCGTGGTTATGTTGCCCGCTGTATAAGGTTGCAAACACTATATTTATTTTTCACCTTTCGCTTACCATGGCATAGAGCTTGGCAGCCAAGTTTGAACTACACGTCTTATCAAACAAAGTACTCTTGTTGTAATGGAACTGTTCTAAAATATGGAAATTTGAAAGATAAAAAAAACAGAGCTCAGAAGATTTAAGGGACATACAAATAAACTAACAAGGCTCAACATTAGGGGTTGCCGGGAATTTTCCTGCAGCTTCCTCAACTTTATGCAGGGAGCTCAAAGATGTACTGGTTCCTATGTACACAACACATATAAGTTGCTTAATTGAAGATGCTACTGGGCTCCCTGGAAAAAATGTTAAATTTGAGCCCTGACTAACTATTGTCAAGTCAAGCCTTCATCATTTTATCATTCATCCACCTCATCCTTCAACTGATTTGTCATACACCAGCCTTTTCTATATTTTTCATACATCTGAATTAGTCTGATAAATTTTCAACATGATCAGGATATATATGAAGATGATACAATGCTAAAACATAAACAGGGGTTGACTGTACATGGACATTAGACCACTTCTGAAAGAGCTTGACTGGCTGCCCATCCGGAAAGGATTGAGTTCAAGATTCTGCTTTTGATTTTCAAATGCATGCTAGGATGTGCCCTTCTATACTTGAGGGTATTGTTAGTCAAACCAGCCAATGCACAGACTCTGAGGTCACACACTTGAAAGAACTTATTACAGATAGTCAGATACCACACAATTATCTGAAAAGGTTTGGTGACAGAGCATTCTGTGCCTATGCACCACGCCTTTGGAATGAGCTCCCCGACAACATCACATCTGCTGAGAGTGTGCAAAGCTTAAAGCTGAAAACATTGCAATTTCGAAAGGAGTTTGTTTGACTATATGGACCATTATTACACATCTTTCCACTGGCTATCATAATGCATTTTTGAACATTATAGGTGTAACATTATAAGTGTATATATCAAATATTATTATTATTATCATTATTATTATTATTAGTAGTAGTAGTAGTAGTAGTAGTATCATTATTATTGTTATTATTATCATTATTATTATTATTATTATTATTAGTATTATTAGTATTATTATTATTATTATTATTATTACTATTATCATTATCATCATGTGTGTGAGTAAAGATAGGTATATTTGAATATTCTGATTGATTTTAAATATATTATGATTATTTTTTCAGAATTGGTTGAGAGGTGCTAGTGTGTCTCTGCAGCAGCTGGACCAGGTGAAGAGCACTGTCTACAATGTGGGCCTGGTGGACTTCAAGGAGCTGTCGAACACGCGAAACAAATCCCACAGCCAGGGCCAGCTCAACGCTAACCCTCCTCTTGCTGACCTCCACAGCCAGAGATCAGCATGGTGAGAAGAGTTTAACCCTTATGCTTCAGGTGGCTAATTTTGCCAATATGAAGACATCTAGAATCACCACATACGGCATGGCCCGGGTTCTGCATGCTGTTAATATAACAATAATCGATTGATTGAAATAATCTTTCCAATTAATTGAAAAAAATATTATGTCAATTGTTTTGTCAATTAGTCAATTGCAGAGTAAATACATTTTTTCGGCCCTTTACCCCATTCATTTGCCATTCTTAACCTACACTAATAAGAATTTTGAATAGAAAACACTGTGAGAATCTTAGGATCCTAGCAACAAAGATATAGCGTGGAATATGTGAGAAAATTCTATTAGTGCTGTTCTTCAACATCAAATTGAAATAATCGGAATAAAAAAAAAATGATGGAATTGAAAAAAATTGATATCAATGACAGCCCTGGTGAACATAAACATTTATTTTCTAAATTATAGTAAAGTTGTAAGTGAACTGATATATTTTTTTTATTGAATTCATAGTTCAGTCTATATGATATATAAGGTTGCCCAATGTTTTGGCTCAAAAACTTTTGAAAGGATTGAAGGTGACATGGTCATACTTAGGGATTGGCACTTTTGAAATTTTCACAGTGCAATATGATATCGATATTTCCTTAAGGATTCGATCCTTAACAATGTTTTTTATCGATACTCCCTGCTCCTAGGGACCTATTTTTGTTAAATTAAGCACTCTCAGTTTTGGAAATTTCACTAATAAACAGCGAACTGCCTTCATGCGGAGAGGTCCAGGTAGAAGTTAGGTCAATTGTATATGTATCATAAAATTATAAACAATACTATACGATGCTAAACTTTTATGACACAATAATGTTTCCCATTGATATAGGTATTTGGTATTGTAACGATACTTATCCCTAGTCATAGTCACCCCCCCCTCCTTGAAAACAAGTTCATCATACAATGTCATCTAAAACGTCATAATCACCTACCACCTGGAAAAGTGCATGATGGGTAGTTATGGTCCATTTGCCCTAAAAGTCAAACCCTGCAAAAGCTAAAACCCTCTGACTGTTTTTGGGGATAACCCACTAGAATAAGCAATTTTCAGAAAAATTTTGAAGGATAAATGTTAATACAAACACAAACACCAACTCTCCTTCAAATATTTTGAAAAATCATTTTCAGTTCGGAGTTTATTATCAAAAGTAATACAGATCCAGACGTCAATTTCTGAAGGAACTCTTATGCATTAATGGCTTATATTATTGACCCTCATGCTGCTGGTAACTAATGTGGCCAATACAAGATGATGCAAAAAAACTGAAAAATGACTGGAACCCTGGCACATGGGTACTCACCTGACACTGAGCTTTCCAATGAATACCAACATGATAGGGTTTAGATGGTCTTTCAAATATCTTTGCATCATTGTGCTTAGGATGAGAGTAGTCTCTGCATTGGAAGGTATAACTATAAGCAAACAATATTCCAACTAAATGTTTTTGTCACATTTTTTAGGGGAAGTCATTCCTCCATTCCTGATCTCATCAAGAAAAATAATGCCAGAATGCGTCCCGAGAGTGCAAAGGTCAAAACAAGGTCGCGACCTCCAAGTGGAAAGAAGGTGCGGCCTCACAGTGCTAAGGATGCATGTGGGACACAAGCCACACAACCAGTGGCTCCCCCTACCAGAGGATTTGGAGGTAAGATCCTAATGCATGTTTTCTGTTTTGTTGAACACAGAGGCTGTTTGCTAAATAATACTGAAGAGAATAACTTGATTGCTGTTATTGGGGTTGTTGATCGAAGATTTTTCATTTGTTGAAGTCAATTTTACACTTGGCTAAGATTTGATTTAAGTATTTCCTAGCAAAAGGCCCCTGGTCAAATCACATATTTTTTCTTAAATTGCAAATTATTAGACAATACTCATGTTAGTCCGGCACAGAAAGCTGGATTTTGGGCTGAACCTTTTTTTTTTCATATATAGTTTTTTTTCCAACTGATTCTAGGAGCCAAGGATACCCACTTTAAGAATCTGCCGGGTGCCGGGCTGGCACCCTTGGGCAATTTGAGATATTGACCCATCTTTGCCACCCCCCATGGTACACAAAATGGACAAATTGGGCTTTCTCCGGTTTTGGCTGCTCCAGATATTGAAATCTAAGAGACCTACAGACCCATTAAGTTAATAGGCTCAATTTAGATAGCAAATAGACATATGGTTGCATTTGAACATTCATAGGTACCCTTATTGCCGAGAACAAGGGTCAAAAAGTAGGTCATTTAGCTAAAATATACAGGTTTTCGCCTTTATTTTGCTAATATTTGAACAGCGTTAAATCACAATAAAAGAGTCCATCACTATTCTAAGTCTAAATATGACTTATTCAGGTAGCAAATAAATTGAAATTTGTAGTTGGCCAACGTTAGGTGACCGCTATGCTGAGAACAGGGGTCAAAAAGTAGGTCACTTAGCTAAAATGTACGATTTTCGCATGCATTTTGCTCTTTTTTAAACAGCGCTTCATTGCCTTATATATACCTTTCACTATTCTTCTTCTAAATATGACTTATTTACGTAGCACATAAATTGATTATTGTAGTTGGACAACTGTAGGTAGCCGCATTGCTGAGAACAGAGGTCAGAAAATAGGTCACTTAGCTAAAATGTACAATTTTCGCCTGCATTTTGCTTTTTCTTGAACATCAACTTATATAATACCGGTACTTTCAATAATCTAGTTCTAAACATTACTCATTTGGTAGCAAGTAGATTGATAATTGGAGTTGCTCAACTGTGGGTACCTGCACTGATGGGACCAGGGGTCAGAAAATAGGTCACTTAGCCAAAATGTACGATTTTAGAGTTTTACTCTAATTTGAACAGCATTACATCAACATATAAGAGACCATCTAAAGTGGCAATATTTTATTCCTGCAATAAATGCGTGTGCAGACCAAGCATAATACTCGACCGCACGCCCGGTTACTACCCAAATATCATGGGCACGTACAGTACAGACATTTAATTCCTGCACCAGACAACTTGACGTCTGCCAATGCAGTACACCAATGACCAACATAGCTTGCGAAGCGAAGCTACGTTCATTAAGGTGTTCATCCATGCGTCCATGCCCAGGAAACTGGATTGCATTTCTGAATCATGTGCTCGATATCGGTTCTAATAAATATTACCCTATCATGGTGAGATTTCAAAGCCTACACGATATTGGCCACATTTAGATATGGTTTTGTATTTGAAATTTCTTTTACCTTCACTTTAATTCTTTCAACGTAATAATTCAGTGTGATTTGACAGTTGATAAAATTGGGGAAACGAGTACCCGGGGACCCACCGACTAACCCCATAGGTTCCAATTGCTACCTTCTCCGTATTTCAACAATATTGAACTAAACTGTGCATCCGATGTGCTTTTGATGCAATGTTAGGTTCAATACTATGTGATCAATTTGCAATAGCACCGTGTCTAGCAAATAGGTTCTACAGAAATCTCGTATTTAGTGCTACCTACAATGTATGCCCTTATTTGGGTAGCAAATAAATTGATAATTGTAGTTAGACAATTGTAGGTACCTGCACTGCTGGGCATAAGGGTCAGAAAATAGGTCACCTAGCTAAAACGTATGATTTTTGACTGCGTTTTACTCTTTTCTAGATAACACTCCATCTTTGCACTAGTTGCATTGTGTGGGAAAACAATGTCATCAAATTACTATGGGAATATGCTATAATATAGCCCCTTTGATCATTGCAGAGGGCGCTATGATATGTGTCATAGGCCTGAAGGCTGTACCGTATTAAATTGTCATATCAGCCCTACCCAAGCTGATGCCATGCAAAAATGAGGAATTACCCTTACTATGATGGATATAGACAGTTCCTTATGTATCATAAGACTCTGACTAGGAACCAGGGATCAGGATTTGGGGTTATGTTTCTTAGATTGCGAATCAAAGCTGCGTTCAGATGGGAGGTCATCGATGCATCTGTTTCTAGGACACTGGGTGGTAATAAGACGTGCAGTTGTGTATTACCATTATGCTCGGGCTCCCACACATATAATGCAGGAATTAAATGTTAGCACTGTACTGAATGTGTGTGATGTGTCTATGCTGAATGTGTATGGTTATGATCTATACATTTTGGAAACTAATGGTGTGCTACTAAAAATATAAATTCATTTGTTAAATGAATAAGTCATATCTAGAACTACAAAACAGATATTTAATTCCTGCACCAGTTGGCCAGACATCTGCCAGTGCCTGGTCGTACACACACCCATGGATATTAATTAATGACCCATATAGCTTGGGAATAAAATCTACATTCAGCTGTGACGTCATCCGTGCATACAATGCCGATATTTGATTCCTGTGCTAACTGCGTAGGCATCCCGGGCACAATACCAGACTGCGTGCCTGATTGCAATCCAGTTTCCTGGGCATGGACGCATGGATGAACTCCTTAGTGAAAGTAGCTTCGCTTCGCAAGCTATGTTGGTCATTGGTGTACTGCATTGGCGGACGTCAAGTTGTCTGGTGCAGGAATTTAATGTCTGTACTGTACGTGCCCATGATATTTGGGTAGTAACCGGGCGTGCGGTCGAGTATTATGCTTGGTCTGCACACGCATTTATTGCAGGAATAAAATGTTGTCACTTAAGATGGTCTCTTATATGTTGATGTAATGCTGTTCAAATTAGAGTAAAACTCTAAAATCGTACATTTTAGCTAAGTGACCTATTTTCTGACCCATGGTCCCATCAGTGCAGGTACCCACAGTTGAGCAACTCCAATTATCAATCTACTTGCTATCAAATGAGTAATATTTAGAACTAGATTATTGAAAGTAATATATAAGTTGATGTTCAAGAAAAAGCAAAATGCAGGCGAAAATTGTACATTTTAGCTAAGTGACCTATTTTCTGACCTCTGTTCTCAGCAATGCGGCTACCTACAGTTGTCCAACTACGATAATCAATTTATGTGCTACCTAAATAAGTCATATTTAGAAGAAGAATAGTGAAAAGTATATATAAGGCAATGTAGCGCTGTTTAAAAAAGAGCAAAATGCATGCGAAAATCGTACATTTTAGCTAAGTGACCTACTTTTTGACCCCAGTTCTCAGCATAGCGGTCACCTAACGTTGGCCAACTACAAATTTCAATTTATTTGCTACCTGAATAAGTCATATTTAGACTTAGAATAGTGATGGACTCTTTTATTGTGATTTAACGCTGTTCAAATATTAGCAAAATAAAGGCGAAAACCTGTATATTTTAGCTAAATGACCTACTTTTTGACCCTTGTTCTCGGCAATAAGGGTACCTATGAATGTTCAAATACAACCATATGTCTATTTAAATTGAGCCTATTAACTTTATGGGTCTGTAGGTCTCTTAGATTTCAATATCTGGAGCAGCCAAAACCGGAGAAAGCCCAATTTGTCCATTTTGTGTACCATGGGGGGTGGCAAAGATGGGTCAATATCTCAAATTGCCCAAGGGTGCCAGCCCGGCACCCGGCAGATTCTTAAAGTGGGTATCCTTGGCTCCTAGAATCAGTTGGAAAAAAAACTATATATGAAAAAAAAAGGTTCAGCCCAAAATCCAGCTTTCTGTGCCGGACTATGTGTAAGGTTCCTTGACGAATATATATATATATATATATATATATATATATATATATATATATATATATATATATATATATATATATATATATATATATATATATATATGTATATATATATATGCATATATATATAAACATATATATATATATATATATATATATATATATATATATATATATATATATATATATATATACACATATACATTTATATATATATATATATATATATATATATATATATATATATATATATATATATATATATATATATATATATATATATATATATATATATATTATAAATTATATATATATATATATATATATATATATATATATATATATATATATATATATATATATATATATATATATATATATAAATTTCTATCATTTATGCATATTCATAATTCATTACAGTAAAGGGTGCCAAGTATGATCCCAATGATCGTCCGCCGAAAGGATTTCACCACCTGTATGCGACAACAGGATGGGTGGCTCCGCCTGGTGGCATTCAGGATGTTGAACTGATGAGCCGAGAGCAGATCGACAATTCTTTGCAGGAATTTGTAAACAGTCAGCCCACAACCAAACAGTACAGCCTAGGTATGGTTTCCTTGTAGAATGTCTTCTAGTATTTGATCTTTCCTTGCAGCTAAGAGATGTAAAAAAGAGAGTGAAAAATGAAAAAGTTGGCATATTGTTTGCTTAAGCCTTCAGAAATGACTACTGGATCTTTCCTTGCAGCTGAGGAATGTAAAAAAGAGAGTGAAAAATGACTACTGTAAATTCTTGGAAATTAAGACCACCCTATGAATTTGGGCCTCTAGTCTATAATTATTTAAAAAAATAATTAATGGGGAATCTGGGCTGCCTTCGATCTATCGCCAGTTGCCATTTCACTAAATATGGACGTAGCTGTTAATCTTGTTGATACAACATCAAGGAATTTTCAGAAGAGATGGGCCACCATGAATCCATAAAAATTGTAATTATTAAAAAGTGTCCCAAATTGCTGAGGATCTATGGTATCATTTAACCCATTCATGCCTTTAACACCTAAAACACCTGACTATTTTGGTGATACTTCTCTTACAAAAGGAATTTTCAGAAAAGATTTGGTGAAGAAATATGGATCCAAATCCAACTCACAACTCTCCTTCAAATATGTTGTGAGTTTATAATTAATTCCAAAGTTATTTTCAAGAGTCTTGTCAAAAGGATCTCCAGTTTAAATCCTGGTCTGGGCATGTAAGAAAGTTGCCAGTGACTTGGGGTAAGGCGGGTAGTGTTCGGCGGGTACTCCCATTTTCTCCACTAGTTATATCTAGCGAGTCACGACTTAGCCGCAATATGGCAGAAAAAACTACGAAAATCATAATTCTCTTGATCTTAGTAGAATTGAGCTGTGTTTCCATTATCATGTCAATATGGCAGAAAAGGTAACAAAAGATAAAAAATTCATTCTGACTTATTTTTGTTTTCTCTCTCTCAGGGAAGCTGTCTGCAGCCTATGCGGAGGATTCCTACGTTCCTCATCCGCCTCCCCCACCGCGGGCCTCGCCCGATATACTACAGATGCTGCGGGAGGGTAACGACAGCCATACAGATAGGTAAGCAAAACATAAACACCAGTAGAGCTGCACTCACTGCTCATGAACTCAAGTGGCTTGAGTACTGAAGCCTGACGAGCCGAGCTGGAGCTGGAGTGGTCAACTTGTCTACTCGTCTTTGTTAGAAGGAACACAAACGTAATGCAAAATATAACCTTATCACTGTCAAGTTTTGTTTACAATCCCCAATGTATACAGGCATTGTTGAGTGTTGTACTGACCTTTGTTCCTTGCCAGCATATTTTAAAATGTAATTTCTTAATTGCTGGGCTGAATGATAAATATTTATTTTTAAAAACTGTGCGTCCATGAGCTCATGAATCAAAATGGTGGTGAGCTCATGAGTTGATCTCCCTCCAGGAGTGCAGCTCTACTTACCAGGGCTCAAAATTAGCTGGAGCTGTGGAGCTTCCCTGAGTTCTCCTGCGGCTCCCTCAAATTTCTTCAGGGATCTCAAAGATGTACAGGTTTCTATACACAACACCTTTAAATAGCTATTGAAGATGCCACTGGGCTCCCTTTAAAAAACACTTAATTTCGAGCCCTGCTTTCAAAAAAGATCTGAACATTCTATGCCATGTAATTGGCTAATACTAGGTTGTTCTATAGTATACAATCTACCTTTATTTAAAAAACAATATACCTCTATTTAGAATACAATCTACCTATATAATATATACAATCTACCTATATATGATATACAATCCACCTCTATTCAATATATAATCTATCTCTATTTAATACACAATCTGCCTCTATTTGATATGCAATCTATAATTATTCGATATACAATCTATCTTTATGTAATATACAATCTATAATTATTCGATATACAATCTATCTTTATGTAATATACAATCTATCTCTATTTAATTTACAATCTATCTCTATTTATTATACAATCTATCTCTATTTATTATACAATCTATCTCTATTCAATATACAATCTATATCTTTTCAATATACAATGTATCTCTATTTGATATATAATCAATCTCTATTTAATAAACAATCTACCTCTATATTATATACAATCTACCTTTATTTAATATGCAATCTACCTCTTTTTGATATACAATCCACCATTATTTAATATAGAATCTACCTCTATATAATATACAATCTACCTCTATTTAATACACAATCTCCCTCTTTATCTACCACATACTAAACATGTAAGCTATTTATTTTACAGTGAAGCAAGAGACACAGGGAATGATTCTGATGCTGCAGCACCTGTTGCCAAGGAGTTGCTAAGGAGACCAGCACCAGAGCCAATCAAGTTTGCCCTTCCCAGAGCTGACAATGATGATGATGAGGAGGACGAGGATGAAGTGTATGTTTTTTTTATTCCTTTATTAGGCCAGTCCAAGTAGACTTTTGGTCTAACAGATTTTTGTTTGCTCAAAAAATGTTTGTTAGGCACAAAAAAATGCAAAAAATACTTCAAAATTCTCTCTGGAGGACCAAGATCACATCATTTAGTTTGTTTTGAACGTTTTCTTCAAATATAGTGGCCTAGAAATGTAAAAACCAATGCCTTTTTGCCGTTGAGTAGGTAGTTTTTTCATGTTTTTTCATAAAGGGTCGTCAAAATTACATCAGCGCAAAATTTAAAAAATTCTTTGGAAATTCTGGAATCTTGATTGTTTTGAGTTTGCCCAAAAATCGGTTGGCGATCCCGTAAACCAAAAAAATGACTTGGACTGGCCTTAGCCATTAATTAAGTCTCCTTAGACTTGATCTATTTTCGTAAAATAATGGCATTGTGAAAGGCTGCCTCTGGAGCTTTTGCAACTGAAAGACACCACCACAGGGCTTTTCATAAGAGAACTGGATTTCCTCCAGGTTTTCCAGTAAAGTATCTATTTGTGATATGACCTAAGATGTTGCAAGCGGCATAAAATCAAACTTGCCCCGAAACAACCCCCCCCCCACCCCCCACTTTGATGATATGTTTTTGCCACACAATCTTTTTGAACAAAAAAATAAAATGGGGAGAAAATATTGATGAGAATCAAAAAAATAATTCTCTTTCAAATATTTTGAGAATTCATACTTAAAGTCTTAAACATTTATTTATTCCTCTAGTGTCTGAAAAAGGCCTGACCAAACTTGTGAAATTTATCTAACCTTAGCACTAATGGTTAATATATCTATGATAAATAAAAGATTTAATTGTAATTAATTATCATTCACATTAGCAACAAGCAGAAATCATACAAAATGAAAACTATGCCCCAATTTAGAACTTCAACCTACAACCTATAATTAGCAATATAGTCTAACTGGACACATGAAGTTACGCAAAGTTCATATTTTTCATACAACTAAATTACTGTGCTGTTAATTCTCAGAAATATCAGCCACCCTGGGAATATGGGCCACTATAATTATTTTACAAAATGATTATTTGTAGTGTTACTTGTAGTGTGTTTCTTAGAAATTGCTAATATCGTTTTACAAAATATGATTGTATGTATGTTTTGTAGACTTTTCACGACCTTTCCCAGAGAGGGAAAGAACAATACAAGTTCTGGTAGCGAGAAATCGTCAGGTATGGACCACAGTGGCCATCTTGAAAATCAAGAAGAACTCTCCCAAGGAGGAAGTACAAATGACAGTGAACTCAGCAATACTAAGTCCGAGCCAAGCAGCATTCTAAATAAGGACATAAAAGAGGGATCAAAAGGAAAAACAGGGGTTACCTTCAATGAGGCCCACAATGTGACTGTTTCTATATCCCCACGAGATGCTCAAACAAACATTTACGATTTCGGGAAAGCCGCCAAACTCAACAAGCGTGTGGGGCGGAAAGATCTGAGGTACGTAAAAAGTCGAACCGATACTCGTTTGAAAGTCCACAGCGGAAAGGTCATTCGCGAGAATCAAGGAGAGGAGGAGACGAAAGAAACTGTATCTGCCGTGAAACCAGAGCAATCAGACTTAACTGAGATTCAACAAAAATCTGATCCGTCTTATGACATTCCAGATCGATTTCGGCACTTGGTGTCAAATCGGCCAAAATCGGGGAAGGTCAAGGTCGCACATGTTTCCTTGTCCTACGGCGATGACCTTGATAAAAGCGATGCCGAAAACGAAAAGAAGAAGAAAATGAGAAAACCGCGAAAACAAGATGATATCCCCTCCATCATGTCGCAGATTGACTTCTCCGATAGTGAAGACGAGGGGTCAAAGTTGAAAAAAGCAACCAGCGATGGTGAAGGGGACCACAGCCGACCCGGAACAGCCATGACAAGCCGCGACAACGATCGTAAAAACTACTACGAGGTCGCGCGCCACTCTCGTCCCGGGGATCAAGGCGATGTCAACACAAGCACCTTGACGAAAACGATAAAAACCATGGTGCTAGGAGACGGGGAGCTTATCGAGGAAAAGTATGTGAGCGTCATCGATGCTCTGCCATCACACAGGAGCGAAGGTCAGGAAAGGTCACATTTGGCTCTTCGACGCCCATCAAGTAGCAAATCTAAGGTTCGTATTTGGCCTTACATTTTTAGCCAAAACGTTCTGACTTTATCAGGAATGCCACAGCTTTATTTGTAAATTTGTAATAGTAATTTGTCTTTCGTTGGAATTTTTTGAGCCTTCTAGTATTTTCAGACAGAAAAATTCAGATACGACAAATGTATCCAAAGTATTCACTTAAGTTTGTTAAGGGACCAAGGAAAAGTGTTTGAGGTAACAGAAGTTATGTTATAATAGTAATGATTTGGAACCAGTGCTTTTGTCCAGGATACGTAAAAATCTAAGGCCCGAAAGTGCAAGGTATGTGAGGTTACCTGCACTTTATAACCTATGCAAAAATGAGTGAATGATGCTTATATCAGCCTGAAAGATTATTTTTATATTCTACTCTTATTGGACCAGAAAAACAATATTATCATTACTGAATCTCAAAACGGAATTCTGGTCCAAAATATTTAAAGTTTGTTTTTTCGAAAATTCCTCAGGTTACAAATAAACCTCCACCCAGACCTGGTTCGCGACTTGGTCACTATGGCAACCACAAGATAGCGAAAGAACTGACAGCAGATGAGAAAATAGGTGATGGAGAAGTAGAGGTCAAGGTCAAAGATGAAAGGTCAAGGTCGCAGGATATTCCTGCTCCAGAGTCGACCGGCGAAAGTGAAAGTGAAGTCCACGTTGAGGAAGAGGGAGAAATAATGGTGACAGGCCAACACACAGGGATAAAAAAGGTGAGTTGACTTTAGCCTCTCATGTCCAGTGTTTCCTTTAAAGCCTTTCATGTCCACCACAGAACATCACTAATACAAACATATGCTTTAGGAACAGTAGGAGTTCATCAACCTACAGGCCCCATAATACCCCAGACACCCTCAGCTTACTGACTTGAAAACGCGTAAGGAACATCAAAAAGAACATTGAAGTACTCCATATGATCGCATAGCAAGAATCGTATCGTTGAACTTGCAAGCCACCCCCTTTCCAGAAAATCAGTCTGCTTGCTTACTAGAAAAGGCATAATAAATATCCTAAGAAACATGGCTCTGTCCTGTATAAGCTGTTAGTTGATTTGTTAGCACTCTGTGGACCATGGGATCAGTGTAAGCATACATAAAGCATGAGGAGGGGGGGGGGGGGGGGGTAGCTTACGAGTGCTGAGCTTGCAAGAAACTGTTGGTGCTGACCCTACATCTTCTTTGCGGTTCTTTTCCTTTACGGCATGGTCTTAGCCAGCAGGGCATCTGGGTGTCTTTTTGGACACCCAAACCCTTAAAAAGCACCCCTCGGGACACCCCCCAAAATTTTGTGAGCAATTTCTTAAAATGTCAATCAAAAGCATATAATTGGCTTTTTTTCATCTCCATATAGTTCCAGTGGCGTTGTATAAAGATATCATGCCTTATTTTGATAAATCTATACATCCCTATGGTTGAAATCAGAGCATGTTGTGATCCCCCTCAAAAATTTGGACGCCCCAAAATTTTACAATTGCCAATTTTAGGCACCCAGTTTCTAAATCCTGGCTAAGACCCTGCTTTACGGTCTGGCACAAGTCTAACACAATACCCTTGGCATAAGATGTGAGTCCCTCCACCAGTTATTGGTTCAGGTTTAAACAATGCAATACCGGTACAATGATTCTATTCCTATTGGGTCTAATCCAGTTATACCGGAAGCAACCTAACGATGTCTCTTAATTTTGGTGATATCTTTCTCATTAAAGCTTATTTTGGAAAATATTTAAAAGAGACAATAATCAGATCTCAATCTTTACTTCAAATAATTTCACAAAGTTTCAAGTGTGTGCTTGATTACAAGGTTTATTCAAAAGGTAAGGTCACTACCCTGGGTCAAATCCCAGCTGGAGCATGTGAGAATGTTACCAGTGACTTGGGGTTAGTTGGTGTTTTTCACCGGATACTCCAGTTTCCTCCACCACTTAGAACTGGATAGTGACGATTCAGTCCCAATATGGCAGAAAAAGTGATGATAATCGAAATTCGAAATTCCAAAATTCATCATTTTTACCATGAACTCCCGGCACGAAATGGTTTTTTTTTTCGTCAGTCTGGACAAAGTGGAACAGGTGTTTTTCTACTGACCTAACACAGCGTACCAGGGCCTAGTGTTATAATTCCCCTTGTGTGATGAATATTTTATTCAGGTAGGCCATCGCCTGATACAACACTACCTATTGTGACCTCTTACGCAGAAACATGGGTATTCAAGAGTTTAACCCATGCAATGCTTCGGCTACCTTCGTTCAAAGCACATGGATGCAAAGATATGCAAAAACTATCTATCTGGTAGTCGACAGTGCAAACTATAACAAGATGAGATCTAGTATCGTTAAAAATATTAACAACAAAGTTTGCTATTGTTTATATCTGTGTAGACATGTGATATGTGAAATTGATCATGTACCCGCCTGGGCATACAAATTTGGACTGACTTGTAGGTCAAATTGGAAACAGCATGAACCTTTCTGATGCTGAGGCTAGGTTTGTCCAAAGCATAAGGATGCAAAGATTTTTGAAAACCATCTACACCCTGACATATTGGTATTCATTGGACAGCTCTAGCTTAGTACTCTCAGATGATTACCCATGTGTCCGGGTTTCAGTCGTTTTTAGTCTTTTTGCATCGCTTTGTGTTGGCAAAATTAGCCACCAGCGGCATAAGGCTTAACAACAAAGTTTGCCATTGTTTATAACCAGATTGACATGTGATATTCGAAATTGATCATGTACCCACAGATTGTAACTATTGTGGGTCAAATTGAAAACCGCATTAACAATTGATCAGGTGTTGTTTTACTATCCCTCAAGGGTGAATTATTCATAAAGGCAAGGCACGGGCTGTGAGGCTTCCATCTCTACCTGTTGCTGTTTCTTACGTAATATAAGGTGCTAGACATTCAACCTCCTATATTAACATTAACCCTAGTCATACTATATGGTCAAGAAAATATGACCAAAAAGGATGGGGTCTCTCATTGAATTTTTTGAGGATATGGAAAAAAATTCGAGGAAAACAAAAGGTAAATATGGTATACCATATTTGCCCGATTAAGCGCACGGTCCCGAATAAGCACCCCCCCCCCCCCCTCCTATTTTTCATGGTTAGAGGGGGAATGGCCAGCGCAATTGTCAGCAATTGTCGTGAATAACTTGTAAAACTACCCCTCCAGATGAAGTAAAAAAAGCAAAATCACATACATTTCCTCTTGCCGTGTCTGCAAACCAGCACTGAATTCTGCTATTTCTGCAGTTCCTTCGCGCTCTCACAGACACTGTTCTGATTCGACGCATGATCGTACTATTGACCAATTAACAATCTTTTCACATGCGGCAAACGTCTAAGCAAACTGAACAGCGAGAGCGGCGAATACGGTAACTGCTATTTATTGCAACACTTGCACATTAAGCAAACATTTCAACATGTATGTTGAATATTTCAAATTAATTGTTTTGTATTCTTTATGTACCACTGCTGCAAGTGCATCTGCATCTCGGGCCGTGATGCTCGATGAGCAGGAAAATAAACAAAAACCCTTTTAAAATTAAAAAAAGAAAATATGATCAATAATACACACTTCATTTCCACTAAGATCAATAGAATTTCAATTTTTCATCACTTTTTCTGCCATATTCGTGGCTAAGCCATGACTAGCCAGTTATAAGTGATGAAGGAAATTGGAATACTTGACAAAAACTAATGCCTAACCCAAAGTCACTGACAACTTCCTCACATGCCCCAGGTGGGATTCGAAACTGGAAAGTGGTGAGAAACAGCTTGCAGTCAGTGGAATGCATTAGATCACATGGCAATCAGGGCAACCCACTTAAAGATTAAGAGAATTTGATCCCTAAAAACTAAAAAGGTGATAACTTTCCATAGGGAGGAATTAATGATCTATCAGTCTAGGGATCACTCTAAGCTTACAATTTTTTTTTGTCAAAATAAAATGAAAATCAAAAGAAAGTTTAAACATAGGGCTAGGTCCCCCAGGCATATATAAGGTTAACAGATTGTATTCCATGAAGAGTCTCCT
>OZ012695.1:40319341-40351841 GCA_963942565.1 Maea johnstoni | reverse complement strand
AGTCAAAGATGAAGGCTTTCAGTGATTACCTGATTCTATAGAGGAAACGAATCCCCATTTACCCTGGCAGTAATCAATTCATAATTCCATTGGTGATAAATTCCCTTTCCATCACGAATCAGCTGACTGGCTGGGGAATATCTAATAACTGATTACCGGAAATTGAAAAACACGCAAATGTAGGGTGCAAAATTCTACTTCATAATCATAAGTTTTCATCCTTTAATTAATCGTTTGGGTCATCATTTTTCTTTTGTTTTGCGTGGTATTTTATCAAACCTCTTATATTTAACTTGGACTTGCCAAATCATCTCATGGTGGGATGTGTTTATTCCATTTTTGGAATATTTCTCCATCTTTTCAAAAAGGTTCATTTTGATCCATCAATTCCTATATGAATTATACTGTTCTTCAATCATAAAGAGCTCACAGTGACCCAGCTATTTTAACCCATTAATGCTCACAGTGGCCATAATCGTCTTCCAATTTTGATGAAATCATTTTGGGGAAAGTGTAATTGGAAAAATATTTGAGAGAGAAATGATAATCACAAGTCTACCAACAACTCTATTTCAAATATTTTGTAAAATAAATCTTAAATACCAAAGCATTGTCGGAAGTATCATAGATACAGATAATAAATTCTTTAGGAATGGGTTAATATTTCAACTTCTGAAATAATAATGTCCAATAGTAAAGATACTATGAAATAATTATGAAATAGTATTTGAAGGAAGACTCAGTTTTCATGATTGGTGAAATTTCACTTTTTATACAATTCACTTTTGATATTCATCTCATTTTTTGAGATATTTTCATTCATGTCAAAATGACCCAATGATACGCTTAGCAAAAATAGGTTAATGCAGAAAGTAGTTCCTCTTCCTATGAAAAAATAGTTCCTCTTCTTGGTAACAGGAAATCAAATTGCTATTGCTAGACTCACAAGGTATGTATGAAGTTGTGTAATTCTCTTCTTCCTTCCATTCATTTATCTACTCATCAATGCTCATAGAGTATTTCTATTGTAGTTCTTTTCTATTGTACTTCATTTCTATTGTACTTCTTTGGATGCAGTGATACTTTTGAAAATTTATTTGGAATTAGGCATTTAATTTGTTGTGAGTATTGAAGGAAAAATTCTTGATTTCAATTAACATTTTTCATTTTATTAACTTGACCCATTATATAGTGCTTGCAGGAGCCACAGCAATCTGACAGTTTTGGTGAAATCTTTCAGGCAGAAGTAGAGGTAGAAAAGTATTTGAAGGAGAAATGTTTATCAGAACATTGCCAACAACTCTCCTTCAAATATTTTGTAAAATCATTCTCAGTTCTAAAGATATTGTCGCAAGTATGATAAGTCTGACGACAATATCTTGAGGCATGAGTGGGTTAAAGATGCCTGTACCAAAGAGATGCAACAGTTTGGCTTATTTCTGTGAAGCAGGTATAAGTGGATGAATTTAATAACTCTAATGCTGCTGGTGACTAATTTGGCCAATACAAAATGATGCAAAAATCTAAAAATTGACTGAAACCCTGGCAGATGGGTACTCATCTGAGAGTACTCAGCAAGAGCTATCCAATGAATACCAACATGACAGGGTTTAGATGGTTTACAAAGATTTCTGTTTCCTTGTGCTTTGGACGAAAGTATAGCCTCAGCATTGGAGGGGTTAAGGAGACTGTAGGCTGGGGTATTGAAGAACTTTATTATACTTACATATCTGGCATCATTTGCCAGAATATTTGAAGGAGTCTCAGTTGTGAGTTGAGCATTGATCAACCTTTCTCCTTTAGATATAGTATGAACAGTGCCCAGATAATTTTTCACCAAAATAGTCTGGTAGTTTTTATTTATGCTACATGCATGAATTAAGAAGGTAAACTTGGTGGAATAACAGGAAATGCTATATATATTCTTATATCTTTTTCAGGAGTAAAGAGGCAAGAAGGGCTAACACAGCCCTGCGCTTCATGAGGGAAGGCTACAGTAAGTAATAAGGATTTATACTGGTACTCAATATGATACCAAATACTGATAGTGATTTGGGTAGGGTCCTGACAGGGACTTAGCTAGGACCTGTCCTACGTGTCTTTCAGACAGGCTGTTTCCTGAAAACCTGCTTTTTGAACAGGCAAAAATTTCTATGAAGAATTTTCGATTTTGACATAATGGGGATAATAACCAAATATTTTCCTAACAAACCCTCTTCGAGGACATAGTTGGAGTCCTTTTTGACACAAAAGGCTAATAAATTCAGTTTGTATAATGATTTGAAGTAGATTGGTAGCTAATTCTGGTTGGGCAGAAATTTTGGAATTGCTGTTTTGGACAGGCATTTTTGAAAACCTGGTAGGGAGAAGTCGAGTATCATTTAAGATCTGTAATACCAATACTGTTTTACAATTACAGTATATTAGATTGATTAGCTAAGCATCTCTGCACAAAGGTAGTTCGCCATTCATAAGCAACATTTTTTAAGGTGACAGTGTTCAATCTAACAAAATAAACAAACAATTAGCAGTATCTTTGAAAATATCTTTATTTCAATAAATATCTAAGAAGCTGGGTATTTCTAGTGTCTATTGTGGCTGAAAATTTATTCTTAACCCTTATGCTGCTGGCGGCTAATTTTGCCAATACAAAATGATGCAAAAAAAAGACTGAAACCCTAGCACATTGGTACTCATCTGAAAGAACTCAGTGAGAGCTATCTAATTAGTATCAATATGACAGGGTTTAGATGATTTTCAAAATTTTTGCATCCTTATGCTTTGGACAAAAGTAGCCTTAGCATTGGAAGGGTAAACAGATATGTGAAAAGCAATCCCATTTTCACTGCTTCCTCCTCTTTATCCCAGAGGGCCCCAGTTCGAGCAATTCTCACTTGACCAATAAGAAGGCAGCGATGGGGACCGACGAGGAACCGGAGATTAACGAGATGTGGACGCAGGAACGAGAGATCGAGCCGGAGACAGACGGACTCCGGGAGTGCCGCGATATCCACCAGAGGCTGCGCGAAAAGGGAATACACGTTTCAGTTAACACATTGAAAAGGTACTAGAATACTGTAAATTGTGTTATGTTAATGAGGAGTTAATCTCAGAGTGCCATTTGCATTAGAGAAAACACCATGTTTTCTACATGTATCCATGGAAAGCATTTCAATTCACGTGTCAAACTTCTTATTTTTATGGAAATTCTAAGAATAAATAACTCATGTGTTTTTAAATATATAAATGTGTACATTTAGTCATCACCAAAAATAAATGGAACTCTTTTTCATTTTACAGGCAATCACATAACATATAATGCTTAGATATATTCAATGAAAACATGTTTACAAAATGTGTGGCAGTCAAAAACGCCATGCTGTTTTGTAATACCTGTACACCCCGCACTTTTATACAATGCAGCACCTATGTCAAGGAGGGGGTACGTGTTATCAACGGGTGCAAGATCCAGAACTTTTTCACATCGATGCCACGGGTGCGGGGTACGTCTGGGGCAGGGTTGGAAAACACCATTTAAGTAACCCAGGGAGGAAAGGACGGCAAATCCATCCATATTTGGATTTTAATTACGTTATAATTAGGGGATAAAAGGGGCTCGGGTGGGTAAATTAAAATTGATATGGATATGCCAGGGGAGCAGATTTGGCACGAGCTGGTGTCTGCTCTTTTGACGAGTGATGTCAACAAATGGGCACCAATCGGTATCAATTACAATTCACCATCACAAACCCTTATCAAATTGTAATTGTGTCCTGTTTATTTGTCCTAGACTCGCTCCTCTCAGCTGAAAGACCAGGGCAGACATATAGCTCTCTGCACTTAATGGCCTGCCAACTCCCCCTGCGTATAATAAATGGGGAATCGTATTTTACATACGGGAAAGGGACTTGGGGAGGGGATGCGTATTATCTAGGGGGTGTGGGGTAATACGGTATTGTTGTGACAGAGAGTATTTTTGCAAAATATTTGAAATAGAAATGTTGATCACAACACACAAACCACAACTCTCTTTCAAATATTTTCTTTATTCACAAATAATTTTTAAAATTATCATAGGTCCATACAGCATTTGTCAAGGAGAATCATCCCGGCATGAATGGCTTTTGCATGATTTCTCAACTCATTTGAGATACCGCATTCGCCCGATTAAGCGCACTGTCTTAAATGAGCGCACCCCCTCCCAATTTTTCGTCGATTTTGGGGGACCAGCAAGTGCCAAAGATTGTCTCCTCATGTTAAATTTCTACTGTTTTAGTAGAACGAAAAGGTATATAGATGGCGACCGTAACTGCCATCTATCGGCCACTTCTTGTTACGGTACGTAACACTGCAATCAGCACTCTTTGGGGGGTGCAGCTATATGAATGTTTGACAAAACCCCTGCTACAGAAAAATGTCCTAACTTGCACCCGCTCGGTGAGCTTAATCAGGCGAATACGGTAATATCAATAACGGGAAATATCATATGATTCACTCTTTCTCTGCAGAGCACTGCTGCCACCTGGTGAGACAAGTACATACAACTTTAAACCCGATCCACAACCACCAAATTCTTCAAGGTGAGCCAAACTTTATACCCAATTCACAAAAACCAAATTCCTCAAAGTAAGCAGACTTTAAACAGTAAGTATGACAGGTCCACACAATACTTGTAAAGTAGATCTTTAGGCACAAATGTGTTAACCCTTATGCTGCTGAAGGCAAATTTGGCAAATATAACATGATGCGAAAAACCTGAAAAATGATTGAAACTCTGGCACATGGGTACTCATCTGAGAGTGCTCAACGAGAGCTATCCAATGAATACCAACATGACAGGGTTTTGATGGTTTTCAAAAATCTTCGCATCCTTGTGCTTTGGACAAAAGTAGCCTATGCATTGGAATGGGTAGAATCTTATTTTTTTATAAATCATTTCAAAATAACTTTACAGTACAATGTTGAGCTTACTCTCAGTATGCTGTAAATTTTATATTTTCTATTGTTTTCCAGTACATTGTTGAGTCATCCCAGAGTTTGGCTGGAAGAGGAATTCAAGAGACTTCAACTGGCCAAGCGGGCTGTCCGTAAGTAAAACCTTAGAGAGATGAATAAAAGAATGGATATGTAGTGAGAGATCAATTACTATATGTGCTATTGTGAAGACCTGGCTATCCCAGGGGTCTCGAATCTTGCCTCAGCGTGACGTCACTAGGAGACAAAGACCATGCAATGAGGGCTCTTGTGTTGTTTACATTGCAGGGAAAGCTGACCACCAATATGCACAGTACGTACCTTTTGGGCTATTCGCCACAGCCTGGTTGTTTAGTAGTCTACTAGCCAGCCCTATATGCCAAGTATGTGAACCTTGCAATGTTGATTCCTGCATGGTTTTATGATGGAAATGCAATGTACATACCCTAAGAACAACGAAACTGCTGGATGCTAATTTCCAAGTGTTGGGCAATTTTTTTTATCAACCTAAATACTATTGGATGGAAATGACCTCTCAGGATTGCAAAAAATGGTCACAATTATGGGGGTAGGGGTAACATTTTTTATCATAACTTCTGTTATATTGGTTTATTTTCAACAAATGAGGCATCACCATGTATAACTTTTAATTTCGCAGGAATTAAAACCAGCCACATTCTGATTGGTCACTTGTGAAGGGTCATTTGGGGTAGACAAAGGTCAAAAAGGTCACGAGGCTGAAAACCTGCAGTATTATGATCCTGAAATAGAGGGTTTTTGGTAACATTTTCGATCATATTTCACGTTATGCATAACCGACTTCCATAAATGAAATATCCAAATGTGTAAAATTTTTACCTGCACATTTTTAAAATGCACATGTTCTAATTCATCAATACTAAGAGGTCATTTAAGGGTCAACTAAGGTCAAAAAGGTCATGCAAATGTTGTAAAAATGGGTAGAAATTGACTGTATTGGTAAAGTACAGTAGCCAGCCACCAATTTTGGGGATTCAGGTTAACCCGAGAGTTAGAAAATTTCTGTTGGTATCATGTTTTAGGCCCACACTTGGGGCATACCGCAAGGGTAGATGTAGACTTCAGAAGTGGTGCACATCTTTTTTATGGGGTCATGTCTTGAATATCCCTATATATGTAAAAAGGCCCCACGATGGTCAAAATGATATGTATAGGGATAGTGAAGGCACTTTAAAACACTCATAACTCTTAAACCAAACTTAAACTTAAGCTTAAACCAAACATAAGGATGAGTGTTTGGTATCAAAATGTTAGTATGAAAGAGAAGTATCTTTTGAAATACTAAACACATGACTAACTCTATCCCATGATGTAATAAAGGTCATTCAAGGTCAAAATGGCTGCCAAATCAAGAATATGGGATTTTCCCATATTCTATAGTTTCCACTTATAAACATCTCTGTTTTTTTTTGAAGATATGTATTTCATTTCTGTAGCCACTTTTTCTGAAGGAATGCTCTTTATTAGTTGTTGAACATTTTAGAAAGTTCATTGACTAGATCGAGTTTTAAGTCCAATTGTGAGCTTTAAGGTACAAAGTAGGGTACCAAGTCCACCTGGAGACCCCAAAAAGTGCCTAAAATGATACAAATTTGAAAACCAAAATGACTGTATCTTAAGTTTTACAAGTCGGAAGGGAGCATATGATGCACCAAAATGTCAGGTTTAATTTTTCCCTCAATCTGGAAGATGATGGTAAAATAATATTAAAATTAAGGGGTCGTTGAAGGTCAAATAAAGGTCAAAATGCCATTTTTTCTCTAAAAAAATCTAATTTTGGTGAAGTGATTGCGATGAAGTAGTTGTGTTTTGCCATTATATAATTTCCAAACCAGGTTACCACAATATTTGACAGATAAATAATCTCAAATATGGTCCAACAATACATTTTTTACCATTTACCAGTGAAAATGAAGTAGTTTTAAGTCAATATGGAGGAGTAGAATGTGGTATTTGGCTATTCCATGCTTAAAAAAAGTGTTTGGGGACAGGTTGTGAGAAAGTGCTCGTTACGGGACCACTGTTTAGGTCATGAAAGTTGTGAGCACCAAACATTATAGGCAGTGTTTGGTATCAAAATGTTTGTTGTAAGACAATCTTTCCATTTCATGCAACGAACCTAGGGTAGGGTATCCTGTTGTGAAAATAGAGGTCATTCAAGGTCAATTAACTCCAATTTCAAGATTTAAGGCATTTTGTCTTTGATTTTTCCATTTAGCAGCTTATGAAATGCTCCTGGGATACATACTTTATCCTGGAAATATTTTTAGGTGAGAAATATCTTTAAAAGGGATCCTGAGACATTTTTGAGTCATTTCAAGACCCAGTCAGGACCAATCTGCAACATTCTGGGACCAAAATGCCCAAAATGTCTGATTATGGGTGCACTCAAATATTCAAGTAAAGCAGCAGAAAGTTGAAATAACAAATCGAGTCATATCTTATGGTATGTCAGCTTTTATTTTCAATGGGGAAAATAAGCCTTTAAACTTGCCTATTGTGTATGTCATGTAAGATTATAAAGGCAGTGTAAAATATAACTGAGATTTAAGGAATAATGAAGGTCAAATACAGGTTGTAACGTCATTTTTCTCTAGAAAATCCAAATTTTGATGAAGAAATATTGATGAAGTAGTTCTATTTTGTCATTACAATTAATTTCCTAACCATGTCACCACAATAATTGACAGACAGAGTACCTTAAATATGTTTTACCAATACATTTTCACCCTTTACCTGTGAAAATGAAGTAGTTTTAAGTTAATATGCAGATGTTGAATGTGCTATTGGACAATTCATGCCTATATTAAGTGTTTAAGATTGAGTTGTGAGAAAATGCGAGTATGGGACCACTGTTTAGGTCATAAATGTTGTGAGCATTAAACAGTATGGGCATTGTTTGGTACCAAAATGCTTGTTGTAAGACATTCTTTCCATTTCATACAATCAACCTAGGGTAAGGTAATCTGTTGTGATATTAGAGGCCATTCAAGGTCAAAGTAACCACAATTTTATGATTAAAGACATTTTGTCATTGAATTTTCCATTAAGCAGCTTATCAAATTCTCCTGGAATGGATATTTTATCCTGCAAATATTTTAGGTGAGGTACTTCAAGACAAAGTCTGGGTCAATCTTGAATATTTAGGGGCCAAAATGACAAAACGCCTGAATACGGGTGCATCCAAATATAAGTGAATCAGCAGAAAGTTGACATATAACAGATTCATGTCTTGTGGTATACCAGCTTTCATTTTCACTGGGTGAAACATGCATTTTTACTTGCCTATCATGTTTTTCCCATACAGGTAAAGGTAGTGTAAAATATTACTGAGATTTAAGGAAATAGAGTGTTCATAACTTTGTAGCAAATATCTGTAATACTGCACTTGCATCTTGTTCAAATGAGTAATTTTTATTCACCTGAAAGGAATATGCTTGTTGCATTTAAAGTTTAAAGTCAGTGCAAAATATAGAAAGTGTAAAAGTTTAAGGTCAAACTAAGGTTGAAAAGAGTAGTTGTGACTTTGAAGCAAATATCTCAATGCTGTAGTTACACTTGGGTAAAAAAAGCCAGGGTCTTTCTTAACCTGAAAGGAATATTTTGCAATCATGAAGTGCAGGAACTGAGGTAGTTTAAAACTACATTAACATTACGATATAAAATAAGTTGCTTTTGAGTGTATTTTGAGTTCATGGAATAGAACGTTTTATTTTTAGCCAGGAGTAAAACCTATTGATGTTTCCTTGTGAAATAGAATATGCCGAAAAAAATAAGATAGGCGGTACTAGTATATAATCCTCAAAATCAAATCTACTGCCCAATCTAGATCATAACATGGCAGATTGGGAGACCAAGTAGAAGAAAATCTGATAGGGGATTTAGTATTGAATTTCCCCCAAAACATCATATCAAATGCCAAAAGATTCCTTTAAAATTTCGCAGAGTTTTACAGAGGGAAATGTACCTCAAATTTTCAGATTTTGACTGCCAACTAGTTTGATACTTCATGTATACCTCATCAGAAGACCTTTCAGGTAATATACTGAGTTTGTATAGGCTGAATAGTTAAATAAACGCAGGATAGAGGAAAAAACTGGGCCAAAATAACTAACTCTATTTACTAACCTTACATATGTCTGCACCAAACATTGAGTACATTGTAAGCCTTTAGATGACAAATGTGAATTCAAAACGTTCTAAGTTACTTTGAAGTTGTTTGATGAAAAATAGGCAAAATATCATGAATTAAATTAAACAAATATGTATCACAAATTTCATATAATCTCATAAAGTAAACTAGGTATGTATCTGTATGTGGTTCCATTTGATGATTGGAAACCATAACTGTAATGTTTGAATAGTTTGGCATTATCTAAAGTGATTTATGCATCCGCCAACCTCTTATTTCTTAAACATCTTAGGAACAGCATACATAAGGACTATTTCCATTGAATCTGATAAATTCTGTAGTGTTGCAATTTTTTAAATTACATTTTAGTAACAATAGAGTAAGAAATATAGTTTTATTGACATTATTGATAACCTTTTTGAAAATGTGACTCAACTGAAATGGTACAAGTTATCCTTTGACCCAAGGATGGCAGTTTCTTTGGAGGGGTGTTTTTCCCACAATCAACTTATCTGATTTAACATGATATATAGCTTTTATGTCAATCATGTGTTGCATTCAGGTTGCATTCATCAAGAGGCACTCTGTAAGCAGGCTAATCATAATCTATTTACGATTGGTCAAGTCCACCCATAATGTAACTAAAACAATCTCTTTACTGCATAAATGTTTTTTTAATGATAAAACGTTACTTCCCAACAACAAATAACGTAAGGCCTAGAAAAAGTTTGTTTCCTGTAACCCTACCCTAACAAGTTTTTATTCAAAAATATCCCTACCCTAAAGTTTTTCCGCCCTCCCAACTCCCAATCAATGCAAAACATGCATAAAAAGCACATTTTTTACCAAAATAATAATGCATCAAAAATATCTTTTACCAACCTACCTACCCTATTTTTTTCTGACTGTTACAGGAAACAAACAATATTTTTTTCTTGGCCTAAGCATCGTAATGGACAATTGAATAAATCATGAAGTGTGGGTTACCTTTACCTTTATTGAACTCGAAAAAGAACAACTGAGCAACATGGCCTAGGAAGGTCCCTAGAAACGCAAAACCGTAACATTGCCAAGACTTTCTTACTAACTTTGGCCCATGATGTTTGTAGATCATTAATTCTTTGATCTTAACAGTGACCTGATGCTAGCCATTTATAGCAACCTGTCTTAAAACACTTATCATAGACAGAAATTTGTCATATGCCAAGTTTTCACCTCAAATCTAACTTTTTTATTATCCCTAAAAAGGTGAAGATGGTATCAGTGAACCTCATTTTGAATACTTCATCTGCTGATTTTAAGGTAACTTTGGATGAAATTACATAATGACGAAATAAAAGTGTTATATCTTATGACCTTTATATGACATATACCAATCTTTTTATTCTGATAATAATTTCTGATAATAATTTAATCTTCCATATTGCATAATTGCGATATTATGTTCCAATATATTCTTTATTTCCAGTTGTATAACTTATATTGTTTTTGTACTGAATTTCCATTATAAGCTACCAGTTATTTCTTTGGGGGGGGGGGGGGGGGGGGTTGGCTCTCCAGGTTGGATGGATATCCCTATCTGTACCTTAGAGTTGAATAAATATAATTTGAGATTAAAGTCGTTAAAATTTCCAATATGTTGAACAATATTAATAAAAGGCATTTCTTTCTGAAAAGTGGCTACAGAATAGAAATAGTTTCCAAAATCAAAACACAAATAATTTGAAAAAACTGTATTCTTGATATGATTAATTTTGACTTTGACTGACTTACAACTTTAATAAAGGATTATAAACCCACCCCTATCCCTATGGGAACAAAGTAGCTCAGTTGGTTAGGTGTCGGACTAGTAATCAGAGGGTCGCTGGTTCGATTCCCGGGCACTTTGGTCGTTCTTGGGCAAAACAGTTTATTTCATATTGCTTCAGTCTACCCAGCTGCAAAATGGGTACCTAGCATAAATAAGGCAGTGCTTAGAGTGTGTGCGCTATATGCTGCCAGTTGCTCTGGAATATCCCCCGGGGGATTGAAATGGTTTCTGTATGTACAGTGCCTGCTAGGGGAGGAAGGTCGTGTGAGCACTTCGGTGGATACAAGACTATAAACCGAATACCTTTACCCTTTACCTTTATGTTGACCATTGCAAATGATACATGTAGTCCAGACCAAGATTTGATACCAAACACTAAAATCCTTATTATTGGCGTAGGATACTTTTTGTGGTTAAACTAACTCCTGAAATAGGGTCTTTTTCCCGATCTTTTTGCCAGTTTGAATTCCAATATGGCCACCAGTTGCCATGGCAACCAATTTAGAAGTGTACTAATATTTTCTATCTATGTTATGGTGCGCCCCTTTTAACTCTTGCTGTTCCACTGCCAGCTGACATAACTGTTAATATTATTGAATGGAATATGATATGCATTCATTTGTTTCATTAACAATAGCTCGTGGAGGTCATATTTTTGTGTAATAAGCTTAATATTAAGTACAGCAGCTTGGTTATCACCTTGAAATCCCATTTAGATGCCCCCTGATGATAACATTTATTGCGGAATTATGTTCTGCACCCCTGAAAACCTACTTATAGACACCACAATCATGTTTCTAGCTAATCTGGATGCTTAAATATGCAGAAATATAGCTTTCAGTAGTGGCCATTTTGAATTCCAATATGGCCGCCAGTTGCCATGGCAACCACTGTAAAAATGTATTCAGGTTACTATGTTCTAAATGTGGTTACTAAGTCTGTGTTTAACTGTGTCAATTCGAAGAAACATAGGCCCAGTTCATTAAAAGCATCTTTATCCCTGAAGTGTTCCATATGCATTTGTTTCATTAACAATAGCTTTGGAGGTCAAATTTTGTGTAATAAGCTTAATTTCAAGTATAACAGCTTGGTTGCGATCTTGAAATCCAATTTAAATGCCATCTGATGATAACAGCTATTTCAGAATTAAGTTCTGCACCCCTGAAAACCTACTTGTAGACACCAAGGTCCTGTTTCTAGCTATTCTGTATGCTTGAATATGCAGAAATGTAGCTTTTGGTAGTGCTTATTTCAAATTTCAATATGGCCGCCAGTTGCCATGGCAACCACTGTAAAAATGTATTCAGGTAACAATGTCGTAAATGTGTGGTATAAACGATTAGCAGATCAAAATGTTGCACATTTTTATACAGCATGTATAGAGTTTTTGTATTACTTGAGATACAATACAGAATAACTCTATAACAATGTTTTCTGAGCCTTAAATCGGCACAATATCAAGCAACATGGTCATATTTAAAAGCCGTCAAATTTTTTATCCATAGAATTTTTTTTTTTTTTCAACCTGAAATATGATTCTTTACTGTCCATTTTGCCAAGAAATGCATTTTTACTGAAAAAAATATCAACTTATTTTTGGGGAAAAAATTTGCTTTCTTTGGAAATGCAAATGGCGTTAGCCGATTTTCAGCTTCGTGACCTTTTTGACCTCTGTTGACCCTAAATGACCTTTCAGAGTTGACCAATCAAAGGGTGGCTGGTCTTAAAATTTGCAGAATGAAAAGTTGCAAATGTAGATGCCTCATTTGTTGAAATTGCCCCAAAATAACTGAAGTTATGATAAAAAGTCTTACCCCACCCCCATGTTTTAACCAAATTTGGCCACCTGAGTGATTCAGTATACCATATGGTTATAGGGGTGATAAAAAAGATTGCCCAACACTTGGAGATTAGCATCCGGCAGTTTCTACCACCTGAGGATCTCTATATTGCATTTCTAACATAAAACCATGCAGGAATCAACATTGCAAGGTTCACCTTTTTGGCTAGTAGACTATAGGTTGACCTGATGGTTTCATATCCCACTTGTTTTTATTCATCTAAGGTATAACCGAGGTTGCGGGATGAGGATAGGATGATTGGTAAAATTGTAACCAAGCAAACTAATAGTTTTTTTTCTGATAATTCACTATTGGTGGATTTTTAATCTATCACAAATCATTTACCTTTAGTCTATCATAAACTTGAACAATAACAAATTGATGATTTTTGACCAATCGCAAATGATCCAATTTTAACCAATTGCAAAATGTTCAAATCAGATCAATCAACAATTAGTTGATATCACTGATGCTTTCACTTTAGCCAATAACTAATGAGTCCACTCTTAGCAGACACAAATGATTGCATTTTAACCCTTCCTTTGCTGAGGCTACTTTCGTCCAAAGCACAATGACACAAAGATTTTTGAAAACCATCTAAACCATGTCATGTTGGTATTCATTGTAAAGATCTCACTTAGTACTGTCAGATGAGTACCATTTGATTGTAAGGGTTTTAGTCATATTCAGGTTTTTGCATCATTTTGAATTGGCCAAATTAGCCAAAAGCAGCATGAAGGTTAACCCTTATGCTGCCAGTGGCTCATTTGGCAAATTCAAGCTAAAGCAAAAAACATAAAAATTACTGAAACTCTAGCACATGGGTACTCATCTAAGAGTGCTCAGCGAGTGCTTTCCAATGAATACCAACATGACAGGGTTTAGATGTTTTTTGCGAAAGATCTTTGCATTCCTATGGCTTTGGTCAAAACTAGCCAACAGTAGGCTTAAAGATAATCAGTCTTGCTCGTCTTTGTAGGGTTGGCTAATGAGAGAATGATGATTCAGGAGCATGAAGAGCGGATGGCCATGGAAGGAAAGGATGTGGAAATCGGCAAAAAGAGGAAAAAAAGGAAGAAATCTGGAAAGCGGAAACTGAAGCGCAGCAATACCGTTTCATGAAGATCTGTAACCTTTTTTAAGTTTGGGAATATTTTTTATTGTCAAGCAAGTCCTTTATTTACACAGAAACAGCATGTAGGCATATATCAATAGTACTTTTAAAGCAGACAGTATTCGTTCATATATGTGTATAGAAATATTGTTTCGCAATAATAAGCACTGTATATTTTACAGCTGACTTGAGTAGCTTTTGTCATTTTCATTGAAGTATATGTAAATGATCAGGAGAAAAAGAATTAAGAACTGCAACCTTGTGTGCAATTAGATTTTTAAAGCAGAATTTATTTCATGACATTATTGATGATAATTGATGTTATTTTATTGAAGCTTATAAGTATTGTCCCAAGGACCCACCTTTTTCTTAAATCGGTTTCAGAGAAAGTAATCCCTCTTTTATTCATTAACCCTTTGGCACTCAGAGCAGCCAAAACAGGCCTGACTATTTTGTTGATATTTTCCTCACAAAAGCGTTTTTATCAAAAATATTTGAAGGAGAAATATTTATCAGATTATTACCAACAACTCTCCTTCAAATATTTGGTGAGAATTTGCTTTATTTCCAAGTTATTTTCAAAAGTATGAAAATAGCAGACGATACTTTCCTGGGGAACTCTGAGTGTGAATGGGGTTAATATGCATTCATTGCAGGTTGGATGAGACAGGGGTCAGGCTTCGGTTAAAAACTCTAGGAGACTTCAGGTTCTCAAATCGCCATAGCCCCACTTAACCCATTAATACTCACAGCGGCCAAAACCAGCCTGACAATTTGGGTGAAATCTTTCTAGTAAAAGCATATTTAGGAAAATATTTGAAGGAGAAATATTTATAATAACGATACCAACTGCCTTCAAATATTTTGTAAAATAGTTCTTAACTCCAAAGTTATTCTCAAAAGTATCTTAGATCCAGACGACAATTGCTGGAGGAACTCTTAAGCATTAATGGGTTAAGATCTCATAGCTCTAGTTTTGCTTAATCCTGACTTCCTTTCTCAAAACAATTTTGAAGATGTAAGTCATTTAACTGTTTTATTACATTTTGGAATTGTGCTAAAAGACAACTACTGTGTCAAATGGTGCTTTTTAACTGATCACATTCTTGATATTTTCTGAGCACGATCTTATTTAGATGTCTTTTCTTATAGCACTGTTTAACCCTTCCAATGCTGAGGCTACTTTCGTCTGTGGGAGAATATATGCAAAAAGTGTTGAAAACCATCTAAACATAGTCAAGTTGGTATTCATTGGAAAGCTCTCACCGAGTACTCTAAGATGGGTACCCATTTGCCAGGGTTTCATGCATCTTTTAAGATTTTTTTCACCATTTTGTACCAGCCAAATTAGCCACCAGCAGCATAAGGGTTAAACTAAAGATGGGAGATGCAGATGATCCCTATGCTTTGGCCATTCAGGTGTTTGACCTAGGTTCAACATGTACCACAAAGCAACCTAGTTTTATGTGGCACAAATACATTCCAATATCTTGAAGGGGTGCATAATATAAGTCTCAAAAACAGGGTCATAGAAAGGGTTTTAAGAGTTGTTGGTTTGTTTTTAACTCATTTATGCCTTGAGTTCTTGAAATTTGTCAACTTTAGCTATCATTCTATAGAAAATACCTTTGCAGTTAACCCTTCCAATGCTGAGGCTACATTCCTCCAAAGCACAAGGATGCGAAGATTATTGAAAACCATCTAAACCCTGTCTTGTTGGTATTCATTGGAAAGCTATTGCTGAGTGCTCTTAGATGAGTACCCATTTGTCAGGGTTTCAGTTATTTTAAGATGTTTTTGCATCATTTTGTAATGACCAATTTAGCCACCACCAGCATAAGGGTCAAGAATGAATTCACAGAATATTGGTTGGTTGGCTGTTCAAGGTTGGGTTGCTATCAGGATTTCTCCTCCAAATATTTTCAGAAAAAAGCTCAAGTTATTACGAAAGTGGTGGTTTCAGGTTTCTAGGCATGCTTGGATTGCTTGGATTAAAGATCTAGAGTGCTTGTTTTCAATCCATGATAAAAACAAGTGAAGTGCCAATCTGTGAAAATACTCACCTATTCATTTCATGCCTGGAGCTTTGTCTGACGTGTCATCCGTTTCAATGATATTCTTTAGAGCAACTTGGAATTTAAGCATACTCTTTAAAGATGTTTTTAGAAATGTTACAAGTTTTTAAAGATACAGGTGAACTTGCATATGATGGACCACTGTACACCAGATTTTTGGCTATGACGAATGATATGCTTGGCCCCAGTTCCATGCATATCAAGTATGTGTCATATCTATATGACAGACTTTGCATATGACAGACCAATTTTCCTGGTCCCATTGAGTCTGTCATATGCAAGGTCGCCTGTATATTGACCTTCTTGGTAGTACAGGTGAACTTGGATATGACGGACCACTGTACGACAGATTTTTGCATATGACGGACGATATGCTTGGTCCCAGTCCGATGCATATCAAGTATTCGTCATATGTATACAACAGACTTTGCATATGACAGACCAATTTTCCTGGTCCCATTGAGTCTGTCATATGCAAGTTCGCCTGTATATTGACCTTCTTGGTAGTATATGTAGTTGGGCAGGTAAGAATGGTGCAGGGCTAGTTATGCTAAATGCCCTAGTAGTCGGGCAGGTAGATATTAAGCATTTACTCCTGTACTGTGTAATGTTACTTATTCCTTGATATTAAGGGATATATCAGAAAATGGAAATGATAATTTATGAAACATGCATCATTATATGTAAATTCAAAATGTTTATACACACATTAATGAAAAGAAAATACGTCCAGAATTGTTCATCTTCTATTACCATGAATTTCTTTAAATTGTACACAGTATTAGTTTATTTGAAAGTGAGAGTTTATTTGAAAAGTGAGTTTGAATTGAATTGTTTTATTAGATGGTGCGTATGAATAAAAAATCCGTCCAGATTTATTCATCGTCTTTTATGATGAATTTCTTTGTATTGTACACAGTGTAGGTTTGTGTGAAGAGTAAGTTTGAATCGTTATTGATTTATTGGCTGGCTGGTTAGAAAAAAATATATAACACATTCATGCTAAGAATTCCGAGTAGATTATGATTCAGAGATACTTTTAAATTCTTTTTTTGGAATAGCATAACTTAGCAACATATTCGAAGAAAAGTTTGCGGTTGGTATCTATCTAATTGGGTCTTTTCCTATACTTTTTTTTTCAAAATGTGCTTTTGTTTGAATGATTTTTCCCAAGAGGCATGTCTTTCAAAGAAATGTTGTTTACAAAGTTTAATTTTCAAAATCAAAATAACAATTCTTTGATGTGATCAAGATTTGAGCTTCAAATATATATATACATTATAAATATATTATATAGCTATGTATGTATATATATATATATATATATATATATATATATATATATATATATATATATATATATATATATATATATATATATATATATATATATATATATATATATATATATATATGTATATATATATATGTATATGTATATGTATATGTATATATATATATATATATATATATATATATTTTTATATATATATATACACGTAAAACCTAGCTCTTCCCATGCCTGTGGCACCAGCCAAAAGGACTATTTTGTTACTATCTTCACAACAAAAGCAACTTTAAAGAATATATATATATATATAAAAAGCAAACCATTTAACAGAAGAAAACGGACAAATCTCCATATCTTTTACAAATTCTTGCTTGATTGATATATTTACAACTAGCATAGATCCAGCCAATAATCTCTTTTTAGAGGAAATGGTTTTCAAGGAAATTCAAAATTGTCCTTTTGTGCATTTTATTATTCCACACCTCTTTATTTTTTAGCATGTTTTTTGCCACTGCTGGACAGTGTGTTTTGCAAGTACTTGTTTCTGTGATATCTTAAACTGAAATAAAACAAGTGTGGAAATGAAAGTCTTGATGTTTGTTAGTACCCTTGAAAAAATAACCTTCAAACATTCACGTTCCCTATTTCTAACGAGTCAATTCCAGCGATAAACAACAGAAAAGCAGTTACTGTGCAATACCTTAGATCACTCAGCTATAGAGGTAGCCCCAAGGAATGATGGGCTTTAACCCATTAACACTCAGGGTTTCGCTAGAAGATATTGTCTGCTACTCTAATACTTCTTGGAAATAACATGTAAATAAAGCGGAAGTTCACAAAATATTTGAAGGAGAGTTGTTTTGCTTCTTATAAACATTTCTCCTTCAAATGTTTTCAAGAAAATGCCTTCATAAGTAAAGTATTTCCAAAATCATTAGGCCTCTTTTGGCTGCTCTGAGTGTAAATGAGTTAAAGAATAACAGAGATAAATGTACCATTAGAAAGAATCTTATAAATGTATTGCTTTTTAACCATTATTAAGTTTGCTTAAACTTTGGTAATGGAAAATTTAATTCATGAATATTTTAATAGATTTCCCAATAAACCTTTCCAATCAAGGCTGTGACATTCTTTTCTAAGGGGGCTCCAATGTTAATGATGTGTTCTTTGTATCAATACAAAGAATATACATATATATATATATATATATATATATATATATATATTATATGACAGAGCATATGCAATGAAATGAAGTGATTATGAAACTCCTCAAAATAATCTCTAGATATTTTGTTGGGTGACAATAATATATATATATATATATATATATATATATATATATATATATATATATATATATATATATAATGCTCTGTTTTTGAGTTATTTGTCAGGATATATGTAAATTACTGGCAAGAATGGATTAAGTTTGGATAATATCTAAAGGAAAGATAATGATAGGTATGACAAGCATGACAATTTTCAGAATGTTTATAATTATCTTTATTGATATTGACAACAAAGGTTCAGATCTGTAACTCAAACCCAATGTGTAGCAAGCATTCAGATACTTCAGTCAAAAGGTTGTATGTATATATGTATGGATATACATGTGTACGCATGCATATATATATATATATATATATATATATACATATATATATATATATATATATACATATATATATACATATATATATACATATATATATACATATATATATACATATATATATACATATATATATACATATATATATATACATATATATATATACATATATATATATACATATATATATATACATATATATATATATATATATATATATATATATATATATATATATATATATATATATATATATATATATATATATATACTATACATATGTAACATAAATATGCATGTTTTATGGATGTAAAAATCACTTATGATATCTAATAATGTAGGCTGAAGTGTCTCAATGCTATTTTCACGTGTGACTCTACAGGTATGACTGGAATATGTGTTAGAGAGAAGAGCTTGATTTCAGAATAGTAATGCAAGGAGACAGAACCCAACATAAGAGAAAGATGTCCGAGAGAACAGCCCTTTTATATATATATATAAATATATACTGTAGAACACATATATGATGCGTGTCCCAAATATAGCGAATTGGTGAATTTCCGTATCATAGCGTATCTTTATGTTAGTGACAGTAGCCGCCGCTGGCAGCGCCAGTACAGTAAGAAAAAAGTACAGCGTTTTTATATATAGTGAAGGGGATCCACACTATATGTCACTATATATAAACAGACGCTAACATTGTGTGTTCTACAGTATATATATATATATATATATATATATATATATATATATATATATATATATATATATATATATATATATATATATATATATATATATATATATATACATATATATACACACATACATGATCTGATATAAATATCTTTAAAATGATACAATATTTCAATGATATCTTAACTAAAATTATAATATCAAACCCTGCGCTACTCAGAATAAAGTAAGATAGTGAGATTGTAAAATAAATACTTGATTTCTTTCATACTGGTTTTGTCTACTAAGAATAGCATTAAAACGAAAATAAACCACATGCAAATAGTACAATACCAAATACTGATTTTGTAAAATAAATATTTTATCACAAATTCCTTTATCACGGTTAAGCATAACAGTATTGAATCAAAACAAATAATTATCATCATCATGAATTCTTCTATACTCTTAATGCATTCCAGCAAAAAATATTTACTTTAAGTTATAAAAAAAAATCAAGCTAACCGGTAAAATACCAAAGTCTGAAATTGTAAAAATAATCATTTTAACATAAATTATGTTATACTCAGGTTATGCATAGTACCATAGAAACTGAACTGTAATTAAAAACCTCATGCTACTCGGTACACTATCAAATACTGATATTGTACAGTGAGTATTTAATGATGTATTCTTTAATAGTTGTATGCCAGCATACAATTAAAGCTAAAATAACAATTTAACCTTGCAGTACTCAGTACAATAACAAATAGTGCTATGATAAATTAAATATTTCATCATGAATTATTTCTAAACTGATAATGCATACCAGTTAAAATTATAACTAAAATAACAAATCTTATGTCAGTCTTTAATATTGGTTAAGGCCACTACAATTTAATTACTTGTCTTACAAGCTCAGGAGGCAGGATATGAGCCATTTTGGAATAAAAAAAAGTTGAAAAATGTGGGTTTTTTTATTTATTTTATTTTTCTTAGAGTCTGACGACTAGGACTTGTAGCGAGATATTTCTAACAGCCTATTCTCAACTAAATAAAATCAATCAATCAATTAATCCCTGCAACCTGAAGGGTTGGAGCTATACATCCTCAAATCTGAGGCTCTACTACAGCACTGATAAATACCTGTAGTTGATTGAATCACCCTTACAATGAATATTCTTTAAACTTAAACTTTTTTTTGGGGGGGGGGGGGAGTCTGAGAGAAAATTTCCAAACCACTTTCGTCCGTAAGACACCAAAGTCAACTTTTTTTTTTCTTTTTTTTTTGGAGTCTGAGAGAAAAAAATTTCCAAAAGAAGCTTGTAAGACAAGTAATTAAATTGGAGTGGCCTAACAGACTTTTGCAAACAAATTATTGTAAAGAAGGTGTAAGGACCATTTTTTAAAAGATTTTCTTCCCTAAATGATAATCAACATAGTTTCTTACAAAAAGGCAAAGGCTTATAATAATAATTAGTACTACTGTAAAACTGGTAATGATTGCGTGTAGTAAATATTGCGTTTCTTTCATTTTCTCTTTTATGCGTGTTTTAATTAATGCGAATCTCCACCAATAAACAGCGCCATCTAACGGTAAAACAATAAACTAAACACGGCCAGGGAACAAGACCACTACATCTGGATTTATCAGAATTACTTGAACTTGAAGATAAAATAGAAATGAATGAGATGATAAATGATTCGGTGGAAAGTACTGTCCCTGATCAGACTTCTCACCCATAAACCCATAAACAATGGGTATATAATTAAAGACATGCTGCATCTTTTGGTGTAAGTATTTTTTTTTATTTCAGATTATTTCGCCTTCAAATCTTTGCTCAAGTAACTCTGTCTGAATTTTCATGATGCAAATTAAAGATGGATGCCACGGCTTTTTGTTTACATGTTAAATTTCTTCTTTTTCCAGACCACAAACATTGTAATACTAAAATCTAAATATATATTCATTTTCTGAAGAATTTCATCTAGCTCCGGTTTAAATTTCATTTAAAAACAAGAATCATAAAGGGCAGAACTGATTTAATGAAAAATGGGTATTAGTGACTATGATTACGATCACAGCACACCTCGTCCGCCATGTTGTTTATCGATCTCAACAACAGCCAGCTCATTCGTAGTAGTGCAGATTTATGGCTGAGATCGAAAATATAGATGGAATTTCTTACCCAAAAACATTGGGTATATAGTTAAAGACCTGCTGAATCTTTCGATGCAAGTATTTTCTTTAATTTCAGAATATTTCGCCGTCAAATCTTTGCTCAAGTAACTCTGTCTGAATATTCATGATGCAAGTTAAAGATGGATGCCACGGCTTTTTGTTTACATGTTAAATTTCTTCCTTTTTCAGGCCACAAACATCATAAGACTAAAATCTAAATATATATTCATTTTCTTGAGTATTTCATCTAGCTCCGATTTAAATTTCATTTAAAAACAAGAATCATTAAGGGTAGAACTGATTTAATGAAAAATGGGTATGAGTGACTATGATTACGATCACAGCACATCTCGTCCGCCATGTTGTTTATCGATCTCAACAACAGCCAGCTCATTCGTAGTAGTGCAGATTTATGGCTGAGATCGAAAATATAGATGGAATTTCTTACCCCAAAACATTGGGTATATAGTTAAAGACCTGCTGAATCTTTCGATGTAAGTATTTTCTTTAATTTCAGAATATTTCGTCTTCAAATCTTTCCTCAACGAATGCTACTTGAATTACTTAACGATCACAACGCCACCAGACGTCAGATATCTGAAACAGAAGGGACAGATTTATGCGTGTTTTAATTATTGCGTCCTCATGCATTCGCATTAAAACGCAATAATTAAAATCACGCAATCATTACCAGTTTTACAGTATTTCTTGGTTAGCAAACAATCAAAGAAATATCATGGTATTCAGTATTGTTACATGAAAAGACCCTTTTTAACAACTAGCATGGCATGTTTTCACCACATACCCATGAAAGATGTAAACTCTTTAAGAAATCCCCTCCTTTAGCCCTTCCAATGCTGAGGCTAATTTCGTCAAAAGCACAAGGATTTTTGAAAACTATCTAAACCCTGTCATGTTGGTAATCATTGGATAGCGCTCGCTGAGTACTCTCAGATGAGTAACCATGTGCCAGATTTTCAATCATTTTTCAGGTTTTTGCATCATTTTGAATAGGCCAAATTATCCACTAATTAAGCAGCATAAGGGTTAACCACTAGCATGCCATGTTTTCACCACATACCCATGAAAGATGTAGACTCTTAAAGAAATATGCCCCTTTAACCACTAGCATGCCATGTTTTCACCACATACCCATGAAAGATGTAGACTCTTAAAGAAATATGCCCCTTTAACCACTAGCATGCCATGTTTTCACCACATACCCATGAAAGATGTAGACTCTTAAAGAAATATGCCCCTTTAACCACTAGCATGCCATGTTTCACCACATACCCATGAAAGATGTAGACTCTTAAAGAAATATGCCCCTTTAAACACTAGCATGCCATGTTTTCACCACATACCCATGAAAGATGTAGACTCTTAAAGAAATATGCCCCTTTAACCACTAGCATGCCATGTTTTCACCACATACCCATGAAAGATGTAGACTCTTAAAGAAATATGCCCCTTTAACCACTAGCATGCCATGTTTTCACCACATACCCATGAAAGATGTAGACTCTTAAAGAAATACGCCCCTTTAAACACTAGCATGCCATGTTTTCACCACATACCCATGAAAGATGTAGACTCTTAAAGAAATATTCCCCCTTTAACCACTAGCATGCCATGTTTTACCATAAATCCATGCTAAATCTGGCCCCATACAGAAAGCTCTCTCTCAATTAATTACCAGCATAACATGTTCTCATTTACCTGCACATTGTAATGCATGCCCTGAATGGGATGATGCCAAATAGGATAGACTTGAAAACCTGATTTAGTAGGTGACCTCACGCAAAACAAAATGTGTGAGATAAATATTATACAAATATATATATATAATAGATACAATAATTGTTAAAATGTATGTACATGTGGATATGAAATATACAATAAATATAAGAACTCTACATAATGGCCTGAGTTAACCAACTTATGCTTGTAGCATCCCAAAAAGGTTGTTCTTTTTTTGTTCCGGTAAAACGTCAATATGAAGGAGAATCAATAATCAAATGGATCATGAAATTTTCAAAGATTTTTGAAAACAATTAAAACTGTCATGTTGGTGTTCATTGGAAAGCTCTTGCTAAGTACTTTCAGATGAGTACCCATGTGCCAGGATTAGAATTATTTTTCAGGGTATTCTGATCATTTTGTTTTAACCAAATTAGCCACCAGCAGCATAAGGGTTAATTTCTTAGATTGTTCAGATATGAACAGATATATTAATACAGATAGCATTTTCAGTCTGTATTCTAGTCATAAATAGGTTAGCTCCCTAAATAAATCAACTGTCCACTTTTGGTAATATGCTAATTTCACCATCAATAATATCCTTTTTTACTATTTTCTTTTTCGAGTCAATTTTCCAATCATTTCTAGGAGGCGGAAAATGCCGATAGTCCAAAAAGTAGTCCGATCTTGTAGCCTTTTTTGCTCCCTTTGAGATGTAAATCTTTTTAAGTTCATCTATACGTGTTTCCTCTTTCGTTTTGCGGACTTTGGGCAGTAGAGGTTTTCCGTCGTTGGTGGAGGTCAGCTGAGTTTCGCAGTACTCGAGGAGGTTGAGAATCATCACCAGTTTATCGTTGGCATAGAATCTCTTCTTTCCGATCATGAAGAGAGCATCGAGAAAGCCCTGAAAACATAGCCCTGAAAAAAGACAAAAAAAGTAAAATCAATTTTTGTTGTCACAGACTGTGAAAATGTAAATAGTGACTATTTTTACCTTTGGTCCAGTGCTGAAAATGTAGCATTATTTATTACCCTTGGTTAACAATTTTCATTCAGCATACGACTGGCACGGTATACCCCCTTACCATTTGGGATACTGTACGTGCCAGCCGTATGAGTGAGATACTCCAGTTAGGTGCTGACCTCTGCTGGGAAGCGCTAGAGTTAGGTGCTGACCTCTGCTGGGAAGCGCTAGAGTTAGGTGCTGACCTCTGCTGGCAAGCGCTAGAGTTAGGTGCTGACCTCTGCTGGGAAGCGCTAGAGTTAGATGGCTTAGCCACTTCAATCTTTAATGAAGGAGGCTCGGAGCAGTTCAGCTTGACAATGGCGTCAGAACATCGGAATCCGCTATGAACACGTTATGATAACGGATAACTCGATCTACGAACGAAAAGGTAAAAACAAGGACTACTAGCTCTCACCTGAAGTTCTATCTGGATTCATGAATTCCCAGCGTCTCTGTAGATCTATGTACAGTATATCTATCTCTGCATTACTCAAACCATTCTGGTTAAGCCGGCATCTCCTGTAAAAAAAGGAAAATGTTGTAATCAACATACACCTTTTGTACCATAATCAGTTCTCTTTGACATGCCCAGCTTATCTGATTGTACAGTTACGTGACAATGAAGCAAAAGTAGTTCTGTCAATTTTTCATAATCCTGAAAAATATTCAACCTTTTGACCCTTCTAGGTTCTATTTTGTCACTTCTTAGTTATAACTGATCGCTGACATCACCACATTCAACTAATATTGTCATCATCATTGTCATCATCATCATTTAACATCAATATCATCGTCATCATTATCATCATCTTTACCATCATGTTCATCATCATCACCATCATCATCAATATTGTCACTATCATCATCATTATTATTTTCACCATCATGTTCATCATCATCATCAGCATCATCATCATCATCATCATCATCATCATCATCATCATCAGCATCATCATCATCATCGTCATCATCATCATCATCATCATCGTCATCATCATCACCATCATCATCAATGTTGTCACTATCATCATTATTATTATTTTCACCATCATGTTCATCATCATCATCAGCATCATCATCACATCATCATCGTCATCATCATCATCATCATCATCATCATCATCATCATCATCATCATCATCAATATTGTCACTATCATCATCATTATTATTTTCACCATCATGTTCATCATCATCATCATCATCATCATCATCATCATCATCAATATTGTCAAAATCATCATCATCATCATAATATTTGTCATAACCATCCTCATCCTCATCATCGATATCACTACACAATTAAGACATGTGATATTCTGGTTGGACACTTTACCGTGTGAATGTCCTGAATCCTGTAGAGCCCATCCTGAGCGTGCCGCGTATGCCGAGACAGAACTGGAAGATCATGGCGGCCCGGTCCAGGATGTGGAGGCAGCGATAGTGCCGGTGGTATTTACCGGGATAGATCTTGGCCAGACAATTATTGTTATTTTCGCAATCTTCATCGCTGTTCAGATCTGCATGTGCCTTCTTGGAACTCTTAGAACTTCTTTTTCTGATAAAACACAATTAGCAAGCATTAATTTACACATGTGTGTGTGTGTGTGTGTTTGTATACATTTATACATACATATATACATACATACATACATACATACATTACTTACATACACACATACATACACACTAAATGCACACATTCTTAAAAACAATGATATAGCTAGCTTAAAAATCAAGTTTAAATAGAAAAAACATATTTTACTGAGTTCAACATCCTGCATCTTCCTCTGCACCAAGAATTTTGAAGTTTTTAAAAAGTTTTTTTTGCACCTGGCGAACTTTTTTGGAGCAAAAAAATCTGTAAGACAAAGAATCAACTTGGACTGCATGGCCTTAGTGAAAAACAATTCCTTTTTTAAATATGCTTTGAAATACCACTTTTATCTTTCAGGATACTCCCGAAGTAGCTGTATCACTTTGGAAATGGATGGGCTGATTTTTTATGGAATACACAATGAAAATATAACATATGGTGGACTGAGTTACCCTCTTTAAATAAAGATTATTATTATTATTATTATTATTATTATTATTATTATTATTATTATTATTATTATGTACAGAACACATACTGTATACGGCTATAATTTAAAGTGCTAAAAGGTTTGCTTTATAGCCATGCTGGAGGGTATTTGTGATACTTTGAATTTGCACATTCAAGCACTCAAACTATAAATTTACTAATATATAGATATTTATTTGAAGGATGTTATTTTGGCGCTATCATGGGGAGCACGCAAATAGTAAAAATTAAATGCCTATAAAATATACTAGTTATACAGTAGTTTACCTAGGTTTGAGCTTTTTTTTTGGTGCGACTAGCAGTAGAGTATCTCGAATCATTGGTCGTTTTACTTCCTCATCGACAGGGCTTGGTAAGTACTCAGTGATTCCTGGTGCGACCTCCTTCTCATAGTCAATACGGAGGCTGGGGTTAGCGTTGACCTCCAGCAGCATAGGCTTCAGAGAATCAAGCAGCAGAATATCAAAACCAAGAATCTGAAACACAGAACAATAAAAATGTTAACACATATCTCTAACCCTAATTGAGATTGGTTTCTGCAGTCTATGAATCCCCCCCCCCAAAAAAAAATTATTCTTCTCTTCAGATTTCCATACCATTGGACCCCCCTGACATTGGGCACCAATATATAGTTTATGGGTATTATTAGTTATCCCCCTTGTAAAAAAGGGATACGGCCTGGTATCTGCGTGAAGCCAGCCGTATCGCACGAGGCCGGAGGCCGAGTGTGATACGACTGGCTAAACGCAGATACCAGGCCGTATCCCTTTTTTACAAGGAGGATAACGAATTTATCATCAGCTCCCCCCCCCCCCCCCCCCCCCCCCCAAGCCTCCCAACATACGTGTATTGTTGGCAATGGGTAAATTTCACAATGGGACCTAATGGGTAAAATTAACATTATGCAGAGTGGAGACAAAACGTACGTTCATCTATACACAACTTAGTGCTCCAAAGGGATTTGCCAAGTTTGGATGGCAAATTCGAGCGATTGGTCACAAAGAAAATGAAAAAACTGAGCGGTTGCCAGACTCGAGTCCGACAGGCTATGTAGTATGTAGCAACGGAGATTTTCGTCAGACCTGACTCCGACCAAACGGAAATTATTTCTCTTATGTATGAACAACATACCAACCTAAATCCATCTTAATTACTTTCTGCCATCTTTATTTCCATGTATACACCATGTTGGCAGACTAACATGCGCAAATAGTGTTTTAAACGGCAAAAGAATCGAGTCAGGCGGCGGTGTGAAGAGGAATGTCCGCCATTTTCTTTTTCGTCGTCAAGGGTTCAAAACGAGGCTGTGACCTGTAAACTTGAGGTCAAACCCATAGTTGCCATGGCGAAGTGGGATAAAACACTGAGAGTGAGGATAAAACACTTATCCGGATCCTAGCATTGACATTTAATGAAAAGCAATGAAATACAATCCAGTACCCAACAGCAATTGACCAATCAGCTGCGAGTATCACAGTGGAGCTGATGATAATGACCCTTATGCTGCTGGTAGCTAATTTGGCCAATACAAAATGACACAAAAAAGCTGAAAAATGACTGAAACCCTGGCATAGGGTACTCATTTGAGAGTACTCAGTGAGAGCTATCTAATAAATACCAACATGACAGGGTTTAGATGGTTTTCAAAATTTTTGATTATGGGGCTGTTAATGTCGAGCCCTGCAATCTATTGGTCCCAAGATGATTAAATCTCAGACGTATCACTCAATTTTCAAATTTGATAATCTATTTCTTTATCATTTTCTCATGTATTAGTGTATCCAGATAATATTTTAATGGATTATTCAAGTTTAATTTGGCCCCTCTTTCATAACTGTTAAGTTGGCTTTCACCTACCCACTACATAAGAAATATCATTTACCAAATATCAAATAGATGGCACCACATGATAAAAAGTTAAGCATTAGGTGGTAAAAATCTCCTGACTATTATGGGGATTAAATTAAAAGATTTTGTTGAGACATATCGGAAATAGTTATTTGAAACAAAATACAAACACTCTAATTTTCTTCAAATATTTCCAAATGAATTTGATACTTTATTTCTGAATCAGTCTCATGTATTATAGCACTCATCCAGATTGTTTTCCTATTAATAGGTAATCTAAGGCATGCATTCATAGGTTGAGTACTAGGTCCTTCTTATAACAAAAATGGTAGGCGAGCTGGCTTTTACCATCAAACATAGATTAACATTAGAAATGTAACTTATAGAATACCAAATAGATGGCAGCACATGCTGATATAACCAGATCACCATGCAGTGCTTATATAAGCCAGACTACAGACTTAACCTATTCATTCCTATAGCAACCAAAACTGCATTTCAATTTTTGTTGATATCTTTTAAATCAAAAGCAATATTTAGAAGGGATTAGAAGGAAAATTGGTCATCAGAACTCTATCTACAAATCCTCTTCAAATACTTTGCGAGTTTATGCTTTATTCCTTAGTCACTTTCAAAATTATGAATGCTCCAGACGTCACACTGGTCAAGTAGCAATAGAGGACCACTAAATCCATTCATGCCTGTACCAGCCTTAACCCTTATGCTGTGGGAGGCTAATTTGGCCAATACAAAACAATGCAAAAATTCCTGGAAAGTCACTGAAACCCTGGGTACTCATCTAAGAGTACTTTTTGAGGGCTATCCATTGAGTACCAACATGACACTGTTTGGATGTTGTTATTTTTTAAATATTTGCGTTCTTGTGCATTGGACGAAAGTAGCCTCAGCGTCCTGACTAATTTCAGTCATATCTTTGCTACCACGGATTTTCCTAGAAAACACTTGGGGAAGAAACGCTGATCAAAGCTTATTAACCCAAAGCTATCCTTCAAATATATCATGAATTAACCCATTTACACTCAGAGCAGCCAAAACAGGCCTGACAAATTTGGAAATATTTTTCTACCAAAACCATTTTTTGGAAAATATCTGAAGGAGACATGATAATAAGAAGCCAAGCAACAACTCTCCTTCAAATATTTTGTGAACTTTTTCTTTATTCTAAAGTTATTTTCAAAAGTATGAGAGTAGCAGACGATACTTTCTAGAGAAACTCTGAGTGTTAATGGATTAATAATAAGATTATAACCCTAGAGATCCTGTAAACGACTATTCTAGTCAGTGATACATACAGTGATCATTAAATACAATGTATCTCATACCCTTCATATTGGAATAATGGATGAAGAATGTGCTTGCCTCAAAACTGAAGAGATTGGTTTCTGCAGTCTATGAATACCCCCAAAATTATTCTTTTCTTTAGATTTCCATACCATTGGACGCCCCTGGCTTCGGGCTTCACTAAGATATAGAATTTATTCAGTTTCGTATTGGCCAAATTAGCAACGACTTTCAGTCATTTTCCAGTTTTTTTTGCTTTATTTTGTTGTGGCTGAGTTACACCAGCAGCATGTTAATTAAGGGCTAAACATGAATCCAGGATTTCCCTAAATTATACCAGGTAGGGGTACTTAAGGCATAACTTAAAGAAACAATTAAGGGAAAGCCAGGTCCTCAAGGGAACTTTAAGGAATTTCCTATACTTAACCCATTTACACTCGGAGCAGCCAAAAGAGGCCTGACGATTTTGGAAATATTTAACTTACAAACACATTTTCTTGAAAATATTTGAAGGAGAAATGTTGATCACAAGTCAAACAAAAACTCTCCTTCAAATATTTTGTGAATTTTTGCTTTATTCAAAAGATATTTGCAAAAGTATGAGAGTAGCAGACGACACTTTCTAGAGAAACTCTGAGTGTGAATGGGTTAAGATGTGTTATGCAACCAGGCCCAGAAACTTAATTATCATGACTGAGGTTCCAGTGACAGTGACAAGTGAATTGTTGTCACAGCAGATAATGACTGCTCCCTGAGCCGTGTGAGTGGTAAACAAGTTGATTATGGTTGACTATCGTGACATGTACGGTTGACCCGTCAGGTCAACTCCACAGTCAATTACAGCCACAGCTATATAGCATACATATAGCATATAATTATGCTCACTGAAAAAGCAGGGTCTGACATAGCCTAGATTTCTAGGCTGTCATTTGTTTTTTTCTGTCATGTTTTTTATGTTACCTGGCACCAAATACTCAAGGAGGCCACAGTAGCCAATTTAGTTTACACTATTCTCACCCATGCCTAGTACTACACCACAACTGGTTGGTCAACACAGAAGGGAATGTCAACTCTTAAGGGACTAGGAGCCTAGTCTAAGTCTGACAATGACACTTAGGCCTTAATTGTTATCCCCCTTCTGGTAAGAATGTGAATAAGTGCCTTAACTTTATGATACTTAGGTGGCTAATTTTGCATTACGAAATGATGAAAAAACCCTGAAAAAATTACTGAAACCCTGGCACATGGTTACTTATCTGAGAGTACTCAGCGAGAGCTATCCAATGAATACAAACATGACAGGGTTTAAATGGTTTTCAAAATGTTTGCATCCTCATGCTTAGGATGGAAGTAGCCTTAGCACAGGAAGGGTTAAGAGCTTTTAGTTCAGTCCTGTAGCCGGTGTCTATACTAACAGCTTATAAGTTAGCAAATTATGAAATATCCAGATTACAGATTGTCCTTTTCTTTTTTTCAGCATTGATTCTTCTGAGAGAAATAAACGTTAAATTGAATAAAAATAAAATTGCAATGATAATTACATTTTTGTAAACTAAAAACCCTTTAATCAAATCATAACAATTATCTGCTGACAGTGTCCACACTGTGGGATGTTGATGAGTCCTGATTTTGAAAAAAAATGATTTACTTTAGAGAAAGACACAATTTTGTAGAGCAAATAAATTCTTAACCCTTATGCTGGTGGTGGCTAATTTTGCCAATACAAAATAATGCAAAAAAGCTGCAAAATGACTGAAACCCTGGCATATGGGTACTCATCTGAGAGTACTCAGCTAGAGCTATCCAATGAATACCAACATGATAGGGTTAAGATGGTTTTCAAAAATATTTGTGTTCTTGTGCTATGGACAAAGGTACCAGCCTCAGCATTGGAAGGGTTAAGGCAACAAATTGGTCCAGCCTTAATTAACCCTTATGCTGTTGGTGGCTAATTTGGCCAATACAATATAAAGCAATAAAGCTGAAAAATAACTGAAACCCTGGCATATGGGTACTCATCTGAGAGTACTCAGCTAGAGCTATCCAATGAATACCAACGTGACAGGGTTTAGATGTTTTTCAAAAATCACTTTGTTCTTGTGCTTTGTACGAAAGTAGCCTCAGCCTTGGAAGGGTTAAAAACAAATAGGTCCAGCCGTATCATTTAGTTCTCCAGGTGCAATTGTGCTATTGACTAAATGCATGGAGATGCTTGTAATACAACTGTATTGTCATTACCCATTGACATTTTCACACTCAAGGCGATCAATCAACGCGTAATTCATCACATTTATTGAGTGCCAGGACTTACAATTAATTGATTGGCGGTGATTATACCTTTTGACATTCGTCAACATTCAGCAATATTGATGATGATTCAGTTGATCAATATCTGTCAAAGATTTGACTTAACAGGATAATGCTGTGATTTAAAAATAGAAATGATGTATGCTTCTCTTTATTTGTTGACAACCCTAACAAAAAAGAAACTTATTTAGAATATTATGTGTCACATATGCATCTTAAACCACATTTCTGCTACTACTTACTATTCTATTGTTTAGTATCAATGTCTTTTTATGAATACTAATGTTGGCTTAAGTTGCACATACAAAAATCAACATAGGTATTTATATATATATATATATATATATATATATATATATATATATATATATATATATATGTATTTATATATATATATATATATATATATATATATATATATATATATATATATATATATATATATATATATATATATATGTATA